>JAAFCE010006668.1:7733100-7762405 GCA_013389805.1 Trigoniulus corallinus
CTGCACTGGGTGACGCCAACCCTAGCGACGCCTCTGGCGGGAAGTACAGGCAGCCGCCCGGGGCCTCCTAATCAATAGGGGCAGTTTTAACTTCTGCAGAATATAATCTGTAATAAGATATTGACAGAAATCCATCGTTTGACACACTATGCTATGCCTTACCCGAGATGGTGGACGACTGGGACTCCCAAATTGGGGACGGGCAGCAGTGGCGTCACTAGAGGGGGTGCGCGGGCCGCAACCAGGCGACACCACTTGCACCATGACAAATGGGGATGACACCAAAACAGAAAAAGGAACAGAGTGGCTTTTTCCGGGAGAGGGGGGGGGTGACACCATGGCGTCACTGCACTGGGCGACGCCTCTGGCGGGAAGTACGGGCAGCCGCCCGGGCCTCCTACTCAACAGGGGCAGTTTTAACATCTGCAGAATATAATCTGTAATAAGATACTGACAAAATTCCAATTTTTGATACACTATGCTACGCCTTACCCGAGACGGTGGACGACTGGGCCTTAGAAATTGGGGCGGGCAGTACGGGCATCCTCTCGAGGCCTCCCCCACTGAACAGGGGCAGTGAATTTCAACTTCTGTAGAATATACTGTAATTTGTAATAAGATACTGACAGAAGGAATTCAACTTTTGATACACTATGCTATGCCTTACCCGGACGATTGGACCTCCCAAATTGTACTTGCCCGGCCCGTACCCCCCACTTCGTTTGTTTGTTGGAGTTTAAGGTCCCGTCAACTACGAGGTCATTAGAGACCCGTCCACTGTGTCGGTCTGATGGATATACTGCACAGACACTACACTAATGCGACGATTATTGGGTATTAGCAGTACCCAGCTTTCCCGAGCGACCACCCATGTCAGTACTAACTGGGCTTGCGTTGCTTAACTTCAGTGATCAGACGAGAACTGGTGTGTCCAACGCAACTCGCCGCCCCCCCCCCCCCACTTTGTAAGGCCGGCGCTGAATGCAACACCAATATATTAAATGAAAAAAAAACATGAAAATTCATTCGACTATCTGTACTTTAGGAACCAATTTGACAGATAACTGTCATGTTAGTATGTTAGGCTAACAGGTTGGGGAGACAGCCAAGCAGCCATAACGGGCCGGACCCTGTGGAGGCTGCTCGCGGGTGAGGGAGTTGTAGGAGTAGGGGATGTAGGAGAGGGTAAATTAACAGCACCCAACGTTCACGACCAACCACCCACGTTGGTACTAACTTGGTTTGCGTTGCTTAACTTCAGTGATCTGACGAGAACTGGTGTGTCCAACGTAACTCGGCCAACTGTTGGACATTTGGACAGTTGTAGTGTCAGGAATTGAATAAGAAATGTTTGGGGTAAATCCCTTTTTGGGTAATAAGGTGGGAAAGCCCCCCCCCCTTCCCAAAAAAAAAGGTGACTACTGTATCTGTCCTCTTTGACTCTAGACATGAATTGTAAGTAAAAATTGAGTTAAAATGATGGAAAGGTTCAATTTCTAAAGCCCTTCTTAGACCTTTCATGTCAGGTTTAACATTTTGCTTGAGTCGAAATGACAAAAGAAGAAGAAACATGTGCCAATAGCCCAGTCCCAAATTCAGATCACATTCAACTTTCTTGAATTGCAACAAAATAAACACAAATAATACAAAATAAACATACCAAATTTTGGTACATCTCTTGAGGTAGTACAAGTTAGACTGAAAGCAGTCAAAAATATCTTCAGTAAAAATTAAGAGAAACGTTCAAGGTGCTCAAGGATCACAGAACTGTCCAAGTGAAAAAAATTATTTCTTTTTTTGTTAGCAGGCACATTTCCAGTATGGACCCTATCTTGACTTAGATGGTCGAAATGTGATGACAAGAATAGGACATCCGAAATATAACAACAGTACTCTCTCGAATTTAATGAAATGCAGAGCCTGTGGTACTCAAGTCGTTGTCCAAGTGGACAGTTCAACCCCTCAAGAGACCTCTTCTGGATAAATATACGTAACTTCTATAACTATCATAGTTAAAGGAACTTGATTCTTAAGTGGCAGCCTCTTCTTTTTCAGCCTTGAAGAAGATGTCATGAAGATGTCACCCTGTTAGAATTCCGTATGGAAATCGTCGTTACCAGAACTGATAAGAAGAAAACAATTACTGGTATAAGTAGTTTCAAGAAGTATGCCCAAGAATATCTCTTACAAGGCCATGCATGAATTGAACCTTTCAAGAAGATAGAAAGGAAATCTCCAGGCTGAACCCTTGGCTGAGGATGTCTTGGAGTTCTAGGCCTCCAGGCTAGTTTCCCTTTAGGCAGGACTTATCTTGTGAAATGAAAAGGATCCAAAGGAGGGCAGCAAGAATTGTACTCCACAGGATTTCTCGCAGGGTGAGTGTGTCTGACATAATTAGGGAGGGACATACCAAGGCAGAGGCGTGTATCTCAGATCATTAGTCTTTCTATCAGACTTCTGCAGATGGGGTGCCATGGACCTCTGGTTGGAAGTGTGACCCTAGCTGAGTATAAGGGGAGAAAGGATCATTCATGTAAATTGAAGGAGATAAGAGCACAGACACTCATACTACTGGTCTTTTTCCCCCCCAAGGACCATTCGGCAATGGAATACCCTTGGGGAGAATAAAGTGGAGGGTTTCCTGAAAGGAAAGGCCATCATTGCAAGAATTGTAAGGGGACACAACAATTATAGCTTAGGGTTTTAGGAGTGTTACGGTATCATATATAGGAATCAGTTAGTCTCTCCACTGCCAAATTGGCCAAATAAGGCTGCATGCATCATCATCATCACCATACCCTTTTCCTGCCTGTGGCAGGGTCGGGTCTGCGGGTTCTAGCCTTCCACTCCCGTCTACTTCCCACCAGGTCCCTGTCCACCTCACACAGGCTGCATGCAGTGTAGTGAATTTGAATTAGGTCCCCGTCCACCCCACACACTAGCGTATCCTTACGGACAACCTGCTCCCACGTCTGCCTTGGTCTTACCTTGCCCCGGGTGCTTCCAACCATCTGCATTCCCATGATGGACCTAAAGATCTCTTCCTCCCCTATTCTCTTCGCAGTCACAGTCAAATAAATAGATGAAGATATTTTTATCTGAAATGGCACTTACTATGAAGCCGTAACATCATCAGTAGGCTTCTTGAAAGTGATTGTAACTTCTGGAGTAAGGGCGTGTTTCAAGCGGAAGTGTGAGTTCAGTTTGTCTTTTCTTTGGTAAACTCGATCGCATAAGGTACATGGAAAATGCTCACGAAAAGGATCGTGAATAGTCATGTGCTTCTTTAAAGTTTTTCTTGATCTCATTAGTTTGGAGCAAATGTGACAAGGGTATGGACCTGCTAATTCTCTCCGTGGCCATCTAGATGTGGATGGACCTACAGTCAACAAAATTAAAAGAAAAGGAGGTAAATGTAAGAGAAAAATAAACTAAATACAAAATTGTAAAACAACAATTAAATCAAGAAAGCAGTAAATATAAAAGAATCATCAAGAAATGATTTTTTCAAGGCATTTGAGAAACGACTTTAAAGTTTTTTATTCATAAAAATTTAATACATATACACAGAATATAAAATCTGAATAGTCAAAAGCAAGATGATGACTGACAGTCAACGTTTCAAAATAATTGTCTTGTATTAATGGCACACTTTTTAACAGTTTGCACTCAGGGATTAATGTCCCCTCAAGGTGTCATCAAGAAACAGAAGAACAGCGATGGCAAGTAGGATCACATCTCCAAACGACTCGTCGAGAGATGGGGACGAGAGACATGGGTCCCAAGTAAGTAAATCATTACAAAAATTTCTTTCGAGGCCCTTCTCGTCAGCCCTGCACTTTATCAACAGAAAACAAAATAAACAACGCCTTTTGGAAAAGGGCTTAGGTCAAGATCAGACGGAAAGGACGTGGGAGAAACTCATTCACGAAAATAATTGTCACCTAATTCTACAGAATTCTGTAACCAATTGACAGATTGCTTCATCTGGTTGATAGGGTCTGAGTTTGTTTCTTTTTGTTTTGCTACAGCCCATGAAATCTCTTGCTGATATAACGTCCACATGTCTCAGGACTGGGGAAAACTGCCGCCTGCTGTAGTGCGGTTGTAAAGTGCAAGATTCAGCAATGCTCATCTAGAGGTATGTCTGTATAGAAATCTCAAAATCTCACAAATCACAAGGAATTTCCAGAGTGTCCAATGCCCAGTTCTTCAAACTAATTGTCAGAGTCCTTATTTGAAGTTCCTAAATCTGTGATCCTGGTCTATAGTGCATAGTTACATCAGGTTTGGCTGAGTTTTGAGACAGCAGTGCTTTGTCAGCTGAAGGAACACACTGGTGCGACTAAAAATGAAGGTCAAGCAATGGTACGGTGTAATCACTTTATACTTGCAGCGTACTTTCTTGTGGTATTGATCCATCGCTTTAAACCTTTTTTAGATGATTTTTGTGCTCTATATCTTTTCAGGTAATCGGAGAGGGTAGTTTTTGATACCCCAAACAGTGCCACACAAGTTGAAATGCTTTTATGGCCTTTAATAACACCATGCATTGCATTATACAAGTCTTCATTAGTCCACTTGCGCCTTCCAGAATTGCCAGGTGATGCCACGGTTTCCTTATCTGTACCTACGGAAAGGTAAAACATTAACCCATTGTAGAATAACAATTTTGTTTCACACGTGGTGATATCAATAATTGTGCATGTGCCAAACACAAATGTCGACAAACACTACAAATATTTTCAGAACCCTTTCCTCACACGTTTGTCAGTGTTTCTGCAAGATATCGAGTAGCTGATACGATGACATTGTCGTGATAACAACTATCCAACTGGTGACTTCCACCTTGCAAATCTGCTGTGAGTTGGAAACTACACATCACAAAATGAAAGATGGTGGCCTACCCACTCCAGAATAGCACCAAGGGCATTGTGCACAAAGAGGTTAACAGAAAACGATTACTAGAAGAGTAACTCCTGTCTGAAGTTCTCAGTGGCAACATCCACGATCTACAACCACTAGTAGTCAGCTGATAGACACTGAGGAACCTGCAACATCATATCTTGCACATTTCTAGATTGTTTCGTTGGTGTTTTAGGGCTCTTCAACTACGAATGTCATTTAGGCCCCGTCCACTGTGAAGTTCTAATGCAGGGTCTGTACAGTCACTTCACTGTCGCCACCAGTTCTCGTCTGATCACTGAAGTGAAGAAACGCAACTCCAGCTAGTACTGACAGGGGTGGCCGCTTGGGAAAACTGGGTATCACTATGACCCAAAAATCGTCGCATTAGCGTAGTAGTGTCTGTGCAGTTTGTTTGTTGGTGTTTTAGGGCCCTTAAACTACAACGTCATTAGAGTCCCGTCCACAGCATAGTTCTTATGCAGAGACTGCACAGGCGCTACACTAATGTGACGATTTTTTTTGGGTATTAGCAGTACCCAGTTTTCCCAAGCGGCCACCTATGTCAGTGGGAGCGGCGAGTTGCGTTGGACACACCAGTTCTCGTCTGATCACTGAAGTTAAGCAACGCAAGCCCAGTTAGTACTGACATGGGTGGTCGCTCGGAAAAGCTGGGTACTGCAAATACCCAATAATCGTCGCATTAGTGTAGTGTCTGTGCAGTCTATGCATTAGAACTATGCAGTGGACGGGTCTCTAATGACCTTGTAGTTCACTGGACCTTAAACACCAACAAACAAACAACAAACCCAAGTCAGTACTAGCTGGGATTACGCTGCTTAACTTCAGTGATCAGACGAGAAGTGGTGTGTCTGTGCAGTTTCTGTATTAGGACTAAGCAGTGGACGGTGCTCTAATGACCTTGTAGTTGAAGGGCCCTAAACATCAACGAAATGTCACAAATTACACGGAATTTCCAGAGTGTCCAATGTCAAGTAAGTCAAAATGACTATCACAGTCTTCTTATTAACTTTCCGAGCCTGTGATCCTGGTCAACACTGCCTAGTTACATCAGGTTTGGCCTGATGCAATCAATCCACTCTGACGTAATCACATCAGCGTCTTATGTAATCAATCCACTGCTTTAAATCTCTTTTAGGCGAACTTAGTGCCCTATATCTTTTCAGGTAACGGTGGAGGGTTGTCCGCGGTACTCCAAACAATAACCCAGAAGCTAGAATGGATTTATTGTCTCTAATCACACCAAGCATTGCCTGATACATGTCTTCATTAGTCCAAAAGTACCCTCCAGAATTGACAGGTGATGCCACGGCTTCGTTATCTGTACCTACAGAAAGGTAAAACATTAACTCATTGTAGTATAACATTTTTGTTTCACACCTGACGATATCAAGAAGTGTGCATGTGCCCAACAGAAATGTCAACAAACACTGTAATACTTTCATAACCTTTTCCTCACACGTCTGTGTTGTTTGTTGGTGTTTTAGGGCCATTCAACGACAAGGTCATTAGAGCCCCGTCCGCAGTGTAGTTCTGATGCAGGGACTGCACAGATACTACACTAATGCGACGATTTTTGGATACCAGCGGTACCCAGTTTTCCCAAGCAGCTACCCATGTCAGTACTAACTGGGGTTGCGTTGCTTAACTTCAGTGATCAGACGAGAACTGGTGTGTCCAACGCAATTTGCCGCTCCCCACACGTCTGTCAGTGTTTCTGCAAGATATGGAGTAGCTTATACACGATGATATTGTTGTGATAACAACTATCAAACTGGTGACTTTGTCGTTTAACGATCGACTTGAAAGTCTGCTGTGAGTTTTAACTCATTACCAGGATGAAAACTACAAATCACAAAATGAAAGTTGGGGCCTACCTACTCCAGAACACCACCGAGGGCATTAGACATTAAGAGGTCAACAGAAAACAGTTATCAGAAATGATAAAACTTGTAAGTAATAATAATGTAACTTTTGTCATCACAGGTATGAAACTAATTTAAAAAAAAATATCCTTTATTTAGAAGACAGGGGCTGGCCGGCATCCCCACCGACCCCACAGATAACCCAGCCAATATTCCTTCGGGTTCCAGACGCCTGACAGGTGTGCCCCCAGTCAGAGTATGTTCAGTGGACCCGCAGACCCGACCCTGCCACACTTTGTTGTTTGTTTGTTGGTGTTTAAGGTCCCGTCAACTACAAGGTCATTAGAGCCCCGTCCACTGTGTAGTTCTGATGCAGAATCTGCACAGACACTACACTAATGCGACGATTTTTGGATACTAGCGGTACCCAGTTTTCCTAAGCGGCCACCCATGTCAGTAATAGCTGGGGTTGCGCTGCTTAACTTCAGTGATCAGACAACTGGTGTGTCCAACGCAATTCGCCACTCTCACCCTGCCGCCGCGGGGATGAGGGTGTGTTGATGATGATAAGGCAGTGCAGATATGAAACCTTTGACATTCTTCAAATGCTTTCTTGAAATCCGCGTCTTGTCTTCTAACAAGCATCCTAACCCATTCCGTTCAATTTTTAGGCAGCAACCGCGTTTGTTTCGGCGATGACATCAAAATGTGCAACAAACAAATGCCAAAGTAGGCTACTTCCACAATCATCCCCCGAAATGTGCTCTGAAGGTCATTTATCGACGCTAGAGGTCTTGATCAGGACCACTTAGGCCTGGACGAGGATTTTGCTTTCTCCTGTCTAGGGCGGTAGGTGCACTTTGGGTTTTCTGCCAAGCCTGAAGCTATTCAACAGGCAAGCAGGCTTCCACAGAGATGGACCTAGACGTTCTAGTGGCTGCCACCTGTTCCATGACTTGCTGACCCTGCTACCACACGGCATAAAGAAGAAGACTGACCAAGAGGTGCACACGAGTTGCGTTTGAAGGTACGCTGATCCTCTTCATATCACCATCACTAACCCTTTTTGTCGCCTATGGCAGGGTTGGTACGCTCATTGTTGGATAATATTTTTGTTTTACTTTGTTTAGCAATTTTCCTCCACCTACGCCAAGGGCGCGAGCTCTTACACCTGGAAACTTTATCACCTACACGTCTATTTCATTCTCCGTGCAGAAAGGGTTGGTTTCCGTACAGTGGTGACATCGTACAACGCACACGGTAAGGTTTCCCAACTAAAGTGCACTTGGGGGGGGGCCTCCCTCTCACCTGAAGAAAACGGGAGCGACGAATTGCGTTGGACACACCAGTTCTCGTCTGATTACTGAAGTTAAGCAGCGCAACTCCAGCTAGTACTGACATGGGTGGCCGCTTGGGAAAACTGGGTACTGCTAACAGGGCCGGCCTTAGGGCAAGGCGACCGCCTTGGGCCCCGCGCTGGTGTATTAAAAAAAAACTTGGTACTGGGGCCCCGCTATCGCCTGCTGCCTTGGACCCCTCTATCGCCTGCTGTCTTGGACCCCTCTATCGCCTGCTGCCTCGGACCCCTCTATCGCCTGCTGCCTTGGGCCTCGCAAACTCTAGGGCCGGCCCTGACTGCTAAGACCCAAAAATCGTCGCATTAGTATAGTGTCTGTGCCAGGCCAAGCTCGTGAGTTTCAGGCGCCCTTGCCAAGTGGGTCCATCGCCGCCCCCATTAAATTTAATGCAGTTCTAAATTGTCCGAGCGTCCCTCACGCCCTTAACATCTGTGCCAACGCATTGCTAATGCTCCAGAAAGCCAACATTTCGAAAAGGCCCCACTAATCAGAAGTTTGGGAACCCCTGGACTATGAACATTTAAAATGACCGATAGACTGCATGACAAGGAAGTACCTCTGTAATTTGGCCGCCCCTATGAAATTTGCCGCCCTAGGCAGCCGCCTAGGTTTGCCTGCCCCATGAGCCGCCTGTGGTCTGTGCAGTCTCAGCATAAGAACTAGACTGTGGACGGGGCTCTAATGACCTTTGTAGTTGTGGGGCCCTAAAACACCCACAAGCAACAACCCTGAGAGAAACCGCCCACTTCGTTCAGGATCGAACTTGCATCCACGGACTCAAAGGACGGACTTTACCGACGGCGGCAAACTCCAAGTTGGTCAAGTGTAGTTAATGAGTCCTGTCAGGCATGACGTGACACATTCTTACCGGTGGTAGGTTGAAAACAAAATTGCATTAGATTTATAGAAATTCTTTTATATGACTACGACAGAAAGAAATTTACATTTTACAGTATTATACAGGTGGTAAAAATTCTTACCGACGAAGGTAGTCAGTATCAGGACTCTTTGTTGTTCTCTTCTCCCCTTCCCCCCGAAAAAAGGACCCTCTGCTCCGTCCCTCCCAAATAAATTTTAAATCCAATTCTCACTCCTTTTCAGAAAGTGCTCTGGTTGAAAATCTATTCCAAAGTTTCTAACATTAAAACCAAACTTTGATCCAAAATGGCACAAAATGTTCCTTGCGCAGCAGAATGTGAAAGGGCTTAAGAAACCAAAATAATAATTTTAATTTTTCAAAAAAATTAACAACTCTGTTATTTACAAAATCTTATAACTATGTACTCTCCTGAATTCTGTGGCACATGAATAGAAAATTCTGTTTTTCTATTTTAATTTTTTGTTAGAAATTTCATTTTTTTTTTAAAAAAAGAGACTAGAAACTATATAGGACAGGCATGTCAAACTGAGGGCACTCCCGAGGGCCACATCGGTAACATGTGCGTTGTCATGAGGGCCATGCAGTGCTGACTTTTTTTTGTAATTTGTTTTTAAAAGTACCAAGAGGCCCGGCCTCTGTCCCTCTTCCCTTGTCGAAATAGTATTACAAAATAGTTTTAATCAAATTTGGCACATGGCACCCCATTTCAACTATGCCGGAGGGGGGGGGGGGGCAACTGTCCCCCTCTCGTAACGCCTCTGAATAGCAGGCTGCATATGTATACCACATGGTATCGATGGAGGGCTGCAACTCTAGGTTTCTAGGGCCGCCAGTTTGACACCCCTGATATAGGAAACTTGTAAGGATGTCAGGAATTGGTCTCAGGCTCAAGAGGAACAAAAAAAAACAAAATCCTGGAAATGTGACGACGGCTGTGGCACAGAGAAGTTTTTCCCCGGATGAGCAGAACAAAACCTGGTCAGTGAAGAAGTCCTCTTCAATAACACTTTCAGGTTTTCTTCCTGAAGGAAAGTTATTTGTTGAAAACTTCTTCAACTGTCTAAAAAAAAAAGTGACAGATACTCTGACAGGCACGAAGTCACTTCTTGCAGAACACAGCTTGCAACAGCTGCAAGTGTAAGAACAGCGTGTGGCCAAGAACAGCAACCTAATATCAAGGTATTTCAATATTGTTAACCTTTAGGGGGAGAAGAAATGAGTTGCGACCTTCCTGAAATTTGCCACAAGAGTAACTCCTGCCTGCAGCCCCCCTCCCTTCTCAGTGCCAACATCCACGGTCTGAAACTAGTAGTAGCCAGCTGATGGACATTGAGGAACAGGTATTTTGCATATTTCTAGAAAATGGAGGCGTATTGTTTTTTTTTGCATTAGCAGGCGCGAAGTCAGAACGACACTAAAAAAAATCAGAAGTGAAAGAGCCAGTTAGTGACCAATGTCCGCAGAGTGACCATTCGTTCTCTCTTTAACCTTCACAATGAGGTTCGAGTCAACCTAAGTTCTAGTATACTCTTTGCAGGAACTTAAAAGATGCTACAAAATGTCTTTTGTTCAACATAACAGGATGAGGGAAGGGTGCTGACCATGTGCCACCATGACCATGAAACCACAGCCCGCGAAACAAAAAAAAAAGTTGAGTGGCAACGTCCGCAGCCCGCGGAAACGAAAAAAAGAGCAGAGTGGCAACGTTGCACCATCCAAAAGTGACAACAAAAGATGGAGGCTGTCCATGGCACCTAAAATGTTCATCAAGGAAGAAGAGGTGTCACATCCTCTCAAGAAGAACCAAAAAAAAACAACTAAGGTAATAAATAGTATTACTCAATCACGAGGAAATATTTACATTCTTGTCCTTCCAAGAAAAAGAAAACAAAACAACACAATGTCCTGTCCTGGTTAGTTGCTGAGTGATGTCCTGGAGCAGTAGAAAGACAGACATAGAGAGCTTCTTAAGAGTTCATGGTATTATTGGTGGTATTTTCTGGAAGGATGTTCTCGATGGGATGTGGATGCGAATGAGAATGTGGATGTTGGTGTGTAGGGTGAGTGAGCGAGTGAGGATGCGAGTGAATAGGAACCCCCAGATGATGTCCAATAGTCATAGGCGCTGCCGAATGGGGTGCATGGTGTGGCGGTGGTGGTGCATGAGATGACAGAGGATGATGGTGGTGATGGTGAGGCGGAAGAAGTGGCGGTGGTGGTGGTGGAGGTGGTAAAGGCATACTGAGGGACATGGTGGAAGGAGATGGAGTAGTGGAAGCCGAGGAGGTAGCCTGAGACAAACCGCCAGTGCTCATCTCCCACTTCTTGAAATGTTTCCAAAGGGTTGTGTATGGGACGTTGAACTTGATGCTGGCTTGAGTCATGGACACCATGCCAGCTTTGACAGCCTGCAAAGCTTGCCACATCACTTCGTCCCGATCTTGCTCCCAAATACTCTTTCTGCCCGTCTCGATACCGTACCGTTTAGCTCTGGACCACAGAGTGGTGCTGGGGATGCCGAATGTGGAAGACGCTTTATTGACAGACATACGTCCAGTTCGAATGGCTTCAAGGGCCTGAGATAAGTTGGCTTCAGTCCAGTTGGACTGATGAGCGATGCCTGTTGATCTCGAGGTGTCGATGCCTTCGCGACGCGATCGTTGCCAGAGAGTTGTATTGGGAATACCGAAAGTGACAGCCGCCTTGGTGATGGACAACTTGCCCGATCGCACTGCCTCCAGGGCTTGGTGCAAGTCGTCCTCAGTCCAATTGGAGGCGATAGTAAGATCGCGTTTGGTGTCAATGCCTTCTCGCCTTGCCCTCTGCCACAGAGTGGTACTTGGAATGCTATACAAGGTGGATGCTTTGGTGATGGTCACCCGTCCTTGGCGTATGGCATCCAGAGCACTGCTCATGTCATTAGTGGTCCACTGAGTCGCCAGACTGTTAATACCTCTCCTCTCAGAGTCACTTTGATCGCAAGACGAGTGCTCAGACGTGGTGGCCAAGGTGGTGGCTATGGATGCTGCTGCCGCAATGGCCACTGAAGCAGTGGTCGGATCACTGAACTCCACAAGCTTTTGTATGGTATTCTTATTATCATCATCCACTGCAGCATCTGTGGTTGAGAGAAAGAAAATCCTTTCAGACCACTCAAGTTCCTGTCGGATTTTGGGGGGAGGAGCTGGTGTGTAAGGTATTTGTGTGTCTGTATGTGGGGGGGGGGGGTCATGTCAAATTCTCTCAAAGTCTGAGCCATTCAGATGTCAACATCAACACCAGCACTCAACATGTACCAATAGCAGGCAATCAAACAACTCCAGGTCAGCAGCTGTCACTTTGTTGCAAACATTTCACTTGAGTCCAAAACTTTTTTTTTTTATCCCAGTGCTTTTGATGAAGAGTCCTTGCTGCAGCAGACATCTCCACAAGTGCCAACAAACTGCAAGCCTGTCATTTACGCCAAGTATTCTGATAAACATTTGAGAGAGGAACTGCCCCACTCTCTTTCAGAACCAAACTCAAGAGCACCACGCGAGGTACATTCAGATACAGAGTCAGGAGCAATTTCAAGACCTAAAATGAAGACCAGCGAGTGATGTGCTAGGACAACGGAATCTCGTCATCCACTGAGTAGTTGATCAGGTAGTTTTAATAAAGGGGTAGGGAGAACAAAACGGCAATCGAAAGAAAGGGTTGGTTCACTGATAACGACCACGTGTGCCAAAAAGCTTTAAGAAAAAGTATGTCGAACCAGCCTTACTAACTCTGGATATTTTAGTAACATAAAAGAGGTAGGTGAGGATGCTGTCTCCTTACCTGATAACTGAAGAGGAATTCCTGATGACAACGACGAATTGTACTGAGAAGAAGAAAATCCAGTCATTCCCAAAAGTGTAGGCGGATCCAAATTGGAAGTATTCATATCTTCATTTTCCTGTCAAGTACAAAGAATATAAAAACCAAGCAGTACAAGAGGGCAGCGAAGTCTGCCCACCCTACACACAGATACAGGAAGGAACAAATGTGCGTTTCCTCTGCAGTTCAGTCCTACCTGACTAAAGCCTTCGTGAACCTTAGGATGTGGAGGGCACTGTTCCGAGTTCGTTTCTGACTCTTCGTCCTTCGGCACATGCAACCCGTTATTCATATTACACTGCGTCGATTGAGACGAATCGTCCATAGTTAATGACACCTGAGACACATCCACTTTGGACTCGATGACTTCTGGCGGTCCTTCCATGTCCAGAACGTTTTCTTCGGAATCTGATAAACTTCCAGATTTTCGCCTTGGTCGCGCTCGTTTCCGTTTACTAGGAGGTGAACCCATTGGTGAATTTCTTACACCTGAAGTCGGTAACGGTGTCACGGTAGCTATTGAGTTGACGGCACCACTTTGTGTCTTGTTGCCATTGGCGTTGTTGGTCAGGTTCTGTTTCTGATGCGAATTGGAATCTAGAGAGGATGAGGACGACGGTGACACTTCGGAAAGTCCTTTAATTTTCAACAATTCAGCCGTTTTTAACAGTTCCTCTAACTGATCTTGCAACACACTGACCTCTCCTTTGTACATAAAGTCAACGAGGGATTTGAGATCTGCATAGTTGACGTCTTTCAAAATGATAATTGGATGGGGACATGGATTCTCTAGAAGTAGTTTTTGCAAATAAGGGCTGCAGGCTGACAGCACCACTTTGTGAGCCTTAAGACTGAGACCGTCACATGCCAACGTCACATCTACAAAAGCTTCGTTTTGTAAAAGTTGATCAAAAACACTAAGCATGTTCATTTGATGGTTATTCCAACGTAGACAAAACTGTTGCTGTGTTCCCATTTCCGACTTGCAAGTTGATAGGTCATTCAAAAGTCCTGAAACGAGATCAAAAGATGTATTCTCTATCTGAAGACTTCAATCAATTGATGGGGGTGAGTTCTACAAATCTTAGGTCTAGGATGTTCTCCAAAAGAGGAAGATGTGTTCTCGTAAGTTCTATTCTGAAAGGCAAAGTCACGTAAACAACTTCTGTCGTCCTAACAATAGTATTCTGATATGTTCTTTCTGGGCTCTTGAATGTTTTTCTTTAGGAAATGTGGAACTCACCGGCACCCGAGACAGACGTTCATTCATTGGTGTTTTAGGGCCCTTCAACAACAAGGACATCAGAGCCCCGTCCACTGCGTAGATCTAATGCAGAGGGCGTCACTAGGGGGTGGCACCACTCGCACCATGACAAAAGGAATAACACCAAAACAGAAGGAACAGAACGGTCTTTTTCGGAAGGAGGGGGTGACGCCAACCCTAGCGACACCTCTGTGCAGTACCCAGTTTTCCCAAGCGGCCACCCATCTCAGTACTTGCTGGGGTTGCGTCGCTTCACTTCAGTCATCAGACGAGAACTGGTGTCCAACGCAATAAGCCGCTCCCCGAGACAGAGGAAACGAGTTGGTTGTTTCGTTGGTGTTTTAGTTGTTGTTGTTTGTTGGTATTTTATGGCCCTTCAACTACAAAGGTCATTAGAGCCCCGTCCACAGCATAGTTCTTATGCAGAGACTGCACAGACACTACACTAATGCGACGATTTTTGGGTATTAGCAGTACCGAGTTTTCCCAAGCGGCCACCCATATCAATACTTGCTGGGGTTGCGTCGCTCACTTCAGTCATCAGACGAGAACTGGTGTGTCCAACGCAATAAGCCGCTCCCCGAGACAGAGGAAACCAGTTGGTTGCTTCAGGGCCCTTCAACTACAAGGCCATTAGAGCCCAGTCCACTGTGTAGTTGTAATGCAGAGTCTGCACAGACACTACGCGATTTGGGTCTTACCAGTACCCAGTGTTCCCACGCGGTCACCCATGTTAGTACTATACTAGGTGGCGGGGGAAACGAGGTCTGGTAGGAGCTTCTTGGTGATCCTGTCCGGAAGGTTGACAATTCATATTCTTGTATTTCACCACAACCGGCTGAGGCTGAGGAGGCGATCTACTCACGTTTCCCTCCATTTCTTGTACTGATTCATGTGGGTGACATGCGGTAGCTGTCGGTTGGCAAGTAAATATGCCAATCTCCTTAGCAATACCCCTTACCTAACGCACAAGTAATGGAGTGGCATTGTATAACCTTTTGACAGAGTGAGAGAGGACGACGATAAAGTGACGTCTTCATTTTTGAAATGTCCGTTGAGTTCAAATTGCATGACTAGTTCCGAACAAGGAAATACCCGCTACAGTGAAGAGATGCATTACCGATCAGTGCAATATTCTCGCCACTAAAGCGTAATACTTACCAGTCACAACATTAAAGTACTTTTCCTTCTTGCATAGCCTTGACTTGAAGCTAAAATAGTCTGATAATTATTGTAGTGACTGAATAATAGCTTAAATACTTTTTCTCTCTTGATAGGAAACCTAAACATACTCAGCTGCCATATTTCTGTCATCATCTAAGACCCGGCATGGAATATACAAAATATGGAAGATACTAACATTTACGTCATATTGATGGTCAGATTTCGAATAACAATATAAAATTTTGATTTATTAATTTGTCCTTTATTTTCTAAAATTTTCGCCTTTAATCCTGTACATTTTTCAGCATTGTTTTACGGGAAAAAACGATTGGTACTCTAGTGCAGACTGGTGTTAACATCGCTACTGTCGTTAAGTACTGCAATAATTATGTCCGGACAACCAACGACGTCATTGTATTTAATTTTAGAGATTTCAGCACGGGATAAGTAAGTTAAAATTTCATATTTTTTAATTAAACGATTGAAATTAAAAGTTTTATTTTTCCAAATTATATCAGCTCTATCTCGTCTTCGATGAAACCCAGCTTATACATTAGTAGACGCGGTGTCAGTTCGATAGGGAATACGGTGGTGTAGTAGGGAGAAAATGTAATTACCGGGTTAGATAAGGAGATATTTCTATTAATTGACGATGTTAAACTCAGAAAAGACGAGAATGGCATAAAAATGAAGAAATAATTATGTTTCTTTATTATTTCGAAGTTTATTTCGCGATAATGCTGCATATTATCCCTATTGGTAGGTAGTCGGCGATGATTTTCTCGTTGTGTTGGTCACGCTGTAACGCCGTCTGCTGTTGGTAGAAGACGCCGGCCGTTTTCGTGTCGTCGTTCGTAGGGTGAAGTTTTTTAAGTGCCGCTAACAGATTTTCGTGATAAGTAATTGATTTCTTTTAACGTTGTTTGATGTATATATGAAGTTGTGATTTGAAGTTTAAAAAAAAAATTGAGTTGTCAGGTGAGAATCGTGTAATTATCGCGTAAAATTTATAATGAGGTGGGCTGTTGCATAATGGCGGCAGAATGTTCTAGAAATTCCAGCCTTTGTTCCTCGTATAAATTCGGCCGCCTGTGTACAATTATGTCGAGGCCGCTCTCTCCCCCAATCATAATATTTTCACTTATTTTTCATGTTTGCCATCACATGGAAAGAATTACCTTTCTTTCCTGAAGCATCAAAGCAAAGGTAACTTCTGACCCTTTTCCCGCCAATGGATGCGTCGGGTTACCCCTGGACAAAAGGGCGATATATTAGTCGTTGTTCTTCCGCAGCCGATTGCCCACCAAAGCTGCAACCCCTATGCTTATTTATCGTCGGTTTACTGTTCGTTGGAGCACTCAACTGACGCCAGGCGCCCAGCTCTTACACCCGGGGGAGCGGCGAGTTGCGTTGGACGCACCAGTTCTCGTCTGATCACTTAAGCAACGCAAGCCCTGTTAGTACTGACATGGGTGGTCGGTCGGAAAAGCTGGGTACTGCTAATACCCAATAATCGTCGCATTAGTGTAGTGTCTGTGCAGTCTATGCATTAGAACTATGCAATGGACGGGTCTCTAATGACCTTGTAGTTGACGGGACCTTAAACACCAACAAACAAACATCTAACACCTGGAAATTTTGCTTCATTACCGTTTGCATAGTAGAGAGGGTTCTTTGACGTGCCATTGCCATCGTGCATCACACAGGACCTCGGTTTTACTTCTCATGGCACTCAGGGATTATTCTTATTCATCATCATCTCTCCCACCTGAGGCAGGGTCGGGTCTGCGGGTTCTAATCCTCCACTCCCGCCTATCCCCCACCAATTTCCTTTTGCACCACCTGCTCCCACGTCCTTTTTGGTCTTCCTCTACCTCTGATGGCCCCAATCAACTGCAGTCCCACCATGGACCTAATAAGCTCCTCCTCTCCCCTCCTCATCACATGCCCATACCACCTTATTGTTATATTTATTTCACGTACATAGTAGTACAACCGAATCACACAATTCAAAAAAATCAGCATGTACAGTTAAACCTCTCTAATTGGTACACCTGGGGGACCCAGCCAAAGTGTACCCATCAGAGGGGTAGTAATAGCCTATGGATGAAAAATCGGTGCCTGAAGAGTCTGTACCGATATAAGTGGTGTACCCATAGAGACGTTTTACTGTAATATACTCTTAAAATGTTTGCCACCCGTTATGCGTTGATAGAATTCCCGGAACACAAAAAACGACACCTACCTCCACCCTCTGTCATACTTCCCCTCTCCCGCCTCCCTGACTATCCATAGCTTCGTCTGTTACCCTGTCACCCCTCGATCATTTCAACACCTATGTTACACCCTGGGAATCGAACTCGTGCTGGTTAGCTGACTCCTCTACCACTCTGCCAGCTCGCCCACCCTGTTACTTGACATCGGTCGTTCTGAAATAACGGCTTTTGAATCTAACACTTGCAAGGTCAAATTTTCAAGTCACCATCACTTGACCCCTCTTTATCTCCAGTCCCTCTTCCGCTACTCTTGTCTATACCCTTTCTCTTCTCTCCTCTCTCCCATCACCTGTCCCTCTCTGTTTACCCACTTACCTGCCCTCTACCTCCTCCTCTCTTGCTCTATCTTCCACCACCTTGCCCTTGCCCCTGCCCCAACTCGTTCCCCTGTCTCCACAGTCCTAGGACCTAGTCCCCTGCACTGGTCCCTCTCATCTACCTGTCCTTCTACCTCCGGCTACCTTGCCCATGTCCCGTCAATCACAGGTCTCAAGCCTCTGCACTGCCCTCTCAATGTTCTCCCAAGTCTCCACTACGTCATGACGGTCTCGAATTTCATAGGGGCGGCTGATTTCAGAGGTACTTCCTTGCCATGTAGTCTATTGTCATTTAAAATGTTCACAGTCCTAGAGGTTCCCAAATTTCTCTGATTGGTTGGGCCTTTTCTAAATGTTGGTTTTGGGACAAATGCCAAGAGCATGAGGGACGCTTGGACAATTTAGAACTGTATTAAATTCAATGGGAGCGGCAGCGATGGACCCACTTGCCTAGGGCACCTGAAACTCACGAGCCGGCCCTGCGTCTACCAGCTCTGCCCGCATTACGTGCCACTATCAGGTGTCCTACCCCGGCCTCCAATCTTTTCCTAAGCCCCCATACGTCACATCGACCACCTGACAAGCTCTCATTTGGTGCTATTGGGAGGATACTTCAAACTCGAATTATTACTAACGGCCATGGCCCGCCAAAAGATTCAAAAATAATAGAAATGAGGCGCACCCGAAATTTGCTACACAGTAAATATATTTGACGTTTAAACCAGTTCTATGGAATCGACCATTTGGAGTTTATTCTCGTGAGTGGTTGTCTCGTAGGGGGCCCGCACGGTGATGTGCACAGGGGCCCATAATGCTGTCCCAGAAGAAAAAAGAAATATTTCGGTAATAATCTTTATTTTCATATCACAGTCATGAACATAATAAGACCCGCCTCGGTGGTAGGCACAGTAGTTTCAGGTTCGATACTGGATCCAGGTGGGTTGGCTTCTTTCTGGCGAGAGAGAGGGAGGCGCCGAGTGTGCCTTCTTTCGGATGAGAAGTCAAAGTGAGGTTCCGTGTGGTGTAGGATGGCATTGGCACTTCAAAGAAACCTCTCTACTATGCAACAGGTAGATGAGGCCAAATTTCCAGATGTAGGAGCTCGCCCCTGGCGTCGGTGGAGTGCTTCCCCCAACGAACTGTAGACCGACGATCAGCAACCGACTGTTGAGAAACACTGTCCGATAGATCACCCTTGTGTCCATTGAGAGGGACAAGAGGGGCACCCGACCGTGCCATAGGCGGGAAAAGGGTTAGGAGTTGCTTGCTGTAATCGACAACGTCAATACATTGGCCACCACCGTCCAAATTTTAATTCGGACAGCGTTGGAGTCCACTCACCTGTTAGCGATCTCCAACCGACATCAACCGCCAACAACTTAGGCCCGGTGCACACATGCGATTTTTGCTCGTGCGGCTGCCGCAGGGACACCGCAGCAATCCAATGCACACATGCGGCGAAATGACGCCAGTACACATTTGGCAACTGTTAGGCAAGGCGCAAAATGAGGCCGCAGGGTGACGCAGCCCTGCGAAATTCTGCTAGCAGGCAATCACCGCACATTGAATCGCAGTTTTTCAACATACTGGTTTGTAATTTGCGTCAACTAAAATGGCTTTCAACGTAACAGTGATTGCCTGCTAGCAGAATTTCGCAGGGCTGCGTCACACTGCATCACCCTGCGGCCTCATTTTGCGCCTTGCCATACAGAAGGCGTGCCCTTTTTGCCTACCAAATGGCAAAACTAAGAAACCGCAGTTACGATGTCGACGGATGTGTGCAGCACTCAATAGGCCAAGAAGTACTACTACGTGATCGGGTGTGCGGGTGCTGCGCCGTTAGGCCCCGCGCAAAATGAGACGCAGTCTCCGCAGCTGACGCAGGATGACTCACTATAAATTTCTGTGGCTCAAATGATAGTATGTAGTTGCGAATGTTAAGTCGCAGGGTGACATGACTCAGTGCCTGCGCCACGTGACCCTGCGGAGCGCAGTGCCAATGCCGCAGCTTCCTGCGTGAAGTTGGCGTGACAATAACAAAAAGCGGTGCGAAGCTGAGAAGTTCTCTTGTTATTTGATGCAAGTATGGTGAAAAACTGCGATTCAATGTGCGGTGATTGCCTGCTAGCAGAATTTCGCAGGGCTGTGTCACCTTCGTCACCCTGCAGCCTCATTTTGCGCCTTGCCTTACGGTTCGGTAGGGATCTGCGGGCATTTCAGACGCAACTCCGATATGCGGAGCCGCAGCGGCGCCGGAGGTATGTGTGCACTCCCCCCATTGCAACTAATGCACCCCATGCCATAATTACGATGTCGCACGAGTAAAATTCGGATGTGTGCACCGGGCCTTATAAACCAGGAATAGTTACCCTCTTTGCACGAATACAAAAATCACATTTCGAAATCAAAATCACACGTGCGAAAAAACCTCCGATAAGCTCAATTTTAACCTCGAAATTGGTGACCCGATCGATCCTTCAACTACGACGAGACGACCACACCGACAACCTTCCGCTACGAACAGCTGAAAGCAAATGAGGTTAACGCCCGGAGCGCCCAACTTCGGTCGACAGTCGCACATCATGTTCGAACTTACCAATAGATGGCGCTTTGTAACAATGCCCACGAGTGCGCCTTCCTTCGGATGACAAGTAGAACCGAGGTCCATTTGTTGCTTGTTGGTGTTTTAGGGCCCTTCAACTACAAAGGTCATTAGAGCCCCGTCCACAGCGACTGCACAGACTGTGCAGAGACTGCACAGACGCTACACTTATGCGACGATTTTTGGGTCTTAGCAGTACCCAGTTTTCCCAAGCGGCCACCCATGTCAGTACTAGCTGGGGTTGCGCTGCTTAACTTCAGGGATCAGACGAGAACTGGTGTGTCCAACGCAATTCGCTGCTCAACCGAGGTCCAGTGAGGTGTACAATGCCACTACTGCACGGAAAACAACCTTCTCTACTACGCAACGAGTAGACAAGGCCAAATTCCCAGGTGTAGGAGGAGCTCGCCCCCCTCCTGGCGTCGGTGGAGCGCCCCAACGACGATATATAGCCAATAGGAGTTGCAGTTTCGGTCGGCAAGCGGCTGCGGAATGACCTATATATCGTCCTTGTGTCAATTTAGAGGGACAAGTTGGGTACCCGACCCTGCCATAGGCAGGAAAAGCTGTTAGGAGTTGCTATCATGAGTAGTGATCTCATCAGTAGGAGCACTGGAGCTACTAGCGGCCAGAATGCTAACGCCCATTGTTTCCAAATACCGTTTAAAACTGCGCCACCTATCATCCATTATGCAAACACTTGTGTGAGAAATAGAATTTATTGGAACAATAAATATATTTTGGGGAAGGGGCCTTGGGACACTGGAGTTTCATTAAGTGGGGCAGTGTGTGTGTGTGTACGATAGTGGAGGGCGGGGGTGTGTGTGGAGGAAAGTTCCATTAGTGGTCAACGGTAGGATCACTGTTAATTATTCAAAGGGCCTATTAAATAGCAACAGGTAGAACACAAGACAGAAAAGAACTTCCGGTATGACATCAACAAGTCGGGTGTCAACTCTCTGAATCATAAAAAAAAATTGTCCCTTAATGACCATTTCCGGCAAGTCAAAGAAAACAAAATTCCTCAAAAATTTAAACCCTGATACGGACATTGAAATGTTGAGTCCTGTGCAGAGCCCGGAAGTGCGCAGAGTGGAAGATGAGAGTTCTGAGGTGCTTCGGTCCCAGAACTCCAACTCTGGCAACGTCACCCCCAACAAAATGTCCATAGAACTTCCAGGACGACAGAGGGCTTTCTTTGGCCCTTGGCACCATTTTGACCATGGCTTAGATACTAGCCTTTGGCTCCGAGTTCATGGAGCACACACACACATGCAAAGGAGTCCAGCAGTAGTAGAGCCCGTAGGGTGGGTCAGGAAGGAGTCAGTTCTGTCCACCAGTTCCGGGAGCAGTCACATATTCTCTTTGCTGCTAACGCCATTGTCTTCAGACTCTGACACGTGCACGTGAGGTTTGTCTTTTGCTCTTAGGACCAACCAGGACTACTCAGGATCCTTGTCCTCAGCGGGATTAAACTTTGGAATTTTTACAGCCCGAATGGTTGAAGCTGTTCTCTTTGTCTTTGACAACGATGTACTTCTTCGACGGTAAATTGGGCTTGGAGGTCAGTGCCAAATTGGCCCCGTACCGAGTACTGTTGCCATTACTCCGACGGGAAGATCTTGACAGGCTTTCAGACATGGTGGTGTAGTCAGATCTCCTCATACTCGTCGATTCTCGCAGTGGGCGCTGCAGGGCTGGGCAACAGATGCACAGGTGCTCACCTATCCAGTTGAAAATCGGAATTTTCCTGCCAAAGACACAAGAAAAATATCAGCCATCATCAGGGTTATTAGAGGCTAAGGGTCCAGGGTTCACTTGTGCATTGCCTTGTCAGAGCGCTACCTATCAGCAGACATCTTACTCACACAGGCTGCAGACCCAAGACATTGACAAAGTACATGGAGCATTTCAGTGCCTTGGATGAAACTCCATTCCAGTATTTAAGACCAGGCCTGTCCTTAACTTTGCCCCGGGACTGAGCACTTGTTGCAATCCCTACGTAATTTTCCCCAACACCTTCTTCCGGAATGCGAACCTACGTCTTGAAGTTTATGACGCCCAGGAATTCGTTTTTTTTAATTCTCGGATTAGACAGAGTTGAAGACAGGAAGTGAAAACACAGGACGGGCCGTTAGCGATCCAGCCCCAATCAGAGGGAAGAAAGGCCAATTTCGGTGTTAAGTGACCTGTTTTTTTGCTGTTTGTTGGTCTTTTAGGGCCCTTCAACTACAAGGTCATTACAGCCCCCGTCCACAGTGTAGTTCTGATGCAGAGACTGCACAGACACTACACTAATGCGACGATTTTTGGGTTTAAGCAGTACCCAGTTTTCCCAAGCGGCCACCCATGCCAGTACTAACTGGGGTTGCGCTGCTTAACTTCAGTGATCAGACGAGAACTGGTGTGTCCAACGCAATTCGCCGCTCTCACAACCCACAGGGATGCGGAGGTCCAATGCTGAAAAATTCTGACAAGAGCCACAATATGAGGCACAGGAAGTTATAATTTAAAAAAAAAAAAAGAAGGTGTCACTTACCAGAGATTAGTAACAGGAACAGGAAGAGGACACCAATATCGAGGAGAAAGAAGAGAAAGACAAGAAGAGAGAAAGAGAGAGAGAGAGAGAAAAGAAGACACACAGAGAGAGAATAAGAGAAAAGATATACACAAAGGTGTAAGTGTGAGAGAAAGACAAAATTAAAGAAACCGGAAGTGTGTCAAGAAAAAGAAACCAGATGACAAAGACATCAATATTCAGCCTGAATTGCCCATTTCCATTCTTTCAGCAAGACACCAGTGGACAAGCTGGTAGCCAAGGTTACCAACGTCAGCACAAATCACCATCAGCCCACAATCCCTTTCCTGCAACTCTAATCTCTAACATGACCCCTAACAGTACCTTCCCCACACAATCCAAACCATTTCTGCTCCACTACTCTGGCAATTCTGTTGTCCCTCTGAGTTTGAGCCTGCAGGCCCGTACATGTCGTGTTTGTACTGTCAGGCCTGTGCAGACCTGAGAAACCAGACCGTGTCAAACAAAACGAATGAAGGAAGGAAGAGGAGGAGGATGACACGAACGGCAATGGGAAGAAGACAGGACAGGACGACAAGAGGTGGAAGTGGACAACGAGGAGGGCAAAGAGAGATAGGAAGTGGTCAAGGGGATGTGGGCTGAGGACAAGGAGGAGAAAAAAAAGGAAGAGGAGGACAAGAGACGAATAGGACAAAGGCAGAAAAGGTGGAAAAGAAGAAAGAGGAAGTGGACAGGCAGCTAGAGAAGGTAGACGGACAATGGAAGGCAAAAGTGGACAAGTAAAAGGAGGAGGCGGACAAGGAGCAGGAAAGAGTGGACAAGGAGGACAAAGAGTCGACAGCGAGGTAGTGGACAAGGAGGACAAAGAGTCGACAGCGAGGAAGTGGACAAGGAGGAGGGGAAAGTGGAAAAGAAGATGGGGAAATGGACAAGTAAAAGGGGGAAGTGGACATTGACAAAGAGGAAATGGACAAGGAGAAGGGGAAAGTGGACAAGTAAAAGGAGGAAGTGGACATGGAGCAGGAGAGTGGACAAAATGAAGGGAGAATGGACAAGAAGAAGAAATTGGAAAAGAAGATGGGGAAATGGACAAGTAAAAGGAGGAAGTGGACAACGAGTAGGACCAGGAGAGAGTGGACAAGCAGAAAGGAAAAGTGGACAAGAAGAAGGGGAAATGGACAAGTACAAGAGGGAAGTGGACAAGGAGCAGGAGAGATAGGACAATGACAAACGGGGGAATGGGAAAGCGGACAAGGACTGTGAGGCCGCGGAAAAGTAAACAGGAAGTGGACAACGAAGTGTTAGACAACTGACAAACACCAAGGAGAAAGTGGACAACGAAGTGTTAGACAACTGACAAACACCAAGGAGAAAGTGGACAAGGAGGTCAAGGGAAAGGACACCATGAATACTACAAAATGGACAATGGTGAAAAAGGAGCATGAGGACGAGTAGTTCTCTACAGGTGATGAATTAATTCTAGCCCTCTCTTGTACATCCACGTGGAATGCTGTTATCTTGTCTTTTCCCCCCGCTTCCCTGTCCCCTCCCGACGACCCTGTGACCTCCCGAAATTTGAAAAAAAAAGGAAATCAACTTCATTACCAGTAGCTGAAGCGGAGACACGAGAAGTAAAAGAGGAGAAGCCACTCAGACCATTCCTAGGCAGACAGATTAAAAAGGAAAAAAGAGATAAAAACAAAAAGATAGATTTCAGGAAACAAAAGCATTGCAAGAAGAAGAAGAAATCATTCAAAGCAACACTCGCTTTCCCCCAACGTGCACCACGGTGGCAATTCTGAGGCAGTTCTGAGGGTTCGAACCACCTGTTCCTTGCACCACACCTTATCCACCAGTTCTTGTCATTAACACAAGACTAAATGTCAGAAGTAAGATTCTTTTACAAATTTCGATTTTCTTCCCCATCACAAAAAAAAATATGGAACCAAACTAAACGGTGCTAACAACAACGTCCATCATGCACCAAGCAGTCCTGGAGCACATGCAGTTCAAGAGGACACGAATGGAATAAAGGGTTAAGGTCCATTGAAGAAGAAGGAGGAGGAGGATTCCCTCGAAAACACATTCATTGACTCAGTGCACGGATTAAAGTTTTGAACTGTCCTAAGCCCGGACCCTCCCCATTCATGAAAGGAAGTAAGAAAGGGCACTCCCCCAGCGCAAGAGGACCTTTAGTGCTGTGACACCACGGACCACCATTTAGAATTCCAAAATGGCAGGCAGCTTAATGCTATCGCCCTAAGGAGACAGTCTGATAAATTAGGCCGCGAAGAACAGAATGGGCCCATTTAAAAAGAGGTGAGGATTGCGAAGACGAGAGGGCCCCTGAACGTCGCCGCCCTGCGAAGACGGGTGAGTTATTGACTGCCGTTATAAGATTTTTAAGGGCTCCAGACTGAAAGTCCCCTCAAAGGGCCAAATCGCTACGTTGAATCAGATAACTGATACACTTAATTGTGGCGATGCAAATATGACATAGGGAAGAATTTCGGGTTCCCAAAAATGTCAGATTCAACTTAAATAATAGCAGGTGGCCTAAGGCCTGGGGCCTTATGTAGGCCTAGGACGGAAATCCGAGCACTGCGTTCATTGGTGGACATGAAGAAATCAATTCACTAAGGACATTTCGGGGCTGAGAAAGTCACACAAACAGAGACAGACGACACCAGCAATAAGGAAAGAGGATGGGGGTCCTGAAAGGGCAAGAGTCCTTACCTCAAATTTCGACAAATGTGAGTGCTGAAGAGCCCATAGATGATAGGATTGGCAGCACTGTTGAGTGGCGCCAAACTCTGAATAAATGTGGAGATGGCGATGTAGGTCGGGGAGACAGGAATGTAGCCGTACACTTGTAACATGTCGAAGACAAAGTACGGACTCCAGAACAGGATAAACACTGGAAACCAGAAAATGGACACAATTAGACAGCCGAAAAAATTGCAAAAAGGAACAACCAGGATCGAACCTGCGACTGCAAGAGGTCATTAAGAGTTAGGTACATGACTTGGTGACATTGCCGTCACCCGGTGCGGTGACGCCTTGGTGTCACCCTCCCCCCTCTCCCGAAAAGAGCCGCTTTGTTCCTTCTTCTGTTTTGGTGTCACCCCATTTGTCATGGTGCGACCCGGTGTCACCCGGTGCAGACCACGCCTCTCGCACCCCCCCTAGTGACGCCACTGCTTGGTGAGATTCCCTTCAGGGTCCGCTCTAGCGCTTACGTCGTCCCAGACAAAAAAGGCAAATTGCCACCCCGGAGTTTTTCTCACACTTACAGCCAAAATGGCGCCCTTAAATTTTGGCGCCGGTGGACTAATGTCCGGGTTACACCCCCCCAAGAGCGGGCCCTGTTCCCTTACACCTCTCATTCGAAATTAAAAATTCGCTGGCTTTGCCCAGACTCGATCTTGCATGTGATGAACTCTTGTTGGTTTGCACTACCAGAGCCCGTTCCTAACTGATACGAGGGGTCAGAAGTCGTGAGTGGACAACCCCCTGCAACCCGTAACCAAAGGTCACATTTCAGAGTGGGGAAAAAAAGGGACGGGAGGCGAACCCGTTTACCTTGAACTCCAGTTCTGAAGGTGGGAATTGAGAACTGCAGGATATTCTTACGTAGTCGACTGACCCACAAATAAAATAACCCCCTGTTGACAGGGTTACCAATACCAAGTTTTTTTTTAATTCACCAGCGCGGGGCGCCAGGTGGTCGCCTTGCCCTCAGGCCGGCCCTGCCTGTTAATTTCATGTGGGTCTGTCTTTCTGTGGGGCAAGTTCTTTTACCAGAAAGTAGGACCACGAGAAGTTCCCCTCTCCTCCTCTTGTCCGAAAGAAAAACATGCCAAGCCCACTTTGATCGGGGGTCGAACCTACAACCATTGATGCAAGTCCATAAAAATTAATGTTTTCTCTGTGCGTGGGCAGTTGACATTTGCCAGGGCTCAGGACGGGAAATTCAAGTGCTGAACATTTAGGACAAAAGTATCGAATTTTTGACAATCGAACCCAGGTCCTGTTACAACATATGACCATCAAATCTTATTGGTAGTTGAAGGATCCAACCTTGGATGCCACGTGCCTTGAGGACAGAGGTCAACAGTGATTCGTGGCTGTTCTGAACAGGGGGTCCAAAACTTTCAACTGTCCTAAAAAGTTACACGAACTGTTGTTGGGACCCTCATCGAGGGAGAATGGGTTACGAGACTCACCAAAGACAATAGCAAACGTCATCTTCACAGTCTTGATTTTAGCTTTTGGTATCAGTCCTCTGGAACTCACTCGCTTGGTGTCGGTGTCTCCGTCTGTTAACCCTTTCGTCTGTTCAGCTGTCAGGTAAAAAAAAATGGGGCAAGAAATGTGGAAGTTCCAGAAAGGCAAAGGACGCCATGGATCGCTCAAGCAAGAGTGCGAGCAAGAGAGAGACAAAAAGACTTACTTTTGGCAGTGGTCTTTGATGGAGTCAAAATCTTGCCCTTGCTCCAGATGGTGTACACGATGATGGCGTAACAAGCCGTGATAATCAGTGTAGGAATAATGAAGAGAGACACTGTCACCAGTGTCAAGTAGAGCTTCCACTGTTCCTCGGCCATATCAATCCAGCACTGGGGGCGTCCTGGAACACACACACACACAAAAGCTTGATATCAGTAGTACGTACACAAGATCTCAATGGCACTTCCAAGTAGCTGAATGACATCAAGAGAAACTCTTGAAGTGTTCCGCGGAAATCCATCATTCAGCAAACGACGTCCTCAAGTTCTCTTGAAGGCATCCTTGAGACACTTCAGAAGTGACTCAATTGCACTTAATGAGTGGTGCAGAACCTCAGGAGAACTCGGTGTGCCAAAAGACGGAAAAACAAAGAGAGTGGACTTCGTTTCAGTTTGGAGGTCAATGGACTGTTAAGAGTTTAGCACGGACATTCCATTATTTTGACGCTATCGTAACCCTTTCAACTCGCCTTGGGGGCAGAATTACAGTGGTGAACTCATGTGTCCCTGGTAGCATTTGGAACTTCCTTCTCTCTAACGTGGTACGCACGAGTTAGGAGAGCGACTTTATTGCGTTAGACACACCAGTTCTCGTCTGATCTCAGAAGTTAAGCAACGCAACCCCAGCTAGTACTGACATGGGTGGCCGCTTGGGAAAACTGGGCACCGCTAATGCCCAAAAATCGTCGCATTAGTCTAGTGTCTGTGCAGTCTCTGCATAAGAACTACGCAGTGGACGGGGCTCTAATGACCTTGTAGTTGAAGGGCCCTAAAACACCAACGAACAAACGAAATCGCGAGTTAGACAGGCAGTCGTTAACATTGTGATGAGGATCGAACCTGTAAACCATGAGTCATGTGCATTACTAATGAAGCACAAGAGGCATGGCAATAACTTGGGGTCTTTTGGAACTTCTCCCCCAGTGTTCGGATGCTAGCATATGTTGCGCGTTCGCCACCGGAATCGACTCAGGTGGGTACAGTGCCAGCGCGAGCTTTTACGGGGCCGGGTTCAAAACTATATTGTGGGGCCTGGAGGCAGGGAAGGGGGAGAGGAGGAAGGAAGGGCGAGGGAGAGACATGAGGAATTGTTTTTAAAAAGGCTTTACCTTCGATAACTCTTTCTTCACAAATAAATAAATGTGGAATTGCAAAGAGGCCACTCGTGCCCCAAGCAATTGCTATCAGCCACCGAGCCCTCTTCCCTGCAAAGAACCAGAGAATCAACAACTGGTGGTGGTGGTGGTGGTACTCTTCACAAGTCAATCACTGGTTCAAATCGACACTTGACTGTTACTTACAACTGCCAGAAAAGTTCATTGGATGCGTTATGGCGTCGTACCGATCTATGCTCAGGGCCACCAACACATACGTCGATGAATACGTCACTGCCACCTGAAGACAACAAATCAACGCTGTTTTTATTCAAATGTCAAATTCATCCTAAGTTATTCAAAAAAGAAAAGTTGTTTTTCTGACAAACCACCGGTGACTTGCCTCACACAAACTCAATCTGCAGACTTTTCATTAAGAACTCGTATGCAGGCACACAGAAAATCATTGTCAATCCATACCCTATGGTAGGGTCAGTGGTTCGAGGTTCGATACTGGACCGAGCTGGGTTGGCTTCGTTCGGGCGAGAGAGAGGGGAGAAAGGGAGAGGAGAGCGGGAGGGAATGAGGGAGAGGAGAGGACAGGGGAGAGGGAGAGAGAGGCCCCGAGGGCGCCTTCCTTCGGATAAGAAGTAC
>JAAFCE010006668.1:7767534-7802410 GCA_013389805.1 Trigoniulus corallinus
GGAGAGAAAGAGACAGAGAGGAGAGAGGACAGAGAAGAGAGAGACACACAGAGACAGAAAGAGAGAGGAGAGAGAGAGACAGACACACAAAGACAGAGAGATACCGAGAGACAGAGATGAGAGAAAGACACAGAGAGAGGGGAGAGAAAGAGAGACAGAGAGGAGAGAGACACACACAAAGAGAGAGAGGAGAGAAAGACACATAGGGGGAGAGAGAGAGAGAGAGAAAACCTATCAAAATCTCATAATATGATTAAAGTCTTTTAGGCAATGACATAAGAATAACATCATAACCTCCCTCCAGGAAGAACAGACGAATTTTGTCGTCTCCTCTGGGGCAAACCTAAACAGAGATCATTCAAGCAAAGAGAGAGAGGAGACATCTGAAATAATGATTCCCATAAAATATACATCACTTCACCGACATCTTGAAAAGAGGAAGGCTTCAATCTCATGTCCAGTGTGTGTCCGTCTGCCCTCCCAGCACTGAAAAGTGGACACCAAGAAAGAACTCCTCCCATCCCATCCGCATCTTCTCGAATCTACTAAAAACAATACAATTAACATTTACACATCATCAGTAGTCGTAATAAAAACCTTTAGACTTCCATCTCTGCAACTCAAAACTGTACAAGTGTGCCTGTTGCCAACAGTTCCTCGAAATAAGAAATGAAAATCTCACGACTTCTTATTAATGGTTGGCAATGAGAAAAACAAAAACTTTTAACTGATAGACCAGGGATCCCCAAAGGCCCTCCTTCAACACACAAACACACATTCTGTTTTTCAACGCGACCACCACACAACAATAATAGCTACAATGAATGACTATAAAAACCGTTTCTATTACCCTTAGGATTCAATTTGGTTTCATCATAAACCTCGATTACAAACGGCTGCCAGATGAATTTCATTCATGTGAAAACGAAAAACAGTTCTTCTCTCTAGTCATGTCTACACGATAGAAACACTGTCGAAAAAACCCCTGACGGTTCTTGTTAGTACTTTACATTCAATTAGCTCGATTATAGAACAACAGGGGACCTCCATCTTCAACCACCGCAAACAAATGCAACTACTAACTCTCTACTGGCCAGAGCCCGCTCTAGGGAGGTGCAACCCGGGTATTAGTCAGGGGCGGCAAATTGTCTTTTTGTCCGGGCCGACGTAAGCCTGGCGGAACCCTGTACTAGCCTACGGCAGGATCGGATACCCATCTTTGTCCCTAGGCGATCTCCTAGAACAGTGGTGGCGAACCTTTTTTTAAAGACTGGTCACAATAAGACGAAAAAAAAAACCAAAAAGTTGTCCGCGGGTCAGGTCCAAGCGCTATTTAATTTTTATGAAGAAAAATATTATGATTAACAATGCATAAATTAGTTCATTAAAGCAGCAAATAGAGAACATCATCTTATAAACCCTTACCCCGCCTGTGGCAGGGTCCGGTCTGCAGGTTCTAGCCCGCCAGGTCCCCGTCCACTTCACACACTATGAGACGATAAACTAGATATGATTCTCGTTCGGGTCACTTAAAATTGCATGGTAGGTCACAGGTTCGCCACCACTGTCCTAGACGGTGGAGCGGCTCACTGCGTTGGACACACCAGTACTCGTCTGATCACTGAAGTCAAGCAACGCAACCCCAGCATGTACTAACATGGCTTGTTGTTTGTTGGTGTTTTAGGGCCCTTCAACTACAAAGGTCATTAGAGCCCCGTCCACAGCATAGTTCTTATGCACAGACACTACACTAATGCGACGATTTTTGGATCTTAGCAGTACCCAGTTTTCCCAAGCGGCCACCCGTGTTAGTACTAGCTGGGATTGCGCTGCTTAACTTCAGTGAGCAGACGAGAACTGGTGGGTCCAACGCAATTCGTCGCCCCCTACTAACTCACATGGATGAGCGCTTGGGAACCCAAGGGTACATCGTAAACACTGTCACCGGTTTTACTTCCTATGCGACGGAAGGTGCACTCCGGACCTCTGTCTCACTCGCCACAGAAAGGGCCGAAGAAGCCAACCCACCTCGATCCAGTATCGTTGTATTGCGTAGGACACCCGAGTTCTCGTCTGATCACTGAAGTTAAGCAACTCAACCCCAGCAAGTACTGACATGGGTGACCGCTTGGGAACACAAGGGTACTGCTAACACCCAAAAAAATCGTCTTAACAGTGTAGTGTCTGTGCAAACTTTGCATTAGAATTACTGTTGTTGTTTGTTGGTGTTTTAGGGCCCTTCAACTACAAGGTCATTAGAGCCCCGTCCACAGCATAGTTCGTATGCAGAGACTGCGCAGACACTATACTAATGCGACGATTTTCGGGTATCAGCAGTACTCAGCTTTCCCAAGCGGCCACCAATGTTAGTGCTAGCTGGGGGTTGCGTTGCTTAACTTCAGTCATCGGACGAGAACTGATGTGACCAACGCAATTCGCCGCTCCCTGAATTAGAACTACGCAGTGGACGGGGCTCTGATGACCACTGTAGTTGAAGGGCCCTGAAACACCAACAAATCAATCAAATGCATAGTACGGCAATCTACACTTGTAAATTGACTACTAACGTTCAATCATAATTGCATTGAAGTAGTATGAAGTAAACTTACCGACGCCAGAGGGAGGTCGGCTCATAACCAACTAACTCTAGGCCGGGAAAAGAAAGGAATTTGTCTGAATAAGACCCACCCGCCTCCTATACTAGAAGCCATCACCACCACTCAATCATGCTTAATAATGTTAAATTTAACCCTTCATTTCGTTATCCGAACTCGGTAGTCTCAAAAAGGCAAGCCGCGCTATGCGCCCAGCATTTCAAATAGCAGACATATATTATTCATGTCCGTAGGACCTTTCAAAATTAAAATTCCTAGCTCTTGTCTCACCCGATGCTTCTGCAGGATTATTGAATTACAAGCAAAATTCTTACCACTTTTACCAGCTTATTAACGTATATTGATGATGAAAATTGACTGGTGGTTCGAGACCGTTGCTTTGCATGGTAGTTTAAATTAAATAACTGCTTGCGTTGCCAAGTAGCAGCAGCTTGTACCGACCGCTACATAGGCCTAGTTTTTATTAAAAATTCATCGGAAAAGAATTCGTCAGTAAAACACACAGATTCAAACTAAAATACCTTTTGCGAATCAACTTAGCGCTATTGGAATGTTAAAAATACCTTCACAGTGCCCTAACACCATAACCGAGACTGATTTCGCCAAAAAATCTTCAACAAACAGTCGATATTTCACCTTTTTTCATCCAAATTTTCACCTAAGAAAAAAGAACGCAGGAAATAGAACGGATGACAATCAAGTCACGTGACGAAATCGAACGCTGTCACGGCACACACGTGAGGGCACGTCACGAATATCGGTGACAACACCTAAGCAACTCCCAACCCTTATCCCGCCTATGGCAGGGTCGGGTACCCATCTTGTCCCTCTGAATGGACTCAAGGGCGATCTATTGGTCATTGTTTTTCCGCAGCCGGTTGCCGACCAAAGCTGCAACCCCTATGCTTATTTATCGTCGGTCTACTGTTCATTGTTTGAGGAATTCCACCGGGACCAGAGGAGGGGGCGAGCCCCTGCACCTGGAAATTTTGCCTCATCTACCCGTTGCGTAGTAGAGAGGGTTCTTTTCCGGGCCAGTGCAGTGGTGACATCGTTCTTCCCATCAAAAAGGCGTGTGTGTGTGTCTCTCTCTCTCTCTCCCAAAACACAGGCCAAAGAAGCCAACCCACCTCGGTCCAGTATCGAATTTGTGCAGCCAAGTTGCGTTGGGCACACCAGTTCTCGTGAAATCACTGAAGTTAAGCAGCGCAAGCCCACGTTAGTACCAACATGGGTGGTTGGAGAAGAACGTTTGGTCCTGCAAATTTCCCCTCTCCTATGTCCGCTACCTACCTCCTCATCTCCCGCGCGCAGCCTCCTAAGGGTTCGGCCTGTTATCGCTGCTTGGCTTACTCCCCAAACCATTTAATGAATACAGAACCTAAAACCGCTGACGCAGTAGTCCAGCACGCTAAGGCAAGGCGCAACATGAGGCCGCAGGGTGACGCGGCGTGACGCAGCCCTGCGAAATTCTGCTAGCAGGCAATCACTGTTACGTTGAAAGCCATTTTAGTTGACGCAAATTGCAAACCAGTATGCTGAAAAACTGCGATTCAATGTGTGGTGATTGCCTGCTAGCAGAATTTCGCAGAGCTGCGTGACGCTGCGTCACCCTGCGGCCTCATTTTGCGCCTTGCCTAACCCTCTGCTCGCTGTACAGAGGCGGAGGGGGGTATTAGTGGACAACGAGTAGATGAGGCAAAATTCCCCAGGTATGGTAAGACGTGCCCCACATAAATACGCATAGGTCGGCAGCCGGCTACGTTAAAAGACCTTTCAATCAGGACACTCACGGCAGGCGTACTCGGGGCCCCGAAAGAAGCCAACCCACCTCGATCCATTTCTTTTCGTTGATGTTTTAGGACCCTTCAACTACAACGGTCACTAGAGCCCCGTCCACTTCGTAATTCTAATGCAGAGACTGCACGGACACTACACAAATGCGACGATTTTTGGGTATTAGGGGTACCCAGATTTCTCAAGCGGTCACCCATGTCAGTACTAGCTGGGGTTGCGTTGCTTAACGTCAGTGATCACACGAGAGAGAATTGGTGTCTCCAACGCAATATAGCCGCTCACCTCGGTCCAGTATCGAACCTGGAACCACTGAGGCAGTGGTCGAGCATGCTTTCTATTGTGCCAGCGAGGCGTGTCATCCTTATCATAAAGTTGGATTCTTTTTCGTTGGTGTTTTAGGGCCCTTCAACTACAACGGTCATTAGAGCCCCGTCCTCTGCGTAGTTCGAATGCAGAGACTGCACAGACACTACACTAATGTGACAATTTTTGGGTCTTAGCAGCAGGGCCGGCCTTAGGGCGAGGCGACCGCCTTAGGCCCCGCGCGAGTGAATTAAAAAAACTTGGTACTGGGGGGCCCCGTATCGCCTGCTGCCTTGGGCCCCACAAACTTTAGGGCCGGCCCTGCTGAGCAGTACCCAGTGTTCCCAAGTGGCCACCCACCTCAGTACTAGCTGGGGCTGCGTAGTTCGAATGCAGAGACTGCACAGACACTACACTAATGCGACGATTTTTGGGTCTTAGCAGTATCCAGTTTTCCCAAGCAGTCACCCATGTCAGTACTAGCTGGGGTTGCGCTGCTTCACTTCAGTGATCAGACGAGAACTGGTGTGTCCAACGCAATAAGCCGCTCCCATAAAGTTGGAGGGACGACGCCCGCAGTTGAAAATGGCCAAAATTCGGTCTTGACATCGGACAAGGAATGGACACAGGCGCACAAAGGAGAAGCCCCAACAATGGACACGAGTCACGTGCACACATCAATCTCCATTTTGGTCATCATTACCTCCAATATTGAATCCTGTAGAATAATAATAATCTAATGGACGAGTAAAATGAACCATATTTTGCGATATGACAGTTTGCCGAAAAGAAAACGAAGATGGAAGTGGACGATAAAATGGTCATTGCAATGGTCAATCTCACTTACTCCTAATGAAAGAAGCCCCAACGATTCCTACGATCAACGTCTTTCCAAACTTGCCTTTCACAAAATGGACATCTGGGGACTTCTCGAGCCCTTTCAAATCCATTATCGCCTAAACCGTTGGCGTGGGGTGGGGTTGTTGGGCCGGGTGGCAACGGAACATCCTCAGATCCATACTGTTCAATCAACTGACCATCACATTTCCACCCTTCTCTTCCTTTTCTAACAATATGTCCGGTCAATCACATTCCAAATCAACAACATCCACCCGAGATTGGTTCTCTCCATCAAACAGCATTTCATCATCCGCCATTGAAACGTCCAAAGGTCCTAAAGCCCCTTGGAGACTTTCCTCGCATTCCACTTCATCACCGATGACTGATTCACCAAAGGCATTTCAATCAGAGGTCCGTTATAGTTGCTAAGGCCCTCCACGATTACGTGTCAAAACCTAACAATATGGTTCAAATTGGGCATAATTCCGCCTAGAAGAGGTTGGGACAGTGAAGTGAATGCAGTCTAACGTAAAAAAAGGTTTTCCTACAAACAAAGCAACTCCTATCCCTTTTCCCGCCTATGGCAGGGTCGGGTACCCATCTTGTCCCTCTGAATGGACACAACGGCGATCTCTATTGGGCAGTGTTTTTCCACAGCCGGTTGCCGACCAAAGCTGCAACCTCTACACGTTCCGACGTAGAGAGGGTTCTTTACCATGCAATTTGGGTGGCTGCCCTACCACATTCCACTTTAGGTACTGGCACCAACCCTTACTACTTGTATAGATCGGGTACAAAATTTTCAGGTGTAGGAACTCGGCCCCTGGCGTGCGGCAGAGAAAAGTGCCCCAGCAAATCCAAATAGGCCAGCTCTTAATAAGCGAAAGGGTCGCAACAGCATTAGATTAATGGCAGCCGGCTGCATGGCAAAATAAAACCTGGGCAACAGATCGCCATGTGTCCAATGGGCCAAAAATGGGCATCTGACCCTGCACTAGGCGGATAAGTTTCTGATGGGGCTTTCTTATCTCTTTCTATCGCCCTCCCTCCCTCTCTCTCTCTCTGGCAAGCTGGCGTGCTCGAAGTGGCCCCAGGTTCGATACTGGATTGAGGTGATTTGGCTTCTTCGACCCCACTCGGGCGAGTGAGAGAGAAAGAGGTCCCGAGTGCGCCCTCCATCGCAAGGCAAGTAAAGCCGGTGCCCTACCGTGTGGTGTACGATGTCGCCATTACAGGGAAAACACCGGAGAGATGAGGTAAAATTCCCAGGTGTAGGAGCTCGGGGGAGTGCCCTTCAACTACAAGGTCTTTAGAGCGCTGTCCACTGCGTAGTTCTGATGCAGAGACTGCACAGACACTACACTAATGCGACGATTTATGGATACTAGCGGTATCCAATTTTCCCAATTGTTGTATTTTTTGTTGGTGTTTAAGGTCCCGTCAACTACAAGGGTCATTAGATCCCCGTCCACCGCGTAGTTGTAACGAAGTCTGCACAGACACTACACTAATGTGACGATTATTGGGTATTAGCAGTACCCAGCTTTCCCGAGCGACCACCCATGTCAGTACTAACTGGGCTTGCGTTGCTTAACTTCAGTGATCAGACGAGAACTGGTGTTTCCAACGCAACTCGCCGCTCCCATCTAGCATGGGTGACCGCTTGGGAACAGTGGGTTCTGCTAAGACCACCCAAAAATCGTCGTAACAGCGTAGTGTCGGTGTAGATTTTGCATTACGCAGTGGAAGGGGCTCTGATGACCTTTGTAGTTGAAGGGCCCTAAAACACAACCGAACGGGTATTCGACCCTTCCTTAGGCGGGAAAGGGGTTAGTAGTTCCTTTCTTCCTCTCTCTCTCTAGTCCTGGATAGATATTCTAGTCAAAAGAAAACAAACACGCTGAATTTTGATCATCCATAAAGCAAATGGAGCTGCAGTTATCAAGATACTAAGAATATCATTAACAGCGAGCAAGAATTTACAAATTTACTCCCAACATTTTATCATTATTATTAATTTTTGTGTGTGTGTATGGATGTCTTTAGCTTTCAGCGTATAATTTGATTTGATTCGGGTTACTGTCTCTCATTCGGCAACAAAAAAACAGAGGAGAATAAAAGCTCAGCACATACAAACACACACATGATTAAATCTTTTTTGAATAAAAAAAATCTCAAAGAAGAGAGAGAGAGAGAGAGATGAAAAAAAAGTACTTAGGGCATTCAGCGTCTACTATGTCAATAGAGGCCCATTGGTGCTTAAAATGTCAGCAAAGGAATTCGCGGCGGCAACGGCGTGATGTGAATAACCTTAACTGATAGTTTAACAAGAAATAAAGGGTGATTGCACTGGCGGCAAATTTGCATGAAAATTACATTGTAAACCGAACTAAATTACTAAGAAAAAAGTTTCGGGAAGAGGGGATGAGGGGTATATATATTTTATCACTACTTCTCCTATTCTTTCCATTTCAGCCCGTCTTCAAATCACATACTTAGGGCACATAAAATCCTACCGAGTTATTACCAGCCATCGTTCTGGAAAGAGAAAGACTCGTGTCGTACTTTGTGAATCTGCCTTGTCACAGCAACGATCCTTACGTCAAGTTTGCCAAGGCTCGCTGTGATGCAGGAACGAACAAAAAATAAGCTGAAAAAACGTTCGTCAACAGTTAATAACAGCAATGTATTATACTTGGGACACAACAACCTAAAATATAACATCCTTTGGAGTGTTTACTGACTAAATTTCAGGCACAGGTCGTTGTTGTTTGTGCCAGTAGCCATTATGACCATTTAGTACAAATCGGCGACGAATTACCTTCGATCACTGACTGTCCATTCTCGAGTCACTTATTTCGTTAACAATTTTCGGCGCTTTTGGACTGAACCGCATAACTTTTTAGTTGAAAATGCCATTTTTTTAGCCATCGATTAACGAAAACACCAACAGACCTGATCGTAACAGAAAATGGCGGAGATTTAAAGAAACGTTCTAAATCACGTGACCGATACTGACTCCTCCCTTCTGTTTCAGCTTATATAGCGGACTATGACACGTGACCAAAAGTCACGTGCACTTTTTCACCCAATCACAAAAATGTGCCAGTCTACCACTTTCACAACAGAAATCGCGTCGTCAACAACACAATACTTTAGTTCAGGTGCTGTTCTTAGCATAACGGGGATCCGTAATTTAGTGGCCCATTTGAGGGTCCCGGGATAGAATAGGCCCATTACTCTCATCTTATTTCAATGCGCGGTAAGAAGTTGCATTAAACGGGGTTGGGACATCAAGACTGAACAGGCTATTATGCCATCATAATGTGCTTTATATATTCCTGCTTGAAATATTAGAAGTTAAGGTCTAGGGCAGAGGGCCTTAGTGTGCGCCTTGGCACTCATGAGGAGCCGCGGCTTCCTCAAAGCGACGCTGCGAAATATTTCATATGAGTACGGGGGGGGTCAGAGGCGTCGCTAGGGTTGGCGGTAACACCATGGTGTCACCCCCGCTCCCGAAAAAAGCCGCGCTCTGTTCCTTCTTCTGTTTTGGTGTCACCCGGTGCGCCCCGCACACCCCTAGTGACGCCACTGCGGGGAGCGGTGCACAATCCCACCACGGTGACGCAGGACGTAATGTGCTCGATTACTGCGTCACTGGTTCCCGGTTCGATGCTGGATCGAGATGGGTCTTAAGTGCGCCTTCAGGCCGGATTGGAAAGAAAGCCGTGGCCCTTTGTGGGCATACGTCCCTTCGTTCGTTGGTGTTTTAGGGCCCTTCAACTACAAGGTCATTAGAACCCCGTCCACTGCGTCAAATTCAGAAACTGCACAGACATTACTGGGTCTTAGCGATACCTGATTTTCCCAAACGACCACCCATGTCAGTACTAGCTGGGGTTGCGTTGTCAGTACTAGCCGCTCCCCCTACAACATCCAGGACCAAGTTGGGTACCCGACCCCGCAACAGGGGAGCGGCGAATTGCGTTGGACACACCCAGTTCTCGTCTGATCACTGAAGTTAAGCAGCGCAACCCCAGCTAGTACTAACATGGGTGGCCGTTTGGGAAAACTGGGTACTGCTAAGACCCAAAAATCGTTGCATAAGTGTAGTGTCTGTGCAATCTCTGCATAAGAACTATGTAGTGGACGGGGCTGTAAGGCTCTAATGACCTTGTAGTTGAAGGGCCCTAAAACAACAACAAACCCTGCAACAGTCGCTTTTTCAGTTGGGGGAGGGTGACAACGCGCTTTGAGCAAGCCAAAACAGAGGTCAATAAGATGCCAACAATCAGAATCAGAAAAAAAGGCGCTAAAATTCGCAAAAGTTTGGGGACCTTCGCCTGTCTAAGACCTAGATCCAAAGGTCCTTTTACAGGCGGAAAATGGACAACCGGAAGAAGACCATTAATCTGCGCGTTGAAGGCAAACAGCCAGAATAATAGACGCTATTTTAATCAATTGGCAAGACGCTACAGTACATTAAAAATTGCTCAGGAAACAAACCGGAAGGAACAAGGGGCAGAAAAGGCGACAACCTGGCCTCCTCCCGTTCTAGGGCCTTTAATCTTGCAGCAACCGGATTTGCACTTAAATTGATGAATTACTTGTCGTCTGGTGTGGACATTGCATCCAAAAGAGACCATTGCGAACTAAGAAAAAATGGAAATATTTATCTTTGGCTAAACCATTCGGCAAACGTTGCCAAAATCCATTTCATCCCCCGCGACAAATTGACTGCAGGTTTACACTTTCAGAAAAGGGCCCTTGTTGATTTTCTCTTAGAAAAATTAGGTCCCAATCCGATTATTCAATAGCGTACATCTCTTCGAGGACAACATGTTAGTCCTGAGAACACAAATCTCACACTTGCCAAACATTTAGAGTAAGACAAAATCCCCCGACATTCCACCACCAAGCCTCTCCCTCCCCCAATATCGAAGGCCCTTACTGTCAAGGCCCGTACTTCCGGTACTAAAAGCGGCTGTATTGCGTTGGACACACCAGGTCTCACCAGACGCAACCCCAGCTAGTACTGACATGGGTGGCCGCTTGAGAACACTGGGTACTGCTAGGACCCAAAACTCGTCATTATGCAGACTCTGCACTAGAACTATGCAGTGGAAGGGCCTCTAATGACCTTTGTAGTTCAAGGGCCCTAAAACACTATCCAAACAAGTCCAGTAGGAACAAACGAGAGGCAACAAGTCTTGTCCTTATCCCCGACTCGCCTCAGAGACCATGGGCCTCAAGAACGTCCCCTTACAGGTTAAAAGGCCCTTTATCACCCAACAGTGTTCCCCTTTAACCCTTCACCACCAAGAAGTGTCCCCCTTTAGCCCTTTGATTTGAGTCCACGAAAAGAGGGGAGGGGGCAAGTGGCACCTGGCCGCAACTCCTTTGATGGTCAGTCAATAATGGTAGCAACCAAATTAAATGACCGGAAGTGGTCGTCAGCCGTAAGGTAGGTAGGCAACGAAAACTATTTGAAAGGGTGGACCCCCCTCCCTTCCCCCCTGAAAAGCAATTTCTGTAGCAACCATGACCTCTCCTAACTCTTTTGGGATCAAGAATTCAAATATGGTCACACAGACGAAAATAAGTCAGAAATCAATTAAACTTCCGGTCAGTTGAAGTCACTTAGGAATTCGAATAAAAAGCCAAACGGAGGAGGGAGGGAAGGGCTAACCGAATAAAATCGAACTGACCAACAACTAGCAGAAATAATTCCGGTAATAAAAAGGAGTATAAGGACATGGCAGTCCAGCTGTTGCTCGACCGTAATGGCTCAAAGCTGACCATAGGTCAATCCAGTCCGTAATTACAATCCATAGTCAATTAGGCTCCAATTTGTAGCTCAAATGGCAGCGATTTTCATGTCAAACTCATGGTCGCCGGTTCGATTCCTGTTCTTTTAATCCCTCGGTTTAGTGCCCTTTCCTGTAAGATGGGCAACCACTACTCCATGTCACCCCCCAAAACACGGAAAACAGCCCTTTCTATCCTTTATTCCTGTAGGTCGGGACAGAATTTCAGAAAGAAGGAGCTCGCCCTACCCCTACCGTTGAGAAACGGTACTAACAGTCTCCCCAGTGCCGGATTTACCATTAGGCTAAATTGGCTGAAGCCTAGGGCCTCAACATTTAGCGGGCTTTAAAATTTAAGAAAAGGGCTTGAAAGGAGCCTCAAAATTAAAATAGCCTAGGGCCTCTCAATATCTAAATCCGGCACTGAGTCTCCCTAGGCCAACGTTAAATAAGCCAGAAATTTAACCACTGCCGTCCGTGTGGGCCCTGCTATATCCTCGTCGACCCTGCCATAGGCGGAAATAAAATGTTAGATGTAATGATGACTAGCTAGCACCTCGCAGACTCGAACCCGCACACCTTAACGCACGGCAGTCCTTCTGACATAGATGCAAATTCGCCATTTTCTACCGAGGATGGCGCCACTCTCTATGTCGATTTTCAAGTGGTGCGCTACTGGAATCACAAATTGAAACCTGAACATACAGCCAACTTAGCCCTATCTCCTGCCGAAAAAAAAAACATGAATCAAAGTGTCCCACTTGAGGAAAGGGGGATCATATGACACCCCTCTTTATCCGGGGTATAATATTTAAACAATTCATCCTTAATAATAATAATAATTCAAAAATTGAAAGGAAGGGGAGGGTGCCAAGTTGAATCTCAAGCGCCAAGTTGGCTTCACTTTTTTGCTTTCAACTAGGTCCTTACAAGTCCCCCTTTTTTTTCCAGTTGCGATCCTAAGAGGCCTGGGCCCTTTCTACCACCACCACCCAGGGTTAAGTAATTCAAAACGTTTTCTAATATCTTTTATCAAACTTTCTATTACAAATTCCATTAAAATCTCAAGTTGAAGAAACATCCAGAAATCAGCATAAAGCTTTTCCGCCTACACAAACATCGGCAGAGGGTAAACTCTCCTTCAACAATTCCAGTGTGCGAGGGATCGACACCCGTCAGGGGGTATTCCCAGAGCAACTTCCACCAAAAAAGGAGTTGAATGAAGGCTCATTCTCACACTACGTTCCTTCAGCCTCTAACACTTGATTCAATTCCTCAACACGTCAGAGGACGTGTTCCAAATCCCGCCTGGGTGGCGCGGTGGGTAACGTACTCGAAAACTGCATCAGTGGTTCTAGGTTCGATACTGGACAGAGGTGGGTTGGCTTCTTTCGGGCGAGAGACAGACCCCGAGTGCGCCCTCCTTCGGATGACAACTAAACCCGAGGTCCCGTGTGGTGGACGACGATGAGGCTAAATTCCCAGGTGTAGGAGCTCGCTCCCCTGGCCTAGGTGGAGTGTCCCAACGACGATAAAGAAGCATAGCGATTGCAGTATTGGTCGGCAACCGGCTGCGGAAAAACACCGTTCAAACCACGAGCGGATCCAGGGTGGGGTTTTTGGGGTTGCAACCACCCCATGCACATATAAACTTATTCGCATAATATATGCGAGCTTTAGCTCACCCCCCCCTGACAAAAATCCTGCATCCGCCACTGGTCCAAACTGTCACCCTTGTGTCCATTCAGAAAGACAAGATGGGTACCCGACCCAGGCATAGACGGAAAAAGTGTTAGGGGTTATTGTCAGAGGAAGTGTTTTCCTGGTCAGGAACCTAAGAGGGTCCAGTTGGTCTAGTGCCTGCCAAAGGCCGCCTACATTTGCTAATAGGAGGAGGAGGAGGAGGAAGAGAAGGTTCTGAAATGTTCCTGGTGGAGCATTTGGTAACGCATTCGCATAAGTGGACTTTGGTCGACACCCTGGACAGCCTGAAAAACAAATCATAGGTCGGAGCCAGGATTGAACCGGCACACCATGATTCCTAGGTCTATTTCCTGTCAAATAAGCATCTTCACTCTATGTTGAGCACAGCAGACTAATGTCCTGCAAGACTCCTACGAGGAAGAGGAGGAGGAGAAGAGCTGCGGTGGCAACACCATCGTGTCACCAACAACTGGGAATCGAACTCAGTCCACCCTCAAACTCATCGCCAGTGGCGCAACTTGTAGGGGGGCAATGGGATCAAATTACCCAGGGCGCCAGACAAACCGCCACCTTTACCCCGGGGTGCCTTGCTGGAGTCAGCCGCCGCGACACAATGTCTTTACACCATGTCTCCTCAGGACAAGCAACAGGAGAGGGAGCTTCGAATGCCTCTTGCTCCTGGCGCCACAACTGAAGTTACGCAGCCGTTCGTCAGCTGTCAACCAACACATATTCAACCACTCAGCACACTGCCGCTGTTCGCAAACATGTGGTAGAAGTCGCAACACGACACACAAGCAAAAAAAAAAAAAGCTCGCGAGCAGTATCAAACACGCAACGAACAAATGTTTGTTCTCCAAGTTGCGAACAATGCTAATACTGTATGTTAGCTATTCGGGAACTGCCAACCAAGAGTTTGTGGACAGAACACACAGTGCTCTAGCGCAGCGGTTCTCAACTGGGGCTCCGTAGGCGGATTTTCGGGGCTCGTGGCATGCAGCGCAGTGGATCCCTGGACTACCAGGGATTTGCTTGTGCCAAGTGGTTAAAAAACCTGGAAGGATTTCCGGAACAGGAACTTGTTCCTAAAACATTCCACAGTCATTTCTACGCATGTTTAATTTTGAAGTATTGCTTGAATCAAACACAGGGGCTCCGCGAACGAACTGGGTGCCAGATAAGGGCTCCACAACTCCTTGTTTGTTAGTGTTTTAGGGCCCTTCAACTACAAGGTCATTAGAGCCCCGTCCACAGTGCAGTTCTTAAGCAGAGACTGCACAGACACTACACAAATGCGACGATTATTGGGTATTAGCGGTACCCAGCTTTCCCAAGCGACCACCCAAGTCAGTACTGACTGGGGTTGCGCTGCTTAACTTCAGTGATCGGACGAGAACTGGTGGGTCCAACGCAATTCGCCGTTCCCTCCACAACTCCAAACGGGTTGAGAACCGCTGCTCTTAATTAAGAAACTGCATTTCTAAGGCCATTATGGTGACGGCAAGGTTTGAAATGAATATCGATATGATGAGATATATCGATCGATCGATCACTTACCAGCAATGGCTAACTGCATGATGAAAAAATTCATCCTCGATTTTTTACTTTTCGACAGCAAAAGTGCCACTAAAACAGCGCTGTTTCCCAAAACGATCATAATGAACAGGATCCAAAGAAATGTCATTTGTCCCGTCTGAAAAATTCAAAAATAAAACAATAACAGCGTTAACATTGCAACGTTTCACAGAAATTGAATCGCCAACTCGCCATTTGCAACTTGCAACAAAAAATTCAACGACCAACAGAAGCAAAGAGACAAAAAAAACCACATGTGGGACGCCTGACGTCATTCCTTGTATCCAGCACGTTCAGGGCCGGCAGCTGTTGTTTGTTGGTGTCTTTAGGGCCCTTCAACTACAAAGGTCATTAGAGCCCCGTCCACAGCATAGTTCTGATGCAGAGACTGCACAGACACTACACGAATGCGACGATTTTTGGATATTAGCAGTACCCAATTTTCCCAAGCGGCCATCCATGTCAGTACTAGGACCGGCAGCAGAGGGGTACGAAAGCACAAGGCCCAGTGCAGTTGACGGAGTTGCAAAATGAAATGGTTTCACTTGTTTGCTGAAACCCTAATAATGACCAACCCAAGGGAAGGACTATCCGAAAAATATTGCTGTGCCGGGCCGCAGGAAACTAGAAATACGAATTTCAAAAAAAAAAAAAAGGATCAAATGCTTTAAAAATGTCGGAGCTCCAAGGCCTGCCTGCCCTCTAAGGACGGCGCTCCGAGGCCGATACTCTATAGCCTGTACTCTAAGGGGCACTGTTAGGTCGGCATCCTAACGTTGGCACTGTTAGGTCGGCATCCTAACGTTGGCACTGTTAGGACAGCATCCCAAGCACTCTACTTATGGCCTGCATCCTAACGCCGGCACTCTTACGTAAGCACTCTACGACCGATGCTGCAAAGCCGGCACTAGTGCTGAGGTCAGTACTCAAAAGTCGACACCCCACGGCCAGCACTCCAAGGTCGGCACTCTATGGGGAGCAGCTTATTGCGTTGGACACGCCAGTTCTCGTCTGAGCACTGAAGTAAAGCAACGCAACTCCAGCTAGTACTGACATGGGTGGCTGCTTGGGAAACCTGGGTACTGCTAGGGCTTAATACCCAAAAATCGGCGCATTGGTGTAGTGTCAGTGCAGTCGCTGCATTAAGACGACGCAATGGACAGGGCTCTAAAGACCTTATAGTTCAAGGGCCCTAAAACACCAACGAACCAAAAGGCACTATGACCGGCCCTCTGAGGTCACATTCTAAGACCGGCACTCTATGACCGGCGCTGTAATGCCGGGTTTCGGTGGTCGCTTCCTAATACGACTTTTGGGCGGTATTGTGACGCAGCCGGCTGCCGACCAGAGCTGCAATTCCAATGGCCTACCATGCGAAGGTCTGTACGATATCAACACTGCACGGAAAAGAACCCTCTCTACTATGCAACGGGTTGGAGCTCGGGGGTTGCCGCTTCGATCGGCAGCCGGTTGCGTCAAAATACCATCCTACAGATGGCCCATGTGTCCATCCAGAAGGACAAAGATGGGTGCCCGACCCTGCCAAAGACATCAAAGGGTCAGTAGTCGACAGTTGGTGTAATAAGGACTCTTTGACGTGCAGGTTCAGAATCGAGTTTGGAACCACTTACACAAAACTTAGCAGGCTACCTCAGCGCCACCGAGGGGGGGGGGGATCGAAGTTGCCCCCCCTTTCACTACCGAAAAAATATTGTCATTTTTAGCTCTCTTTTTGAGTTGTTCATTTTGACAATGTCAAGGCAGCTTTTCTATGAAAAGCCGCAAGAGACTTTTTTGTTGTTTTCTCCGACTGACGACAGGGGCACAAGGACATGTAAAAAAACTAACGCAGGGTAAAAAAGCCATCAAAGGGCACATTCCAAGACAAAAAAAACGACACCAGAATATAGAGAAAGGGATTCAATATGTTGGAGAGCCTGATGTAGTCGTAGATCTAAAATGAAAGAAAAAGAGCAAAAAAGGCCCCAAGAGGTAGTCATTTTTTGTCGCCTTTTCGGCAATGCAGGAAACGATTTTGGTGCATTGTCAAGTTCAAATATTGTCAGAGCCAAAGGACCTTACGGCACTACCTAAAAAAATAAGAAAAATTTCCATTGACATTTTCTTACTTCTGTTTACCTCTAAGAAAACAAAACTAAAAAAGAAATGCGTTTTAAATTAATACTCCCTGACCTACATTCAAAAACATGAAACCTCAGAAAAATGGAAAAGAGGCAATGCGCAAAACTCTTGGGACCCTTACAGAGCCAACGAATAAGGGCAGTCTAGGACCGGCTTTGCGTCAAGGCTACTATAACAACAAAAAGCAACTACTAACCCTTTCCCCGCCTAGGGCAGGGTCGGATGGCAGCCTCAAAATAGCATCCTTGTCCCTCTGAATTGGGGGGGCGGCGAGTTGCGTTGGACACACCAGTTCTCGTCTGATCACTGAAGTTAAGCAACGCAAGCCCAGTTAGTACTGACATGGGTGGTCGCTCGGGAAAGCTGGGTACTGCTAAGACCCAATAATTGTCGCATTAGTGTAGTGTCTGTGCAGTCTATGCATCAGAACTATACAGTGGACGGGTCTCTAATGACCTTGTAGTTGACGGAACCTTAAACTCCAACAAAAAAACCCTCTGAATGGACACATGAGCGATGTGATGGACGGTATTTTGACGCAGCCGGCTGCCGACCATACCTCGTCTCCTCGTGTGCCGGCGGGAAAGAACCCTTTGTACTCTATAACGCACTAGTTTCCAAAGTTGGCGATATCGCCGGCAGCCCCCTGCGTCAACAATACCGTCCAACAGATCGCCCATGTGTCCATCCACAGGGACAAAGATTGATTCCCGACCCTGTCGTAGGGGGGGGGGGAGGGCGGCTGTATTCCGTTGGACCCACCAGTTCTCATCTGATCACTGAAGTTAAGTAGCGCGACCCCAGCTAGAACTGGCATGTTCTACCGCTTGGGAACACTGGGTACTGCTAACGCCCAAAAATCCTCGTAATAGCCTAGAGTGCGCAGACTCTGCATTAGAACTATGCACTGGACGGGGCTTTTTGCTTTGTGTTTAAGGGCCCTTCAACTATAAGGTCATTAGAGCTCCGTCCACTGCATAGTTCCCATGCATGAACTGCACAGACACTACCGCTAATGGGACGATTTTTGGCTATTAGTGGTACCCAGGTTTCCCAAGAGGCCACCCATGTCAGTACTGGCTGGGGTTGCGCTGCTGGTGTGTCCAACGCAATACAGCCGGTCCTGGACGGGGATCTAATGCCTACTGTAGTTCAAGGACACTAAAACAACATCAGTCAAACCCGACCCTGCCATAGGTGGTAAAAGGGTTAGCAACTGGATTGTTTTTGTTGGCTTTTTAGGGCCCTTCAACTACAAGGTCATTAGAGCCCCGTCCACAGCATAGTTCTTATGCAGAGACTGCACAGACACTACACTAATGCTACGATTTTTGGGTCTTAGCAGTACCCAGTTTTCCCAAGCGGGGCCACACATGTCAGTACTAGCTGGGGTTGCGCTGCATCACTTCAGTGATCAGACGAGAACTGGTGTGTCCAACGCAATACAGCCGGTCCTGGACGGGGCTCTAATGCCTACTGTAGTTGGAGGACCCTAAAACACCAACAAAACAAACCGACCCTGCCATAGGCGGGTAAAGGGTTAGTAGAAGGAGTTGGGAGGGGGATTGGTAAAGATCTCATTTCGAGAATCAATGTTGTCATTATCCTCAACAATTGACACTCGTCCTAAAGTGGACATCCTAAGGAGCATCCTTATGTTGTTTGTTTGTTGGTGTTTTAGGGCCCTTCAACTACAAGGTCATTAGAGCCCCGTCCACAGCATAGTTCTTATGCAGAGACTGCACAGACACTACGCTAATGGGAGGATTTTTGGGTCTTAGCAATATCCAGTTTTCCCAAGCAGCCACCCATGTCAGTACTAGCTGGGGTTGCGCTGCTTAACTTCAGTGATCAGACGAGAACTGGTGCGTCCAACGCAATTCGGCGCTCCCGAGAGACATAGATGGGACTCAGTACCACTTAGGAAGTCATTCCGTCAATAATAAGGTGTTGATTTGACTTCAGAGTAGGTCACTAAAGAAAGTATAAAAAAAAGAACAAAGTAATGCTGCACGGTCATTCAAAAGCCAAAAAAAGAAAAGTGTCCAAACCTGTAACAATGTAGGAAATAAAAAAAAAACCTTCAAATTAGGTTTTTGCGACGAAAAAAAAAGAAGTTCATCTAAGCCTTATTCATTCCTGATAATCTTATCAGTCGTAATTTGGCCCTATCACGAGAATTGCAGTACACTCTATTCATTTTCTTCCACCACCTCCAGGAAAGAGAGAGAGAAAAAGACAACACCCTGATAATGGATTTCACAGGCTACGTTAAGGGGCGGCGGCCATGATTTGGCAGTAAGTGCCCCAACACTCACAACCCCCTGAAATGGGATTTTATTTCACTCGTGTCGTAGTTAATCACCTTTCTGAAAACAGGCAGCCTCAAAATAAACAGATTAACGCCCGATGACACTAATAAACAACAAAACAAAGGGCTACTTGAAAACAAATTACCGATGGGAGAGAAGGGAGAGAAAAAAAAAACGGGAGACGGGTCGGGGCACAAGACGACGTAGCCTCCACAACCGGCATCAGTAAGCCGGTCGCAACAGAAAGGTTGCATTTCAAAGGGCACCCATTACTAGATTTGAGTACCGATTTTGGCATTTCCAGGACTGTGACCCTATAAAGAGTACGCAGCTAGTCTAACCACGGACCGCTAGAGATTCCCCTTTGGTTTGATTAGGACTCTCGGACCACACAGAATTCCACTTCAAATCCCCCCCCCCCCCACACACACAAATTGATCCTATGGGCCACATCCGAATCTATTTCCCCATTGTTCTGAAATACTGATCCTAGGGTACTTCAAATCTTGCACCTTTCTCACTACCTGAAACCCGGGACGCGGAAAATTCGTCCCCAATCATGCCCATCCCTATGCTTATTTATCGTCGGGGCACTCTACCGTGGTCCAACACCCGGGAATTTTGCCTCATCTCCTTGTTGCATACCAGAGGGTTCGTTTCCGTGCAGTGGTGACATGTTATGCAACACGGGACCTTGGTTTTACTTTTCCGCCCGCCAAGGTCCGCCTCGGTCCAATATCCAACCTAGAACCACTAACTGCGCCACCGCGGCGGGGTTCCCCCTTTTCTGTAGCAAAGCAACTCCTAACCTTTTTCCGGCCTATGGCAGGGTCGGGTGCTCATCTTCTCCCTGTGAATGGCCACAAGGGTGATCTATTGGACCGCGTTTTTTCTCCGCAGCCGGTTACCGACCAAAGCTACAACCTTTCTGTTTATTTATCGTCGGTCTACTGTTCGTTGGAGCACTCCACCGAGTTCTTACACCTGGGGATTTGGCCTCATCTACCCGTTGCATAGTAGAGAGGGTTCTTTGACGTGCCAATGCCATAGTACACCACATAGGACAAATAAGCAACTCCTAACCCTTTTCCCCCGCCTATGGCAAGGTCGGATATGCATCTTGTTCCTCTGATTGGACACAACTGTTGTTGTTTGTTGGTGCTTTAGGGCCCTTCAACTACAAGGTCATTAGAGCCCCGTCCACAGCGTAGTTCTTATGCAGGGATTGCACAGACACTACACTAATGCGACGATTTTTGGGTATTAGCAGTACCCAGTTTTCCCAAGCGGCCACCCATGTCAGTACTACCTGGGGTTGCGCTGCTTAACTTCAGTGATACGACGTGTGTCAGTGTGTCCAACGCAATTCGCCACTCCCTGTGATTGGACACAAGGGCGATCTGTTGAACAGGACTCCTACACCTGGAAATTTTACCTTTGTGGATGGGCACAAGGGTGATATATTGGACAGCATTTGTTATTCCGCAGCCGGTGGCCGACCTGCAACCCCCTAGGGGGATTATGGCCTGGGAAAATTTGACTTCATCTAACCCGTTGCATAGTTGAGAGGGTTCTATGACGTGCCAAAGCCATCGTCCACCACAGAGGACCTCGGTTTTAATTCTCATCCGAAGGAAGGCGGACTCGGGACCCCCCTCTCTCTCTTGTCGAAAGAAGCCAACCCACCTCGATCCAGTAACGAACCTAGAATTCACGAGGTGGGGAGGGGTCTCCCTTTTCTGTGGCTGCTCTAGTTTGTTGGTGTTTTAGGGCCCTTCAACTACAAGGTCATTAGAGCCCCGTCCACAGTATAGTTCTTATGCAGACACTGCACAGACACTACACAAATGTGACGACTTTTGGGTATTAGCAGTACCCAGTTTTCCCAAGCGGCCACCCATGTCAGTACTAGCTGGGGTTGCGCTGCTTAACTTCGGTGATCAGACGAGAACTGGTGTGTCCAACCCAATTCGCCGCTCCCTTGCCCTGTGGAGTCGTCCAGTTTTTCAACAAAACGAGTTGCCAGGTTCTAGTAGGCATGCAATTTCAGAAGCATCGTCAAACCACGTCACAGACACGAATAATACTAGTACCGGTAATAGGGATGCCCTGAGCCAAGTCATCCAAAAGAGAATTACAAAGACTCAAGTAGAATGTCTGAAGTTCCCTAAACGATGTCACAGTCAGGTATAATAATAAAACTAATAAGGATGTTTGGAGCAAACAAACATTTGAAAAGAAAATATTAAAGTTAAGTACAATTTAAAAACGCCGTAAAAAGAGAGAGAGGAGAGATCGTATTCGATTGACTCAAAATCACGAACCTGAAGTTAATTTAAAACGAAAACAAAATACCTTTCCATTGCAGATTCATTTCCGGAAATTGATGCTGCAACAAATCGAACGTCAAACGAATGAGTGACGACACAAGTTCCATTACAATTCATCATCACCGCTACAAGTTACCATGACAACACTTCAGTAGCTCTCCACCTCACTTTACAAATGAACTGATGATGATATGCCACGGTTCGATTCCTGACCAAGGTCATTTTTCATGGAGGTCTTCAAAAGGCCATTCCATTCCCCCCTCCTGAAAAAGAACAACCCCCGTCTCCCTATGTGAAGTCAACAAACACAAGGGACCTCCAAAAAAGAAAAGAAAAAGATGCATCTACCATACTACGATGCATCAACCTCAACCAGGATTGAACCTATAATGTCTTGCTCTGCACCTCACGTGGCTTAAAGTCCTTTCAGAGGGGTGGGGAGAGATTTGAGGAGTAAGCTGTCAGTGGACAGAAAAACTCAGTCGGCCTTAGAAGTTACAACAGATACAAACATCACCTTTAGGAATAAAGTCGTCAACTAGTGCGGTGGCCATTTGGCGTCCACGAATGAGGGAAATTCATAAGCAAATGGAATTTTCGGCCTTTCACTTAAATTCTTCTGTTTTTCACAGTATAATGTTACCCATGGGCAGCGTGAAGTGTCATGGGAGTCCTCACTACACACGGAAGGGCTGGGGAGCGGCGAATTGCGTTGGACACACCAGTTCTCGTTAGATCATTGAAGTTAAGCAGCGCAACCCCAGCTAGTACTGACATGGGTGGCCGCTTGGGGAAACTAGGTGCTGCTAATACCCAACTATCGTCACATTAGTGTAGTGTCTGTGCAGTCTTTCCATAAGAACTACGGTGTGGACGGGGCTCTAATGACCTTGTAGTTGAAGGGCCCTTAAAAACCAGCAAACAAACAAACGGAGGGGCTGGTTGCATAAGTAGCCAGTCATTTCATGGATTGAGGGGAGAAGAGAAATACGATACCTTACACGGACCAAACACTAGGGGTGGGCACCCAGGGCCCGCTCTAGCGGGGTGCAATCCAGGTGTTAGTCTGGGGCGCCATTTTGGCTGTAAGTGTGAGAAAAACTGCTGCTTGAACTTGCATTATATTCTTAAGGGGTGGCAATTTGCCTCTTTTTCCGGAGCGACCTAAGCGCTAGAGCAGACCCTGTGGGCACCCCGACTGAAAAAAAAACCAAAAACTGAAAAATCACGTAGGGCGCAGAGGACTACATCCCATGTACCGGTGGTCGTAAGGGGGTTAGCGAGCGAGCCACGGGCCATCGCCATCATGCATCCACAATGCAGTGGGGTGGAGACCTTGGCTCACATGGCAGATATTGCATCGAGTATCTTCTGTGGGGTTGGCCGGCACACCCCACGGAAAATCAACAACCAAATCCTAACCTTTTCCCCGCTGACGGCAGGGTAGGTGTTTTTATGCAGCAGGCCGCCGCCCAAAGCTGCAACACTTTTGGGTATTAGCAGTACCCAGTTTTCCCATGTGGCCACCCATGTCAGTACTAGCCGTGGTTACGCTGCTTAATTTCAGTGATCAGACGAGAACTGGTGTGTCCAACACAATTCGTCGCTCCCCGGAGCCTACTACAGGAGGGAATAAAGGTATAATGATGAACAATATGAGTTATCTTAAGATCGATTTCCTGGTTTCGTTTCTTATTTTTCGAAGAAAGAGAGAAAGTAAGAGCTCAAAATGCGACTTCCGTTCAAGAGCCACTCCTTGCAGCTGCTCCGTGTGGAGTGGGGCACAATGCCACCTGCACGTCAAAGAAACCTTTTTTAAACGGAAAATACCGTCTGGATGCCGTTAAGGAGGCTAACGTCCACTTCACTGTCTACAGCAGACAACGTCCCAAACACGACTAAGCCTGAGGAGTGTTGAAATCCAAATACAAATCTGCCTGAAAGCTGAAAAGCTGCCTGATTACTAGGCCAGCTGTTAGGGCACATCACAAAGCACCCAAGTAATAACCGGAATAAAATAAACACGTCAAGAAACAAACCTCGTAAACAACTCACCTATTATTCCACCTACGCAATAAATAAAATTTCATTTCTGTCATGGGTTCAACCCTTAAACCCTACCTCCTCAAGAAGGGGCGGTAGCAGCCGATGAAGAAGGGTTGAAAAAAAAGGAGGTGTGTTCTGAGCTTTCTCGTTTCTTAACGATGACCTTTCAGGGAGAAAACGTGCAAAATTATTAAAATAGAAATAATCTGGGGCTGACGTCCTTTTTCTACCCCCAGAAGTTCCTCGCCAAGACGAATGCTGAGTTTAACTGTGAGAGGTCAACATCATATACAACAACAATGATATAATTATAAGCATACAAACAAGGCACTAAAATCTCTCAGAGGTCATAAAAATACCAACCTAGGGGCCAATTTCATTTCACTTCTCTACCTACCTCGCAGCTTTTACAATTGGATTCAACGTTTGGCCCCTCGTCCTTGGCACCGAGGGGGTAGAGAGAAACGACAATTGACCGCTCTCGCCACCAGGGAACGAAATGCAACACCACTATGAAAATCATTAAAAGGCGTCGAGGAGTTCATTTAATAAAGCAATTACATTTAAAAGGTGAGTGACTGCCTTTAGTCTGACTAGCAAATCAACTCTCTAGTACTTACTCCTCTCCGAAATGAACTGGGGAGAAGAAGGGAGAGTCGACGACAACTGTCACAACAATGGCTACCGCCGACGCTGTTGTTGTTGTTGTTTCGTTCCAAATGCGATATTCAACTAATACGATTAGGATCATCGTCGTTGTTTTCTATTATACTCGTTAACTTACCATGTAACGCTTTAAGTTGGATTTGCAGAGGAAAATTATCTTAATTTCGTATGCCGCTCTTGTTAGTTTCAGCATTTTATTTTTAGCAACGTTGCATGGTTGTCAGCCGAACGAATCTCTCAGGAATTAACGTTCGAAAAATTCAAACGGTGGCGCATGCGCAATGACAGCCAACATTGAACTCGCGCAGCCGCAGTGGGGGAAATGACGTGTCTTGCGCGGGCTGTAGAGGTTGGATGGCCACTGCGGCCGTCATCATACTCTTGTCCCGCCTGTGGCCAGGGCCCGCGTTGGACACACCAGTTCTCGTCTGATCACTGAAGTTAAGCAGCGCAACCCCAGCTAGTACTGACATGGGGTGGCCGTTTGGGAAAACTGGGTACTGCTAAGACCCAAAAATCGTCGCATTAGTGTAGTGTCTGTGCAGTCTCTTCATAAGAACTATGCTGTGGACGGGGCTCTAATGACCTTGTAGTTGAAGGGCCCTAAAACACCAACAAACAAAAGCCAGGGCCCGCTCTAAGGGGGCAACCCGGGCATTTGTCCGGGGGCCACTTTGCCTGTAAGTCTGAGAACAGAACATGCGCAATGACAACCAACAATGAAATCGCGCAGCCGCAGTGGGGGACGTGACGCGTCATGCGCGGGCGGTAGAGGGTGGATGTCCACTAGGGTCGTCATCATCATACTGTTATACCGCCTGTGGGCAGGGCCCGCTCTAAGGGGGGGCAACCCGGGTATTTGTTCGGGGCGCCACTTTGTCTTAAGTGTGAGAACAGAGCATGCGCAATGACAACAATGAAATCGCGCAGCCGCAGTGGCGGACGTGACACGTCATGCGCGGGCGATAGAGTGTGGATGGCCACTAGGGTCGTCATCATACTCTTATCCCGCCTGTGGCCAGGGCCCAACCCGGGCATTTGTCCGGGGCGCGATTTTGCCCGTGTGAGAACAGCGCATGCGCAATGACAACCAACAATGAAATCGCGCAGCCGCAGTGGTGGACATGACGCGTCATGCGGGTCATCATCATACTCTTATTTCGCCTGTGGCAAGGGCCCGCCCTAGGGGGGGGGGGGCGAAACCCGTGCATTTGTCCGGGGTGCCATTTTGCCTGTACGTGTGAAAACAGAGCACGCGAACAGAGCGCGGCTTCAAGGGGCGGCAATTTGTCCTTTTGTCCGGGGCGGCATAAGTGCTAGAGCAGGCGCTGCTGTGGCAGGGTCGGGTCTACTGGGTTCCAGTCCTCCACATCGCCGAACTCCCACCATGTCCCCGACCACCCCACACACTACCATATCCTTGGGAGCGGCTGTATTGCGTTGGACACACCAGTTCTCGCCTGATCACTGGAGTGAAGCAACGCAACCCCAGCTAGTACTGACATGGGTGGCCGCTTGAAAAACCTGGGTACCGCTAAGCCCCAAAAATCGTCCCATTAGTGTAGTGTCTGTGCAGTCTCTGCATTAGAACTACTCAGTGGACGGGGCTCCTCACTACGTGACCATACCACCTGAGGATGGCCACTAGGGTACATTACTTTTTTTAATTGGTGTTTAAGGGCCCTTGGTTGCTCGGCATTCCAATTCTTCTGCATCGTGTCAATTCCTGAGGTAGGGCGGCATCCCTCCACCGACAACTCAACCAATCTTTCCTGTGGGTTCCAGACGCCTGGCTGGCGTGCCCCCAGTCAGAGCATGTTCAATGGACCCGCAGACTCGACCGTGCCACAGGCAGGATAATGGGTATGATGATGTTTTAGGGCCCTTGGTTTAACCTTTCATCTGAAGGAATGCGCACTTGGGGCTTTTTTTCTCGCCCGAAAGCAGCCAATCCACCTCGGTGCAGTATCCAACCTGGAACTACTGACCAAGGAACTGCAGCAAGATGCCTACTACGCAACCGAGACGGGTCTTGGTTGGGGCAGTCCAAAATTCTGTGATGTGCTGGTTCTAATGAAGGGGGTCCCTGCCCTTCCCTAGAAATGGTTCTCATAACAAGGACCACTCGCGGCACTCCCCAACTTACGCTTAACTCAGGTTTCGTCTATATTTAAAAAGCAACTCTTAACCCAGGGGTGGCGAACCTATTTCTGCTGGCGTAGGGTAGCCCTACTTCCGGTTTGTTACAGGAAATGGAAATTCCACCAATCGATTGGTTTGACTTTATATAGCTTACCCTGTATGCCGTAGGGTCGCCAACCCTGTTCTAACCCTTTTTCCGGCTTATAGAAAGGTTGGGTACCCATCTTGTCCCTCTGAATGGACACCAGGGTGTTTCCAGCAGCCGGTTGCCGACCAAAGCTGCAATCCCTATGCTTATCGATCGTCGGGCCACTCCACCTTCACCAGACTCCAGGAGGGAGTCAGTTCCTACGGAGCGAGTTCCTACACCTGAAAATTTGGCATCCTCTACCTGTTGCATAGTAGAGAGGGTTCTTTTCCGGAGGGTGCTTCTCGTCCGAAGGGAGACACACTCGGTTCTCTCTCGCCAGAAAGAAGCCAACCCACCTCTGGGGAGCGGCTTATTGCGTTGGACCCACCAGTTGTCGCCTGATGACTGAAGTTAAGCAGCGCAACCCCAGCTAGTACTGACATGGGTGGCCACTTGGGAAAATTGGGTACCATTAATATCCCCCCAAAAATCGACGCATTAGTGTAGTGTCTGTGCAGTCTCTGCATTAGAACGACGCAGTGGACGGGGCTCTAATGACCTTGTTGTTGAAGGGCCCTAAAACACTAACGAACCAACCCATCTCGGTCCAGTATCGAACTTAGAACTACTGGCGCAGTTACCAAGCACGTTGCACCACGGAGGGGGCGTGATATCATCGCCACGCATTTCATCCGCCAATCACGTTCAAGTGCCACTCAGCTTCTAGCCAAATCGAATCGCACTAGTTAGTACACACTATCGCACTTAGAATTCTTTTTGGCTGCCATTTTAACATTCTATTACCGATAGGTTTGATTGGATGGGATTGAATTTTAACAGAAGAAGAAGAAGAAATATAAAGATGGTAAAGTTGGGTTTTTTTTCTCGATTAAAGTTTAATTAAGAGTTGTAGACTTCTCTAGATAAAGAGAAAGAGAAAAAAATGGGAGAAAAGTGATCAATTATCGCGAAATAAATGGTGGGGATACTCGGATCCGACCGACCATTCTAAAAATCAGCAAAATACCAAGTAGTGATTATCAATCGTATCTCGAGATTGAACCCAAATATTTTCATTTCGGAGACCAGAAAAAGTCGAATTTCACGTGAAACCTCGCCGCCGACTAATTAAAACGGTAATTAAACCACGATTTACTTAATCAGTAGATCGTAAAGGGCGAAGATAACGACCGTGATACTGCCACGGTCGTTATCTTCGCCCAAGTAAGGGGTAGATGAGTGAAGTAAGGGGTCAAGTAAGGGGTGGATGAGTGAAGCCAAAAAAACAAATTACAGGATCCTGTTTTCGGCGCCCCGTTTTTTATCCTCTACCACCTCTTGTTGTTTTTTCTTCCAAAAATCCATAAAAACAATGGTATCGATTCATTAAGACAAGAGAATCCAACTTTTAAAACTGGTTCATGGAGTTTAATGTGTTTTTAATGTTGTCTACGGATATAATTATTATCCATTGCGTCTTGAGACGATTTTTTTCAGAGTGCCATAACCATAAAGATGGGCATGTACCAACGTTACGTTCCGAGCTGGTGCAATCACAGCCGTTTACAGCTGGGAGGGAACCCCCTCTCCGCTGCTATGGAGCGTAAACAAAGTCCTAACAGATGAACACGATTGCCGTATTTGAAAATCCATCATCTCTTGCACTACTATCAACAACCAAAACAACGTTGAATGGGTCCCCAGGGACATCAGGATCGTCGCCGGTGCATTGCTACTCAAGCCTATGGCAGGTAAAGACTACTCATTTCAGCCTCTGTAACCAGTTCTCACAAATCATGACCCCGAAATCACTCCCCCATCCATCAACGTCCACTACTCAATCCTACCGCAACTGCCTCTACTCGCTATTCACATTTCTAGCTCACCTGCCCAAGCTGGTGGTATGACGATTTGGGCATTCACCTAGCACTGGAGATCCAGAGTTCACATAGTCAGCCCTAGAGACGTGGTGGTGGACTGGGCCCCAAGTTGGAAAAATGACAAATGGGAAGAAATGCTGTAGGTGACCACATTGCTAGTCTGTAGAACCTGCCCTCTGTCTGATAATTATTTTTCTAGGTTATAGGTCACCCTGCCACCTGGCCATTTCAAGATCGAAAATCACAGTTTCGACACTGGCCAGAGGCTCTCCAGGAAGGAGAACTCTCCAAGACGTAAAAGGGAACCTTTTAATTAACGTAATATTTAACTTGAAATCTTGCCTCTAGAGTTCGTGGTGCGCAGGTTCGATCGTGGCAGAAACGGGGTTTTTCAGGCTGGAGAGATAGAGAGGAGAGAAGAGAGGAAAGACAGGGAGAGGAGAGACATAAGAAGAGGGGGAAAAGACAGAAAGGGAGAGGGGAGAAAGTAGGGGAAAGACAGAGGAGAGACATAAGGAGAGAAAGAGGGGAAGACAAAGAGGAGACAGGTAGGGAGAGAGGAGAGAGTTAGGGAGAGGGGAGAGACAGATAGGGAGAGAGGAAAGAGGGGGAAAGACAGAGAGGAGACAGACAGGGAGAGAGCGGGGAGACGGATAGAGAGGAGAGGCAGATAGGGAAAGAGGAGAGTCATGGGGAGAGAAAAAGCTCTAAATAATTTCCTCCGCCCCGAATGGGAAAAGGAAACCCTAGTGCCTGCCTTGTGGTAGTTTAGGGGTGTCAACACTGCATTGGTAAGAGTAATTGGGCAAAATTTCCATCTGTAGCCCAACTCGGTGGCTCAGATCTATTGTTGTGGGTTCAAACCTGACTGCTTTCAGGAATACTCTACTCAGTCACGCCTTTCGTCGGATAGGAAGTCCCGTGTGGTGCGTACGGTATCATCACTGCAAAGAAAAGAACCTTTTCTACACGGAGAGTAGGTCCTAGCTCTCGTCCTGTTCCCTGGTGCTAGTTAATGGACTTCAAGGTTAGTTTGTTACGCCAACGGGTGGGGGAGTCGGTCAAGCAGTCATAACTGGCCGGACCCTGTGGAGGCTGCGCTCGCGGGTGAGGGGGATGTAGGAGTGGGGAAATTAGCAGTAGCCAGTGTTCCCAACCAACCAACCACCCATGGCGGTACTAACTTGGTTCGCGTTGCTTAACTTCAGTGATCTGACGAGAACTGATGTATCCAACGCAATTCAGCTGCTCTGGTATACCTTGTGCCATTCTGGAGCGTTTTTTTTTTCATCTCTTTTTGAAATAAGTCACTTCCGGATTTCTTTTCAGTAAATACCTTAGTGCAAAATGGGGGAAAAGTAGATGTTGCTAAAGAAAATGATATTTTTTCCCCCTCCGTAATCGAAATTTTAGCACACGGCTCCAAAAAAAAACTGCACGGAACTTGATGAGGAAATTCACTATTTGTAAGATTAATGATGACCGCCGCTCCACGTAATATAAGACGTAGGATGAAATTGGGAGACCTTCCGGTGGGCTCTTTTTTTCATTCGTCTACCTCGTTCTCCAGAAATGAAATTCCTCCTCAGAAAAAAACCAAATTTTTGTAGTCGATCAACCTACTCCATCACTGAATTAGTTGGAAAGTGAATTTGATACTACGCCATTATCAACTGAGATTCATTCAGTGAATTTTCAAAGCAAGTGTAGAAGTCGTGGGGTAGGCCGGCACCCGTCCCCCCTCCCCACGGGAGCGGCGAGTTGCGTTGGACACACCAGTTCTCGTCTGATCACTGAAGTTAAGCAACGCAAGCCCAGTTAGTACTGACATGGGTGGTCGCTCGGGAAAGCTGGGTACTGCTAATACCCAATAATCGTCGCATTAGTGTAGTGTCTGTGCAGTATATGCATTAGAACTATGCAATGGACGGGTCTCTAATGACCTTGTAGTTGATGGGACCTTAAACTCAAACAAACAAACCCATCCCCACAGACACCTCAGTCAATATTTCCTGCGGGTCCCAGACGCCAGAGTATGCTCAGTGGAATACGAATATGCCTAGATCTCCACCAGCACCCTAGCAACACCTTTGCCTTTCGCACCCATTCCAGCCGCTCCACCCCAATGGACCCGCAGACCCGACCATGCCACAGGCGGGATAAGGGTATTCAGTGAATTGTCGTCATGAGGTAGAATTAGGAATGCGTATATTAGAGGCAGCCTGGGGGGTGGTGGACATCGCAGACAAAAATGAGGGACAATAGGCTGAGGTGGTATGGACACGTCGTGACAAGAGGGGAGGAGGAGCTCGTTAAGTCCTTGCCAGGAATGCAGGTGGTCGGTCGGTAGCACCCGGGGCAGGGGGAGACAGGAGCGACGAATTGCGTTGGACACACCAGTTCTCGTCTGATCACTGAAGTTAAGCAGCGCAACCCTAGCTAGTACTGACATGGGTGGCCGCTTGGGAAAACTGGGTACTGCTAATACCCAAAAATCGTCACATTAGTGTAGTGTCTGTGCAGTCTCTGCCACAGAACTATGCTGTAGACGGGGCTCTAATGACCTTTGTAGTTGAAGGGCCCTAAAAAACCAACAAAAGAAAGGGAGAGACCGAAGGAGACGTGGAAACAGGTTGTCCGTAAGAACATGGCAGTGTGTGGGGTGGACGGGGACCTAGTGGGCGACAGACGCGAGTGGAGGGCTAGAACCCGCAGACCCGACCCTGCCACAGGCGAGATAAGGGTATGATGATGATGATGAATTTTCTTCATGAGGGTCTACGCAGCAATGCATTTGATCCCTGAAATATATATTTGTTACAAAAGTCCCCTTCCTGCCCTTCCGTGCAATGAAACGCCAAGAAACCTTTTCCGGCCGATGGCAGAATCGTGTACCCATCTTTGTCCCTTTGAAGGGACAGCATTCTGCCACAGCCGGCTGGCACCGACTAAAGCTTCAGTCCCTCTCCGTTGGGACACACTACAGAGATCATACACCTGATCTATGGAGCGGCTTTTTGCGTCGGGCACACCAGTTCTCGTCTGATCACCAAAGTGAAGCAGCGAAACCCCAGCTAGTCCTGGCATGGGTGACAGTTTGGGAACACTGGGTACTGCTAAGACCCAAATCGTAACAGAGTAGTGCACGTTCAGACTCTACACTAGAACTACGCAGTAGACGGGGTTCTTATGACCATTGTAGTTGAAGGGCCCTAAAATACCAAAGAAACAAAACCAAGCGCGCCCCCCTCATACACCTCACATAAGGTCATGTCCCTCCGGACCACCTGCCCCCATGTCTGGTTTCCAGCTAGTACTGCTAAGACCCGAAAATCATCGCATTAGGCAAGGCGCAAAATGAGGCCGCAGCGTAACGCAGCCCTGCGAAATTCTGCTAGCAGGCAATCACCGCACATTGAATCGCAGTTTTTCAACATACTGGTTTGCAATTTGCGTCAACTAAAATGGCTTTCAACGTAACAGTGATTGCCTGCTAGCAGAATTTCGCAGGGCTGCGTCACGCCGCGTCACCCTGCGGCCTCATGTTGCGCCTTGCCTTAATGTGGTGGTAGTGCAGTCTCTGCATTTTGATCCCCCTGCCCCAGGAGCTTCGAAATAACTGCATTCCTGAGGCTATATGACGGGCTTGCCAGCTTGAATAGATGTCCTGAACAGGGCTTCGACTCTACCCTGAACAGGGATTTCGACGGTTTGCGAGCGCTCTCTAGAACAGCAATCGCTCCGTGGGGAGCGGTGACGTCAGACCAGACTACCTGATTGGAGACAATATGGCTGACACAATAACCCTTTCTCTCTCTCTCTGAAGAATTTTGATTAACGGCTGTAAGAGGGTCCTTTTGATAGGTAATTTAATGAGTAATTTCGAAATCTATTGCCCAATTTCGTGAAAAGAAAGGACACGTCCAAATTGATTCATGACATGTGGTTTTGTTGGCAGAAAATGAAAACCGGCAACTCGTCGGGCCGTTTACAGAATATTTTCTAACAATAGTTGTTGTCTGGGGACGGGGGTGGGGCAGGTAAGGAGTTGTAGAATTTGACATTAGGAAAACGGACAACGGGCTTGACCCTCTCCCTAAAAACCCCTTCCAAAAAAATACTTTATGATTCAATTACATTTTCGATCAACAACATCACGAAAAAGAGATATTAGCCATTCCGCAAAAGAAAAAAAAACCTATTGTTCTTTTTTTCCGGGCCGAAAATACAATTCTCAGGTCGGCCATAACCTCTCAGCATGACTTCCGGTCGTCCAGGTTCAAATTTAAGAATGACCTTTCCTCTCCTCCTCCTCTTAAGCCTACTACCGGTATGTTATTTTCATGACTCTTAACCCCTATTTTCGGACTAGGGTGGGAGCGGCTTATTGCGTTGGACACACCAGTTCTCGTCAGATCCCTGAAGTTAAGCAGCGCAACCCCAGCTAGTACTGACATGGGTGGCTGCTTGGGAAAACTGGATACTGCTAAGACCCAAAAGTCGTCGCATTAGTGTAGTGTTTGTGCAGTCTCTGCATAAGAACTACGCAGTGGACGGGGCTTTAATGACCTTGTAGTTGAAGGGCCCGTAAACACCAACAAAACATTAGACAATGGCGGAGTCGCGTACCCATGCACACAATCATCGACGCCAGAGGGCTGGACGCCCCCCATTATGCCGATCAGCACCTACTAACCCTTTATCGTCGGCCTACAGTTCGTTGAGGCACTCCACCGACACCAGGGGACGAGTTCTAACATGTCATCATACCCTTACCCCGCCTGTGGCAGGGTCCCGTCTGCGGGTTCTAGCCCTCCACTCCCGTCTATCTCCCACCAGGTGCACGTCCACTCCACACACTACCATATCCATGCGAACAGCCTGTTGCCGCGTCTGCTTTGGTCTCCCCCTGCCCCGGGTGCTTCCAGCCACCGGCATTCCCGGGGGAGCGTTAAGCAACGCAATCCCAGCTAGTACTGACATGGGTGGCCGGTTGGGAAAACTGGGTACCGCTAGTATCCAAAAATCGTCGCATTTGTGTAGTGTCTGTGCAGTTTCTGCATCAGAACTACACAGTGGACGGGGCTCTAATGACCTTGTAGTTGAAGGGCCCTAAAACACCAACAAACAAACAATGCATTCCCGGGCGAGCTCCTACACCTGGGAATTTTTTTGCCTCTAGTACCCCTTGCATGGCAGAGTCCCTTTGCCGTATACCACAGGAAAGGCACACTCGCGACCTTTGTCTCTCGCCCGAAAGACGCCCGCCCATCTAGATCCAGTATGGAACCTGGTACCACTTATGCGGAAATTCAGCACGCTACTTCCTGCGTCACCGAGGCGAGCTCTCCTTAATTAATTTCCATGCAAGAAGGGTCCTTTTCCGCGCAGTAGAGGTGAGACAGCGTCGAACAAAACCCCACAAGGCAGATACCCTCTTGACCTCTCCTGATCCAGGACCATCTTTCCGTTCACCCGGTAGAAAAAAGAAGCCATCTGCCTCGGTCAGGATCGAACCTGCAATCATGGGCTCACGAGTCAGACATGGAGTAACCGAGCCGTCGAGTCCTTCCGAGAGATGGCAATGTCAGAACAGGCGTCATCAGTCTCGAGGATCGAACCAACCCCATTCAGCACCTGGAAGTGGAACGGTTCCTGTCTAATGTCCGAAATGAAAGGGCACCTCTGTTGCTGCCCTGCCCCTGTTATATGAACTCTTCCAGGAGGGAGTCGAACCTGGATCACAGGCGTACTGTGGGCATCCTTTCCAATCTGACCACAGCGCAGTGGTCAACTCGGTCAGCTGTCCTGTCATCTTTCGGCTCACAAATCTAATGTCCATCAGCGCGAATCGGGTCATCGAATTTTACTAGAAGGGAAAGTGGCAGGATTTGGGCAAGGGCAGTGTTCGATAACTGTGTGCCCTTTTCCAGGAAGGAATCGAACTTGGGTCGCAGGAGCATCCTGGACATCATCAGCAATATAGTCACAGCGCACTGGTCATCTCGGTCATCTTTAAGCTCACAAATCTAATGCCCATCGGAGCGAATAAAAAAGCATTCAAAATGTTGGGAGAGGGGGGGGGTCTGGGGTTCTGACAAAGGGACAGTGTCCAAGAATTTTGCCCATTTTCGAGTATTAAAAGTGAATTTACGACAGTTTAAAGCCCTGGGTGACACTAGAACTGCCCCGACCTCCCACTCCATTACCGGAAGAATCAAGCACGTGACGTGTCATTCCAGTAGACGGGAACTTGGACATCAAGTGACACCAAACGGTAGTCCTGTAGTGCACGTGGACTCTGGCATTCTAGGAATTGCAGGTTCGAAACTGCACTGGGGCGGACCAAAGAATAAGGGACAACCACATTCTGGTAGCTCGCCGGAAGTGAGATCTTCCGGTGTGCTATAATGCAGGCTAATCACCTCAAGCCGGAAAGGGCAGGACCGATGGGGGCCAACCGACAGGACCGACACATTTTCCGCGCAGTGGAGGTGAGGTCGTTCACACCCTCGCCTACGCGCAGCCCTAGCTTTACTCCTGAACAGACAGCAGTCACACTATCATCTGTGAAGCAGCAACCAGCC
>JAAFCE010006668.1:7802510-7837628 GCA_013389805.1 Trigoniulus corallinus
GGAGAGAAAGAGACAGAGAGGAGAGAGGACAGAGAAGAGAGAGACACACAGAGACAGAAAGAGAGAGGAGAGAGAGAGACAGACACACAAAGACAGAGAGATACCGAGAGACAGAGATGAGAGAAAGACACAGAGAGAGGGGAGAGAAAGAGAGACAGAGAGGAGAGAGACACACACAAAGAGAGAGAGGAGAGAAAGACACATAGGGAGAGAGAGAGAGAGAGAAAACCTATCAAAATCTCATAATATGATTAAAGTCTTTTAGGCAATGACATAAGAATAACATCATAACCTCCCTCCAGGAAGAACAGACGAATTTTGTCGTCTCCTCTGGGGCAAACCTAAACAGAGATCATTCAAGCAAAGAGAGAGAGGAGACATCTGAAATAATGATTCCCATAAAATATACATCACTTCACCGACATCTTGAAAAGAGGAAGGCTTCAATCTCATGTCCAGTGTGTGTCCGTCTGCCCTCCCAGCACTGAAAAGTGGACACCAAGAAAGAACTCCTCCCATCCCATCCGCATCTTCTCGAATCTACTAAAAACAATACAATTAACATTTACACATCATCAGTAGTCGTAATAAAAACCTTTAGACTTCCATCTCTGCAACTCAAAACTGTACAAGTGTGCCTGTTGCCAACAGTTCCTCGAAATAAGAAATGAAAATCTCACGACTTCTTATTAATGGTTGGCAATGAGAAAAACAAAAACTTTTAACTGATAGACCAGGGATCCCCAAAGGCCCTCCTTCAACACACAAACACACATTCTGTTTTTCAACGCGACCACCACACAACAATAATAGCTACAATGAATGACTATAAAAACCGTTTCTATTACCCTTAGGATTCAATTTGGTTTCATCATAAACCTCGATTACAAACGGCTGCCAGATGAATTTCATTCATGTGAAAACGAAAAACAGTTCTTCTCTCTAGTCATGTCTACACGATAAAAACACTGTCGAAAAAAACCCTGACGGTTCTTGTTAGTACTTTACATTCAATTAGCTCGATTATAGAACAACAGGGGACCTCCATCTTCAACCACAGCAAACAAATGCAACTACTAACTCTCTACTGGCCAGAGCCCGCTCTAGGGAGGTGCAACCCGGGTATTAGTCCGGGGCGGCAAATTGTCTTTTTTGTCCGGGCCGACGTAAGCGCTAGAGCGGAACCCTGTACTAGCCTACGGCAGGATCGGATACCCATCTTTGTCCCTGGGCGATCTCCTAGAACAGTGGTGGCGAACCTTTTTTTAAAGACTGGTCACAATAAGACGAAAAAAAAAACCAAAAAGTTGTCCGCGGGTCAGGTCCAAGCGCTATTTAATTTTTATGAAGAAAAATATTATGATTAACAATGAATAAATTAGTTCATTAAAGCAGCAAATAGAGAACATCATCATAATACCCTTACCCCGGTCCGGTCTGCAGGTTCTAGCCCGCCAGGTCCCCGTCACTTCACACACTATGAGACGATAAACTAGATATGATTCTCGTTCGGGTCACTTAAAATTGCATGGTGGGTCACAGGTTCGCCACCACTGTCCTAGACGGTGGAGCAGCTCACTGCGTTGGACACACCAGTACTCGTCTGATCACTGAAGTCAAGCAACGCAACCCCAGCATGTACTAACATGGCTTGTTGTTTGTTGGTGTCTTAGGGCCCTTCAACTACAAGGTCATTAGAGCCCCGTCCACAGCATAGTTCTTATGCACAGACTGCGCAGACACTACACTAATGCGGCGATTTTTGGATCTTAGCAGTACCCAGTTTTCCCAAGCGGCCACCCGTGTTAGTACTAGCTGGGATTGCGCTGCTTAACTTCAGTGAGCAGACGAGAACTGGTGGGTCCAACGCAATTCGTCGCCCCCTACTAACTCACATGGATGAGCGCTTGGGAACCCAAGGGTACTGCTAACACCCAGTATAGTATCTGTGCAGACTCTGCATTAGAACTACGCAGTGCCGTCGACGGGGCTCTAATGACATTGTAGATGAAAGGCCCTAGAACACCAACAAAACAAAATCTTGGAAGGTATTTTGACACAGATGGCTGTTCGTCAAAGCTGCAACCCCCTATACCCCTTTATCGTTTGCCTACTGTTCGTTGGAGTACTCCACCCAGCTCCTACATCAGGGAATTTGGCCTTTTCTACTCCTTGCATAGTAGAGGGGGTTCATTTCGGTGCAGTGGTGACATCGTAAACACTGTCACCGGTTTTACTTCCTATGCGACGGAAGGTGCACTCCGGACCTCTGTCTCACTCGCCACAGAAAGGGCCGAAGAAGCCAACCCACCTCGATCCAGTATCGTTGTATTGCGTAGGACACCCGAGTTCTCGTCTGATCGCTGAAGTTAAGCAACTCAACCCCAGCAAGTACTGACATGGGTGACCGCTTGGGAACACAAGGGTACTGCTAACACCCAAAAAAATCGTCTTAACAGTGTAGTGTCTGTGCAAACTTTGCATTAGAATTACTGTTGTTGTTTGTTGGTGTTTTAGGGCCCTTCAACTACAAGGTCATTAGAGCCCCGTCCACAGCATACTTCTTATGCAGAGACTGCACAGACACTACACAAATGCGACGATTTTTGGGTATTAGCAGTACCCAGTTTTCCCAAGCGGCCACCCATATCAGTACTAGCTGGGGTTGCGCTGCTTAACTTCAGGGATCAGACGAGAACTGGTGTTGGTTCATTGATGTTTTAGGGCCCTTCAACTACAAAGGTCATTAGAGCCCCGTCCACAGCATAGTTCGTATGCAGAGACTGCGCAGACACTACACTAATGCGACGATTTTCGGGTATCAGCAGTACTCAGCTTTCCCAAGCGGCCACCAATGTTAGTGCTAGCTGGGGGTTGCGTTGCTTAACTTCAGTCATCGGACGAGAACTGATGTGACCAACGCAATTCGCCGCTCCCTGAATTAGAACTACGCTGTGGACGTGGCTCTGATGACCACTGTAGTTGAAGGGCACTGAAACACCAACAAATCAATCAAATGCATAGTACGGCAATCTACACTTGTAAATTAACTACTAACGTTCAATCATAATTGCATTGAAGTAGTATGAAGTAAACTTACCGACGCCAGAGGGAGGTCGGCTCATAACCAACTAACTCTAGGCCGGGAAAAGAAAGGAATTTGTATGAATAAGACCCACTCGCCTCCTATACTAGAAGCCATCACCACCACTCAATCATGCTTAATAATGTTAAATTTAACCCTTCATTTCGTTATCCGAACTCGGTAGTCTCAAAAAGGCAAGCCGCGCTATGCGCCCAGCATTTCAAATAGCAGACATATATTATTCATGTCCGTAGGACCTTTCAAAATTAAAATTCCTAGCTCTTGTCTCACCCGATGCTTCTGCAGGATTATTGAATTACAAGCAAAATTCTTACCACTTTTACCAGCTTATTAACGTATATTGATGATGAAAATTGACTGGTGGTTCGAGACCGATGCTTTGCATGGTAGTTTAAATTAAATAACTGCTTGCGTTGCCAAGTAGCAGCAGCTTGTACCGACCGCTACATAGGCCTAGTTTTTATTAAAAATTCATCGGAAAAGAATTCGTCAGTAAAACACACAGATTCAAACTAAAATACCTTTTGCGAATCAACTTAGCGCTATTGGAATGTTAAAAATACCTTCACAGTGCCCTAAAACCATAACCGAGACTGATTTCGCCAAAAAATCTTCAACAAACAGTCGATATTTCACCTTTTTTCATCCAAATTTTCACCTAAGAAAAAAGAACGCAGGAAATAGAACGGATGACAATCAAGTCACGTGACGAAATCGAACGCTGTCACGGCACACACACGTGAGGGCACCTCACGAATATCGGTGACAACACCTAAGCAACTCCCAACCCTTATCCCGCCTATGGCAAGGTCGGGTACCCATCTTGTCCCTCTGAATGGACTCGAGGACGATCTATTGGTCATTGTTTTTCCGCAGCCGGTTGCCGACCAAAGCTGCAACCCCTATGCTTATTTATCGTCGGTCTACTGTTCATTGTTTGAGGAATTCCCCCGACACCAGGGTAGGGGGCGAGCTCCTGCACCTGGAAATTTTGCCTCATCAATTCGTTGCGTAGTAGAGAGGGTTCCTTTCCGGGCCAGTGCAGTGGTGACATCGTTCTTCCCATTAAAAAGGCGCGTGTGTGTGTGTGCGTCTCTCTCTCCCAAAAGACAGGCCAAAGAAGCCAACCCACCTCGGTCCAGTATCGAATTTGTGCAGCCAAGTTGCGTTGGGCACACCAGTTCTCGTGAAATCACTGAAGTTAAGCAGCGCAAGCCCACGTTAGTACCAACATGGGTGGTTGGAGAAGAACGTTGGGTGCTGCAAATTTCCCCTCTCCTATGTCCGCTACCTACCTCCTCATCTCCCGCGAGCAGCCTCCTAAGGGTTCGGCCTGTTATCGCTGCTTGGCTTACTCCCCAAACCATTTAATGAATACAGAACCTAAAACCGCTGACGCAGTAGTCCAGCACGCTAAGGCAAGGCGCAACATGAGGCCGCAGGGTGACGCGGCGTGACGCAGCCCTGCGAAATTCTGCTAGCAGGCAATCACTGTTACGTTGAAAGCCATTTTAGTTGACGCAAATTGCAAACCAGTATGCTGAAAAACTGCGATTCAATGTGTGGTGATTGCCTGCTAGCAGAATTTCGCAGAGCTGCGTGACGCTGCGTCACCCTGCGGCCTCATTTTGCGCCTTGCCTAACCCTCTGCTCGCTGTAGAGAGGCGGAGGGGGGTATTAGTGGACAACGAGTAGATGAGGCAAAATTCCCCAGGTATGGTAAGACGTGCCCCACATAAATACGCATAGGTCGGCAGCCGGCTACGTTAAAAGACCTTTCAATCAGGACACTCACGGCAGGCGTACTCGGGGCCCCGAAAGAAGCCAACCCACCTCCATCCATTTCGTTTATGTTTTAGGACCCGTCAACTACAACGGTCACTAGAGCCCCGTCCACTTCGTAGTTCTAATGCAGAGAGACTGCACGGACACTACACAAATGCGACGATTTTTGGGTATTAGGGGTACCCAGATTTCCCAAGCGGCCACCCATGTCAGTACTAGCTGGGGTTGCGTTGCTTAACGTCGGTGATCAGACGAGAGAGAAATGGTGTCTCCAACGCAATATAGCCGCTCACCTCGGTCCAGTATCGAACCTGGAACCACTGAGGCAGTGGTCGAGCATGCTTTCTATTGTGCCAGCGAGGCGTGTCATCCTTATCATAAAGTTGGATTCTTTTTCGTTGGTGTTTTAGGGCCCTTCAACTACAACGGTCATTAGAGCCCCGTCCTCTGCGTAGTTCGAATGCAGAGACTGCACAGACACTACACTAATGTGACAATTTTTGGGTCTTAGCAGTAGGGCCGGCCTTAGGGCGAGGCGACCGCCTTAGGCCCCGCGCTGGTGAATTAAAAAAACTTGGTACTGGGGGGCCCCGTATCGCCTGCTGCCTTGGGCCCCACAAACTTTAGGGCCGGCCCTGCTGAGCAGTACCCAGTGTTCCCAAGTGGCCACCCACCTCAGTACTAGCTGGGGCTGCGTAGTTCGAATGCAGAGACTGCACAGACACTACACTAATGCGACGATTTTTGGGTCTTAGCAGTATCCAGTTTTCCCAAGCAGTCACCCATGTCAGTACTAGCTGGGGTTGCGCTGCTTCACTTCAGTGATCAGACGAGAACTGGTGTGTCCAACGCAATAAGCCGCTCCCATAAAGTTGGAGGGACGACGCCCGCAGTTGAAAATGGCCAAAATTCGGTCTTGACATCGGACAAGGAATGGACACAGGCGCACAAAGGAGAAGCCCCAACAATGGACACGAGTCACGTGCACACATCAATCTCCATTTTGGTCATCATTACCTCCAATATTGAATCCTGTAGAATAATAATAATCTAATGGACAAGTAAAATGAACCATATTTTGCGATATGACAGTTTGCCGAAAAGAAAACGAAGATGGAAGTGGACGATAAAATGGTCATCGCAATGGTCAATCTCACTTACTCCTAATGAAAGAAGCCCCAACGATTCCTACGATCAACGTCTTTCCAAACTTGCCTTTCACAAAATGGACATCTGGGGACTTCTCGAGCCCTTTCAAATCCATTATCGCCTAAACCGTTGGCGTGGGGTGGGGTGGTGGGGGCGGGTGGCAGCGGAACATCCCCAGATCCATACTGTTCAATCAACTGACCATCACATTTCCACCCTACTCTTCCTTTTCCAACAATATGTCCGGTCAATCACATTCCAAATCAACAACATCCACCCGAGATTGGTTCTCTCCATCAAACAGCATTTCATCATCCGCCATTGAAACGCCCGAAGGTCCTAAAGCCCCTTGGAGACTTTCCTCGCATTCCACTTCATCACCGATGACTGATTCACCAAAGGCATTTCAATCAGAGGTCCGTTATAGTTGCTAAGGCCCTCCACGATTACGTGTCAAAACCTAACAATATGGTTCAAATTGGGCATAATTCCGCCTAGAAGAGGTTGGGACAGTGAAGTGAATGCAGTCTAACGTAAAAAAAGGTTTTCCTACAAACAAAGCAACTCCTATCCCTTTTCCCGCCTATGGCAGGGTCGGGTACCCATCTTGTCCCTCTGAATGGACACAACGGCGATCTCTATTGGGCAGTGTTTTTCCACAGCCGGTTGCCGACCAAAGCTGCAACCTCTACACGTTCCGACGTAGAGAGGGTTCTTTACCATGCAATTTGGGTGGCTGCCCTACCACATTCCACTTTAGGTACTGGCACCAACCCTTACTACTTGTATAGATCGGGTACAAAATTTTCAGGTGTAGGAACTCGGCCCCTGGCGTGCGGCAGAGAAAAGTGCCCCAGCAAATCCAAATAGGCCAGCTCTTAATAAGCGAAAGGGTCGCAACAGCATTAGATTAATGGCAGCCGGCTGCATGGCAAAATAAAACCTGGGCAACTGATCGCCATGTGTCCAATGGGCCAAAAATGGACATCTGACCCTGCACTAGACGGATAAGTTTCTGATGGGGCTTTCTTATCTCTTTCTATCGCCCTCCCTCCCTCTCTCTCTCTCTGGCAAGCTGGCGTGCTCGAAGTGGCCCCAGGTTCGATACTGGATTGAGGTGATTTGGCTTCTTCGACCCCACTCGGGCGAGTGAGAGAGAAAGAGGTCCCGAGTGCGCCCTCCATCGCAAGGCAAGTAAAGCCGGTGCCCTACCGTGTGGTGTACGATGTCGCCATTACAGGGAAAACACCGGAGAGATGAGGTAAAATTCCCAGGTGTAGGAGCTCGGGGGAGTGCCCTTCAACTACAAGGTCTTTAGAGCGCTGTCCACTGCGTAGTTCTGATGCAGAGACTGCACAGACACTACACTAATGCGACGATTTATGGATACTAGCGGTATCCAATTTTCCCAATTGTTGTTGTTTGTTGGTGTTTAAGGTCCCGTCAACTACAAGGGTCATTAGATCCCCGTCCACCGCGTAGTTGTAACGAAGTCTGCACAGACACTACACTAATGTGACGATTATTGGGTATTAGCAGTACCCAGCTTTCCCGAGCGACCACCCATGTCAGTACTAACTGGGCTTGCGTTGCTTAACTTCAGTGATCAGACGAGAACTGGTGTGTCCAACGCAACTCGCCGCTCCCATCTAGCATGGGTGACCGCTTGGGAACAGTGGGTTCTGCTAAGACCACCCAAAAATCGTCGTAACAGCGTAGTGTCGGTGTAGATTTTGCATTACGCAGTGGACGGTGCTCTGATGTCCTTTGTAGTTGAAGGGCCCTAAAACACAACCGAACGGGTACTCGACCCTTCCTTAGGCGGGAAAGGGGTTAGTAGTTCCTTTCTTCCTCTCTCTCTCTAGTCCTGGATAGATATTCTAGTCAAAAGAAAACAAACACACTGAATTTTGATCATCCATAAAGCAAATGGAGCTGCAGTTATCAAGATACTAAGAATATCATTAACAGCGAGCAAGAATTTACAAATTTACTCCCAACATTTTATCATTATTATTAATTTTTGTGTGTGTGTATGGATGTCTTTAGCTTTCAGCGTATAATTTGATTTGATTCGGGTTACTGTCTCTCATTCGGCAACAAAAAAACAGAGGAGAATAAAAGCTCAGCACATACAAACACACACATGATTAAATCTTTTTTGAATAAAAAAAATCTCAAAGAAGAGAGAGAGAGAGAGAGATGAAAAAAAAGTACTTAGGGCATTCAGCGTCTACTATGTCAATAGAGGCCCATTGGTGCTTAAAATGTCAGCAAAGGAATTCGCGGCGGCAACGGCGTGATGTGAATAACCTTAACTGATAGTTTAACAAGAAATAAAGGGTGATTGCACTGGCGGCAAATTTGCATGAAAATTACATTGTAAACCGAACTAAATTACTAAGAAAAAAGTTTCGGGAAGAGGGGATGAGGGGTATATATATTTTATCACTACTTCTCCTATTCTTTCCATTTCAGCCCGTCTTCAAATCACATACTTAGGGCACATAAAATCCTACCGAGTTATTACCAGCCATCGTTCTGGAAAGAGAAAGACTCGTGTCGTACTTTGTGAATCTGCCTTGTCACAGCAACGATCCTTACGTCAAGTTTGCCAAGGCTCGCTGTGATGCAGGAACGAACAAAAAATAAGCTGAAAAAACGTTCGTCAACAGTTAATAACAGCAATGTATTATACTTGGGACACAACAACCTAAAATCTAACATCCTTTGGAGTGTTTACTGACTAAATTTCAGGCACAGGTCGTTGTTGTTTGTGTCAGTAGCCATTATGACCATTTAGTACAAATCGGCGACGAATTACCTTCGATCACTGACTGTCCATTCTCGAGTCACTTATTTCGTTAACAATTTTCGGCGCTTTTGGACTGAACCGCATAACTTTTTAGTTGAAAATGCCATTTTTTTAGCCATCGATTAACGAAAACACCAACAGACCTGATCGTAACAGAAAATGGCGGAGATTTAAAGAAACGTTCTAAATCACGTGACCGATACTGACTCCTCCCTTCTGTTTCAGCTTATATAGCGGACTATGACACGTGACCAAAAGTCACGTGCACTTTTTCACCCAATCACAAAAATGTGCCAGTCTACCACTTTCACGACAGAAATCGCGTCGTCAACAACACAATACTTTAGTTCAGGTGCTGTTCTTAGCATAACGGGGATCCGTAATTTAGTGGCCCATTTGAGGGTCCCGGGATAGAATAGGCCCATTACTCTCATCTTATTTCAATGCGCGGTAAGAAGTTGCATTAAACGGGGTTGGGACATCAAGACTGAACAGGCTATTATGCCATCATAATGTGCTTTATATATTCCTGCTTGAAATATTAGAAGTTAAGGTCTAGGGCAGAGGGCCTTAGTGTGCGCCTTGGCACTCATGAGGAGCCGCGGCTTCCTCAAAGCGACGCCGCGAAATATTTCATATGAGTACAGGGGTGGTGGGGGTGGGAGGCGTCGTTAGGGTTGGCGGTAACACCATGGTGTCACCCCCGTTCCCGAAAAAAGCCGCGCTCTGTTCCTTCTTCTGTTTTGGTGTCACCCGGTGCGCCCCGCACACCCCTAGTGACGCAACTGCGGGGAGCGGTGCACAATCCCACCACGGTGACGCAGGACGTAATGTGCTCGATTACTGCGTCACTGGTTCCCGGTTCGATGCTGGATCGAGATGGGTCTTAAGTGCGCCTTCAGGCCGGATTGGAAAGAAAGCCGTGGCCCTTTGTGGGCATACGTCCCTTCGTTCGTTGGTGTTTTAGGGCCCTTCAACTACAAGGTCATTAGAACCCCGTCCACTGCGTCAAATTCAGAAACTGCACAGACATTACTGGGTCTTAGCGATACCTGATTTTCCCAAACGACCACCCATGTCAGTACTAGCTGGGGTTGCGTTGTCAGTACTAGCCGCTCCCCCCACAACATCCAGGACCAAGTTGGGTACCCGACCCTGCAACAGGGGAGCGGCGAATTGCGTTGGACACACAGTTCTCGTCTGATCACTGAAGCTAAGCAGCGCAACCCCAGCTAGTATTGACATGGGTGGCCGTTTGGGAAAACTGGGTACTGCTAAGACCCAAAAATCGTTGCATAAGTGTAGTGTCTGTGCAATCTCTGCATAAGAACTATGTAGTGGACGGGGCTCTAAGGCTCTAATGACCTTTTAGTTGAAGGGCCCTAAAACAACAACAAACCCTGCAACAGTCGCTTTTTCAGTTGGGGGAGGGTGACAACGCGCTTTGAGCAAGCCAAAACAGAGGTCAATAAGATGCCAACAATCAGAATCAGAAAAAAAGGCGCTAAAATTCGCAAAAGTTTGGGGACCTCCGCCTGTCTAAGACCTAGATCCAAAGGTCCTTTTACAGGCGGAAAATGGACAACCGGAAGAAGACCATTAATCTGCGCGTTGAAGGCAAACAGCCAGAATAATAGACGCTATTTTAATCAATTGGCAAGACGCTACAGTACATTAAAAATTGCTCAGGAAACAAACCGGAAGGAACAAGGGGCAGAAAAGGCGACAACCTGGCCTCCTCCCGTTCTAGGGCCTTTAATCTTGCAGCAACCGGATTTGCACTTAAATTGATGAATTACTTGTCGTCTGGTGTGGACATTGCATCCAAAAGAGACCATTGCGAACTAAGAAAAAATGGAAATATTTATCTTTGGCTAAACCATTCGGCAAACGTTGCCAAAATCCATTTCATCCCCCGCGACAAATTGACTGCAGGTTTACACTTTCAGAAAAGGGCCCTTGTTGATTTTCTCTTAGAAAAATTAGGTCCCAATCCGATTATTCAATAGCGTACATCTCTTCGAGGACAACATGTTAGTCCTGAGAACACAAATCTCACACTTGCCAAACATTTAGAGTAAGACAAAATCCCCCGACATTCCACCACCAAGCCTCTCCCTCCCCCAATATCGAAGGCCCTTACTGTCAAGGCCCGTACTTCCGGTACTAAAAGCGGCTGTATTGCGTTGGACACACCAGGTCTCACCAGACGCAACCCCAGCTAGTACTGACATGGGTGGCCGCTTGAGAACACTGGGTACTGCTAGGACCCAAAACTCGTCATTATGCAGACTCTGCACTAGAACTATGCAGTGGAAGGGCCTCTAATGACCTTTGTAGTTCAAGGGCCCTAAAACACTATCCAAACAAGTCCAGTAGGAACAAACGAGAGGCAACAAGTCTTGTCCTTATCCCCGACTCGCCTCAGAGACCATGGGCCTCAAGAACGTCCCCTTACAGGTTAAAAGGCCCTTTATCACCCAACAGTGTTCCCCTTTAACCCTTCACCACCAAGAAGTGTCCCCCTTTAGCCCTTTGATTTGAGTCCACGAAAGAGGGGAGGGGGCAAGTGGCACCTCGCCGCAACTCCTTTGATGGTCAGTCAATAATGGTAGCAACCAAATTTAATGACCGGAAGTGGTTGTCAGCCGTAAGGTAGGTAGGCAACGAAAAATATTTGAAAGGGTGAACCCCCCCCCTCCCTTCCCCCCTGAAAAGCAATTTCTGTAGCAACCATGACCTCTCCTAACTCTTTTGGGATCAAGAATTCAAATATGGTCACACAGACGAAAATAAGTCAGAAATCAATTAAACTTCCGGTCAGTTGAAGTCACTTAGGAATTCGAATAAAAAGCCAAACGGAGGAGGGAGGGAAGGGCTAACCGAATAAAATCGAACTGACCAACAACTAGCAGAAATAATTCCGGTAATAAAAAGGAGTATAAGGACATGGCAGTCCAGCTGTTGCTCGACCGTAATGGCTCAAAGCTGACCATAGGTCAATCCAGTCCGTAATTACAATCCATAGTCAATTAGGCTCCAATTTGTAGCTCAAATGGCAGCGATTTTCATGTCAAACTCATGGTCGCCGGTTCGATTCCTGTTCTTTTAATCCCTCGGTTTAGTGCCCTTTCCTGTAAGATGGGCAACCACTACTCCATGTCACCCCCCAAAACACGGAAAACAGCCCTTTCTATCCTTTATTCCTGTAGGTCGGGACAGAATTTCAGAAAGAAGGAGCTCGCCCTACCCCTACCGTTGAGAAACGGTACTAACAGTCTCCCCAGTGCCGGATTTACCATTAGGCTAAATTGGCTGAAGCCTAGGGCCTCAACATTTAGCGGGCTTTAAAATTTAAGAAAAGGGATTGAAAGGGGCCTCAAAATTAAAATAGCCTAGGGCCTCTCCATATCTAAATCCGGCACTGCGTCTCCCTAGGCCAACGTTAAATAAGCAGAAATTTAACCACTGCCGTCCGTGTGGGCCCTGCTATATCCTCGTCGACCCTGCCATAGGCGGAAATAAAATGTTAGATGTAATGATGACTAGCTAGCACCTCGCAGACTCGAACCCGCACACCTTAACGCACGGCAGTCCTACTGACAGAGATGCAAATTCGCCATTTTCTACCGAGGATGGCGCCACTCTCTATGTCGATTTTCAAGTGCTGCGCTACTGGAATCACAAATTGAAACCTGAACATACAGCCAACTTAGCCCTATCTCCTGCCGAAAAAAACATGAATCAAAGTGTCCCACTTGAGGAAAGGGGGATCATTTGACACCCCTCTTTATCCGGGGTATAATATTTAAACAATTCATCCTTAATAATAATAATAATAATTCAAAAATTGAAAGGAAGGGGAGGATGCCAAGTTGAATCTCAAGCGCCAAGTTGGCTCCACAGTTTTGCTTTCAACTAGGTCCTTACAAGTCCCCCTTTTTTTTCCAGTTGCGATCCTAAGAGGCCTGGGCCCTTTCTACCACCACCCAGGGTTAAGTAATTCAAAACGTTTTCTAATATCTTTTATCAAACTTTCTATTACAAATTCCATTAAAATCTCAAGTTGAAGAAACATCCAGAAATCAGCATAAAGCTTTTCCGCCTACACAAACATCGGCAGAGGGTAAACTCCTTCAACAATTCCAGTGTGCGAGGGATCGACACCCGTCAGGGGGTATTCCCAGAGCAACTTCCACCAAAAAAGGAGTTGAATGAAGGCTCATTCTCACACTACGTTCCTTCAGCCTCTAACACTTGATTCAATTCCTCAACACGTCAGAGGACGTGTTCCAAATCCCGCCTGGGTGGCGCGGTGGGTAACGTACTCGAAAACTGCATCAGTGGTTCTAGGTTCGATACTGGACAGAGGTGGGTTGGCTTCTTTCGGGCGAGAGACAGACCCCGAGTGCGCCCTCCTTCGGATGACAACTAAACCCGAGGTCCCGTGTGGTGGACGACGATGAGGCTAAATTCCCAGGTGTAGGAGCTCGCTCCCCTGGCCTAGGTGGAGTGTCCCAACGACGATAAAGAAGCATAGCGATTGCAGTATTGGTCGGCAACCGGCTGCGGAAAAACACCGTTCAAACCACGAGCGGATCCAGGGTGGGGTTTTTGGGGTTGCAACCACCCCATGCACATATAAACTTATTCGCATAATATATGCGAGCTTTAGCTCACCCCCCCCTGACAAAAATCCTGCATCCGCCACTGGTCCAAACTGTCACCCTTGTGTCCATTCAGAAAGACAAGATGGGTACCCGACCCAGGCATAGACGGAAAAAGTGTTAGGGGTTATTGTCAGAGGAAGTGTTTTCCTGGTCAGGAACCTAAGAGGGTCCAGTTGGTCTAGTGCCTGCCAAAGGCCGCCTACATTTGCTAATAGGAGGAGGAGGAGGAGGAAGAGAAGGTTCTGAAATGTTCCTGGTGGAGCATTTGGTAACGCATTCGCATAAGTGGACTTTGGTCGACACCCTGGACAGCCTGAAAAACAAATCATAGGTCGGAGCCAGGATTGAACCGGCACACCATGATTCCTAGGTCTATTTCCTGTCAAATAAGCATCTTCACTCTATGTTGAGCACAGCAGACTAATGTCCTGCAAGACTCCTACGAGGAAGAGGAGGAGGAGAAGAGCTGCGGTGGCAACACCATCGTGTCACCAACAACTGGGAATCGAACTCAGTCCACCCTCAAACTCATCGCCAGTGGCGCAACTTGTAGGGGGGCAATGGGATCAAATTACCCAGGGCGCCAGACAAACCGCCACCTTTACCCCGGGGTGCCTTGCTGGAGTCAGCCGCCGCGACACAATGTCTTTACACCATGTCTCCTCAGGACAAGCAACAGGAGAGGGAGCTTCGAATGCCTCTTGCTCCTGGCGCCACAACTGAAGTTACGCAGCCGTTCGTCAGCTGTCAACCAACACATATTCAACCACTCAGCACACTGCCGCTGTTCGCAAACATGTGGTAGAAGTCGCAACACGACACACAAGCAAAAAAAAAAAAAGCTCGCGAGCAGTATCAAACACGCAACGAACAAATGTTTGTTCTCCAAGTTGCGAACAATGCTAATACTGTATGTTAGCTATTCGGGAACTGCCAACCAAGAGTTTGTGGACAGAACACACAGTGCTCTAGCGCAGCGGTTCTCAACTGGGGCTCCGTAGGCGGATTTTCGGGGCTCGTGGCATGCAGCGCAGTGGATCCCTGGACTACCAGGGATTTGCTTGTGCCAAGTGGTTAAAAAACCTGGAAGGATTTCCGGAACAGGAACTTGTTCCTAAAACATTCCACAGTCATTTCTACGCATGTTTAATTTTGAAGTATTGCTTGAATCAAACACAGGGGCTCCGCGAACGAACTGGGTGCCAGATAAGGGCTCCACAACTCCTTGTTTGTTAGTGTTTTAGGGCCCTTCAACTACAAGGTCATTAGAGCCCCGTCCACAGTGCAGTTCTTAAGCAGAGACTGCACAGACACTACACAAATGCGACGATTATTGGGTATTAGCGGTACCCAGCTTTCCCAAGCGACCACCCAAGTCAGTACTGACTGGGGTTGCGCTGCTTAACTTCAGTGATCGGACGAGAACTGGTGGGTCCAACGCAATTCGCCGTTCCCTCCACAACTCCAAACGGGTTGAGAACCGCTGCTCTTAATTAAGAAACTGCATTTCTAAGGCCATTATGGTGACGGCAAGGTTTGAAATGAATATCGATATGATGAGATATATCGATCGATCGATCACTTACCAGCAATGGCTAACTGCATGATGAAAAAATTCATCCTCGATTTTTTACTTTTCGACAGCAAAAGTGCCACTAAAACAGCGCTGTTTCCCAAAACGATCATAATGAACAGGATCCAAAGAAATGTCATTTGTCCCGTCTGAAAAATTCAAAAATAAAACAATAACAGCGTTAACATTGCAACGTTTCACAGAAATTGAATCGCCAACTCGCCATTTGCAACTTGCAACAAAAAATTCAACGACCAACAGAAGCAAAGAGACAAAAAAAACCACATGTGGGACGCCTGACGTCATTCCTTGTATCCAGCACGTTCAGGGCCGGCAGCTGTTGTTTGTTGGTGTCTTTAGGGCCCTTCAACTACAAAGGTCATTAGAGCCCCGTCCACAGCATAGTTCTGATGCAGAGACTGCACAGACACTACACGAATGCGACGATTTTTGGATATTAGCAGTACCCAATTTTCCCAAGCGGCCATCCATGTCAGTACTAGGACCGGCAGCAGAGGGGTACGAAAGCACAAGGCCCAGTGCAGTTGACGGAGTTGCAAAATGAAATGGTTTCACTTGTTTGCTGAAACCCTAATAATGACCAACCCAAGGGAAGGACTATCCGAAAAATATTGCTGTGCCGGGCCGCAGGAAACTAGAAATACGAATTTCAAAAAAAAAGGATCAAATGCTTTAAAAATGTCGGAGCTCCAAGGCCTGCCTGCCCTCTAAGGACGGCGCTCCGAGGCCGATACTCTATAGCCTGTACTCTAAGGGGCACTGTTAGGTCGGCATCCTAACGTTGGAACTGTTAGGACAGCATCCCAAGCACTCTACTTATGGCCTGCATCCTAACGCCGGCACTAGTGCTGAGGTCAGTACTCAAAAGTCGACACCTAACGGCCAGCACTCCAAGGTCGGCACTCTATGGGGAGCGGCTTATTGCGTTGGACACACCAGTTCTCGTCTGAGCACTGAAGTAAAGCAACGCAACCCCAGCTAGTACTGACATGGGTGGCTGCTTGGGAAACCTGGGTACTGCTAGGGCTTAATACCCCAAAATCGGCGCATTGGTGTAGTGTCAGTGCAGTCGCTGCATTAAGACGACGCAATGAACAGGGCTCTAATGACCTTGTAGTTCAAGGGCCCTAAAACACCAACGTACCAAAAGACACTCTATGACCGGCCCTCTGAGGTCACATTCTAAGGCCGGCACTCTATAACCGGCGCTGTAATGCCGGGTTTCTGTGGTCGCATCCTAATAGGACTTTGTGACGCAGCCGGCTGCCGACCAGAGCTGCAATTCCAATGGCCTACCATGCGAAGGCCTGTACGATGTCAACACTGCACGGAAAAGAACCCTCTCTACTAGGCAATGGGTTGGAGCTCGGGGGTTGCCGCTTCGATCGGCAGCCGGCTGCGTCAAAATACCATCCTACAGATGGCCCATGTGTCCATCCAGAAGGACAAAGATGGGTGCCCGACCCTGCCAAAGACGGCAAAGGGTCAGTAGTCGACAGTTGGTGTAATAAGGACTCTTTTACGTGCAGGTTCAGAATCGAGTTTGGAACCACTTACACAAAACTTAGCAGACTACCTCAGCGCCACCGAGGGGGGGGGGGGGGGGGATCGAAGTTGCCCCCCCTTTCACTACCGAAAAAAATATTGTCATTTTTAGCTCTCTTTTTGAGTTGTTCATTTTGACAATGTCAAGGCAGCTTTTCTATCAAAAGCCGCAAGAGACTTTTTTGTTGTTTTCTCCGACTGACGACAGGGGCACAAGGACATGTAAAAAAACTAACGCAGGGTAAAAAAGCCATCAAAGGGCACATTCCAAGACAAAAAAAACGACACCAGAATATAGAGAAAGGGATTCAATATGTTGGAGAGCCTGATGTAGTCGTAGATCTAAAATGAAAGAAAAAGAGCAAAAAAGGCCCCAAGAGGTAGTCATTTTTTGTCGCCTTTTCGGCAATGCAGGAAACGATTTTGGTGCATTTTCAAGTTTAAATATTGTCAGAGCCAAAGGACCTTACGGCACTACCTAAAAAAAATAAGAAAAATTTCCATTGACATTTTCTTACTTCTGTTTACCTCTAAGAAAACAAAACTAAAAAAGAAATGCGTTTTAAATGAATACTCCCTGACCTACATTCAAAAACTTGAAACCTCAGAAAAATGGAAAAGAGGCAATGCGCAAAACTCTTGGGACCCTTACAGAGCCAACTAACAAGGGCAGTCTAGGATCGGCTTTCTGTCAAGGCTACTACAACAACAAAAAGCAACTGCTAACCCTTTCCCCGCCTAGGGCAGGGTCGGATGGCAGCTTCAAAATAGCATCCTTGTCCCTCTGAATGGACACATGAGCGATGTGATGGACGGTATTTTGACGCAGCCGGCTGCCGACCATACCTCGTCTCCTCGTGTGCCGGCGGGAAAGAACCCTTTGTACTCTATAACGCACTAGTTCCCAAAGTTGGCGATATCGCCGGTAGCCCCCTGCGTCAACAATACCGTCCAACAGATCGCCCACGTGTCCATCCACAGGGACAAAGATTGATTCCCGACCCTGTCGTGGGGGGGGGAGGGCGGCTGTATTCCGTTGGACCCACCAGTTCTCATCTGATCACTGAAGTTAAGTAGCGCGACCCCAGCTAGAACTGGCATGTTCTACCGCTTGGGAACACTGGGTACTGCTAACGCCCAAAAATCCTCGTAATAGCCTAGAGTGCGCAGACTCTGCATTAGAACTATGCACTGGACGGGGCTTTTTGCTTTGTGTTTAAGGGCCCTTCAACTATAAGGTCATTAGAGCTCCGTCCACTGCATAGTTCCCATGCATGAACTGCACAGACACTACCGCTAATGGGACGATTTTTGGCTATTAGTGGTACCCAGGTTTCCCAAGAGGCCACCCATGTCAGTACTGGCTGGGGTTGCGCTGCTGGTGTGTCCAACGCAATACAGCCGGTCCTGGACGGGGATCTAATGCCTACTGTAGTTCAAGGACACTAAAACAACATCAGTCAAACCCGACCCTGCCATAGGTGGTAAAAGGGTTAGCAACTGGATTGTTTTTTGTTGGCTTTTTAGGGCCCTTCAACTACAAGGTCATTAGAGCCCCGTCCACAGCATAGTTCTTATGCAGAGACTGCACAGACACTACACTAATGCTACGATTTTTGGGTCTTAGCAGTACCCAGTTTTCCCAAGCGGGGCCACACATGTCAGTACTAGCTGGGGTTGCGCTGCATCACTTCAGTGATCAGACGAGAACTGGTGTGTCCAACGCAATACAGCCGGTCCTGGACGGGGCTCTAATGCCTACTGTAGTTGGAGGACCCTAAAACACCAACAAAACAAACCGACCCTGCCATAGGCGGGTAAAGGGTTAGTAGAAGGAGTTGGGAGGGGGATTGGTAAAGATCTCATTTCGAGAATCAATGTTGTCTTTATCTTCAACAATTGACACTCGTCCTAAAGTGGACATCCTAAGGAGCATCCTTATGTTGTTTGTTTGTTGGTGTTTTAGGGCCCTTCAACTACAAGGTCATTAGAGCCCCGTCCACAGCATAGTTCTTATGCAGAGACTGCACAGACACTACGCTAATGGGAGGATTTTTGGGTCTTAGCAATATCCAGTTTTCCCAAGCAGCCACCCATGTCAGTACTAGCTGGGGTTGCGCTGCTTAACTTCAGTGATCAGACGAGAACTGGTGCGTCCAACGCAATTCGGCGCTCCCGAGAGACATAGATGGGACTCAGTACCACTTAGGAAGTCATTCCGTCAATAATAAGGTGTTGATTTGACTTCAGAGTAGGTCACTAAAGAAAGTATAAAAAAAAGAACAAAGTAATGCTGCACGGTCATTCAAAAGCCAAAAAAAGAAAAGTGTCCAAACCTGTAACAATGTAGGAAATAAAAAAAAAACCTTCAAATTAGGTTTTTGCGACGAAAAAAAAAGAAGTTCATCTAAGCCTTATTCATTCCTGATAATCTTATCAGTCGTAATTTGGCCCTATCACGAGAATTGCAGTACACTCTATTCATTTTCTTCCACCACCTCCAGGAAAGAGAGAGAGAAAAAGACAACACCCTGATAATGGATTTCACAGGCTACGTTAAGGGGCGGCGGCCATGATTTGGCAGTAAGTGCCCCAACACTCACAACCCCCTGAAATGGGATTTTATTTCACTCGTGTCGTAGTTAATCACCTTTCTGAAAACAGGCAGCCTCAAAATAAACAGATTAACGCCCGATGACACTAATAAACAACAAAACAAAGGGCTACTTGAAAACAAATTACCGATGGGAGAGAAGGGAGAGAAAAAAAAAAACGGGGGACGGGTCGGGGCACAAGACAACGTAGCCTCCACAACCGGCATCAGTAAGCCGGTCGCAACAGAAAGGTTGCATTTCAAAGGGCACCCATTACTAGATTTCAGTACCTTAAAGATTTTGGCAATTCCAGGACTGTGACCCTATAAAGAGTACACGGACCGGTAGAGATTCCCCTTTGGTTTGATTAGGACTCTCGGACCACACAGAATTCCACTTCAAATCCCCCCCCCCCCCCCCCCACACACACACAAATTGATCCTATGGGCCACATCCGAATCTATTTCCCCATTGTTCTGAAATACTGATCCTAGGGTACTTCAAATCTTGCACCTTTCTCACTACCTGAAACCCGGGACGCGGAGAATTCGTCCCCAATCATGCCCATCCCTATGCTTATTTATCGTCGGGGCACTCTACCGTGGTCCAACACCCGGGAATTTTGCCTCATCTCCTTGTTGCATACCAGAGGGTTCGTTTCCGTGCAGTGGTGACATGTTATGCAACACGGGACCTTGGTTTTACTTTTCGCCCGCCAAGGTCCGCCTCGGTCCAATATCCAACCTAGAACCACTAACTGCGCCACCGCGGCGGGGTTCCCCCTTTTCTGTAGCAAAGCAACTCCTAACCTTTTTCCGGCCTATGGCAGGGTCGGGTGCTCATCTTCTCCCTGTGAATGGCCACAAGGGTGATCTATTGGACCGCGTTTTTTCTCCGCAGCCGGTTACCGACCAAAGCTACAACCTTTCTGTTTATTTATCGTCGGTCTACTGTTCGTTGGAGCACTCCACCGAGTTCTTACACCTGGGGATTTGGCCTCATCTACCCGTTGCATAGTAGAGAGGGTTCTTTGACGTGCCAATGCCATAGTACACCACATAGGACAAATAAGCAACTCCTAACCCTTTTCCCCCGCCTATGGCAAGGTCGGATATGCATCTTGTTCCTCTGATTGGACACAACTGTTGTTGTTTGTTGGTGCTTTAGGGCCCTTCAACTACAAGGTCATTAGAGCCCCGTCCACAGCGTAGTTCTTATGCAGGGATTGCACAGACACTACACTAATGCGACGATTTTTGGGTATTAGCAGTACCCAGTTTTCCCAAGCGGCCACCCATGTCAGTACTACCTGGGGTTGCGCTGCTTAACTTCAGTGATACGACGTGTGTCAGTGTGTCCAACGCAATTCGCCACTCCCTGTGATTGGACACAAGGGCGATCTGTTGAACAGGACTCCTACACCTGGAAATTTTACCTTTGTGGATGGGCACAAGGGTGATATATTGGACAGCATTTGTTATTCCGCAGCCGGTGGCCGACCTGCAACCCCCTAGGGGGATTATGGCCTGGGAAAATTTGACTTCATCTAACCCGTTGCATAGTTGAGAGGGTTCTATGACGTGCCAAAGCCATCGTCCACCACAGAGGACCTCGGTTTTAATTCTCATCCGAAGGAAGGCGGACTCGGGACCCCCCTCTCTCTCTTGTCGAAAGAAGCCAACCCACCTCGATCCAGTAACGAACCTAGAATTCACGAGGTGGGGAGGGGTCTCCCTTTTCTGTGGCTGCTCTAGTTTGTTGGTGTTTTAGGGCCCTTCAACTACAAGGTCATTAGAGCCCCGTCCACAGTATAGTTCTTATGCAGACACTGCACAGACACTACACAAATGTGACGACTTTTGGGTATTAGCAGTACCCAGTTTTCCCAAGCGGCCACCCATGTCAGTACTAGCTGGGGTTGCGCTGCTTAACTTCGGTGATCAGACGAGAACTGGTGTGTCCAACCCAATTCGCCGCTCCCTTGCCCTGTGGAGTCGTCCAGTTTTTCAACAAAACGAGTTGCCAGGTTCTAGTAAGCATACAATTTCAGAAGCATCATCAAACCACGTCACAGACACGAATAATACTAGTACCGGTAATAGGGATGCCCTGAGCCAAGTCATCCAAAAGAGAATTACAAAGACTCAAGTAGAATGTCTGAAGTTCCCTAAACGATGTCACAGTCAGGTATAATAATAAAACTAATAAGGATGTTTGGAGCAAACAAACATTTGAAAAGAAAATATTAAAGTTAAGTACAATTTAAAAACGCCGTAAAAAGAGAGAGAGGAGAGATCGTATTCGATTGACTCAAAATCACGAACCTGAAGTTAATTTAAAACGAAAACAAAATCCCTTTCCATTGCAGATTCATTTCCGGAAATTGATGCTGCAACAAATCGAACGTCAAACGAATGAGTGACGACACAAGTTCCATTACAATTCATCATCACCGCTACAAGTTACCATGACAACACTTCAGTAGCTCTCCACCTCACTTTACAAATGAACTGATGATGATATGCCACGGTTCGATTCCTGACCAAGGTCATTTTTCATGGAGGTCTTCAAAAGGCCATTCCATTCCCCCCTCCTGAAAAAGAACAACCCCCGTCTCCCTATGTGAAGTCAACAAACACAAGGGACCTCCAAAAAAGAAAAGAAAAAGATGCATCTACCATACTACGATGCATCAACCTCAACCAGGATTGAACCTATAATGTCTTGCTCTGCACCTCACGTGGCTTAAAGTCCTTTCAGAGGGGTGGGGAGAGATTTGAGGAGTAAGCTGTCAGTGGACAGAAAAACTCAGTCGGCCTTAGAAGTTACAACAGATACAAACATCACCTTTAGGAATAAAGTCGTCAACTAGTGCGGTGGCCATTTGGCGTCCACGAATGAGGGAAATTCATAAGCAAATGGAATTTTCGGCCTTTCACTTAAATTCTTCTGTTTTTCACAGTATAATGTTACCCATGGGCAGCGTGAAGTGTCATGGGAGTCCTCACTACACACGGAAGGGCTGGGGAGCGGCGAATTGCGTTGGACACACCAGTTCTCGTTAGATCATTGAAGTTAAGCAGCGCAACCCCAGCTAGTACTGACATGGGTGGCCGCTTGGGGAAACTAGGTGCTGCTAATACCCAACTATCGTCACATTAGTGTAGTGTCTGTGCAGTCTTTCCATAAGAACTACGGTGTGGACGGGGCTCTAATGACCTTGTAGTTGAAGGGCCCTTAAAAACCAGCAAACAAACAAACGGAGGGGCTGGTTGCATAAGTAGCCAGTCATTTCATGGATTGAGGGGAGAAGAGAAATACAATACCTTACACGGACCAAACACTAGGGGTGGGCACCCAGGGCCCGCTCTAGCGGGGTGCAATCCAGGTGTTAGTCTGGGGCGCCATTTTGGCTGTAAGTGTGAGAAAAACTGCTGCTTGAACTTGCATTATATTCTTAAGGGGTGGCAATTTGCCTCTTTTTCCGGAGCGACCTAAGCGCTAGAGCAGACCCTGTGGGCACCCCGACTGAAAAAAAAACCAAAAACTGAAAAATCACGTAGGGCGCAGAGGACTACATCCCATGTACCGGTGGTCGTAAGGGGGTTAGCGAGCGAGCCGCGGGCCATCGCCATCATGCATCCACAATGCAGTGGGGTGGAGCCCTTGGCTCACATGGCAGATATTGCATCGAGTATCTTCTGTGGGGTTGGCCGGCACACCCCACGGAAAATCAACAACCAAATCCTAACCTTTTCCCCGCTGACGGCAGGGTAGGTGTTTTTATGCAGCAGGCCGCCGCCCAAAGCTGCAACACTTTTGGGTATTAGCAGTACCCAGTTTTCCCATGTGGCCACCCATGTCAGTACTAGCCGGGGTTACGCTGCTTAATTTCAGTGATCAGACGAGAACTGGTGTGTCCAACACAATTCGTCGCTCCCCGGAGCCTACTACAGGAGGGAATAAAGGTATAATGATGAACAATATGAGTTATCTTAAGATCGATCCTGGTAGACACCTCTGGTTTCGTTTCTTATTTTTCGAAGAAAGAGAGAAAGTAAGAGCTCAAAATGCGACTTCCGTTCAAGAGCCACTCCTTGCAGCTGCTCCGTGTGGAGTGGGGCACGATGCCACCTGCACGTCAAAGAAACCTTTTTTAAACGGAAAATACCGTCTGGATGCCGTTAAGGAGGCTAACGTCCACTTCACTGTCTACAGCAGACAACGTCCCAAACACGACTAAGCCTGAGGAGTGTTGAAATCCAAATACAAATCTGCCTGAAAGCTGAAAAGCTGCCTGATTACTAGGCCAGCTGTTAGGGCACATCACAAAGCACCCAAGTAATAACCGGAATAAAATAAACACGTCAAGAAACAAACCTCGTAAACAACTCACCTATTATTCCACCTACGCAATAAATAAAATTTCATTTCTGTCATGGGTTCAACCCTTAAACCCTACCTCCTCAAGAAGGGGCGGTAGCAGCCGATGAAGAAGGGTTGAAAAAAAAAGGAGGTGTGTTCTGAGCTTTCTCGTTTCTTAACGATGACCTTTCAGGGAGAAAACGTGCAAAATTATTAAAATAGAAATAATCTGGGGCTGACGTCCTTTTTCTACCCCCAGAAGTTCCTCGCCAAGACGAATGCTGAGTTTAACTGTGAGAGGTCAACATCATATACAACAATGATATAATTATAAGCATACAAACAAGGCACTAAAATCTCTCAGAGGTCATAAAAATACCAACCTAGGGGCCAATTTCATTTCACTTCTCTACCTACCTCGCAGCTTTTACAATTGGATTCAACGTTTGGCCCCTCGTCCTTGGCACCGAGGGGGTAGAGAGAAACGACAATTGACCGCTCTCGCCACCAGGGAACGAAATGCAACACCACTATGAAAATCATTAAAAGGCGTCGAGGAGTTCATTTAATAAAGCAATTACATTTAAAAGGTGAGTGACTGCCTTTAGTCTGACTAGCAAATCAACTCTCTAGTACTTACTCCTCTCCGAAATGAACTGGGGAGAAGAAGGGAGAGTCGACGACAACTGTCACAACAATGGCTACCGCCGACGCTGTTGTTGTTGTTTCGTTCCAAATGCGATATTCAACTAATACGATTAGGATCATCGTCGTTGTTTTCTATTATACTCGTTAACTTACCATGTAACGCTTTAAGTTGGATTTGCAGAGGAAAATTATCTTAATTTCGTATGCCGCTCTTGTTAATTTCAGCATTTTATTTTTAGCAACGTTGCGTGGTTGTCAGCCGAACGAATCTCTCAGGAATTAACGTTCGAAAAATTCAAACGGTGGCGCATGCGCAATGACAGCCAACATTGAACTCGCGCAGCCGCAGTGGGGGAAATGACGTGTCTTGCGCGGGCTGTAGAGGTTGGATGGCCACTGCGGCCGTCATCATACTCTTGTCCCGCCTGTGGCCAGGACCCGCGTTGGACACACCAGTTCTCGTCTGATCACTGAAGTTAAGCAGCGCAACCCCAGCTAGTACTGACATGGGGTGGCCGTTTGGGAAAACTGGGTACTGCTAAGACCCAAAAATCGTCGCATTAGTGTAGTGTCTGTGCAGTCTCTGCATAAGAACTATGCTGTGGACGGGGCTCTAATGACCTTGTAGTTGAAGGGCCCTAAAACACCAACAAACAAAAGCCAGGGCCCGCTCTAAGGGGGCAACCCGGGCATTTGTCCGGAGGCCACTTTGCCTGTAAGTCTGAGAACAGAACATGCGCAATGACAACCAACAATGAAATCGCGCAGCCGCAGTGAGGGACGTGACGCGTCATGCGCGGGCGGTAGAGGGTGGATGTCCACTAGGGTCGTCATCATACTCTTATCCCGCCTGTGGCCAGGGCCCGCTCTAAGGCGGGGCCCAACCCGGGCATTTGTCCGGGGCGCGAATTTGCCCGTGTGAGAACAGCGCATGTGCAATGACAACCAACAATGAAATCGCGCAGCCGCAGTGGTGGACATGACGCGTCATGCGGGTCATCATCATACTCTTATTTCGCCTGTGGCCAGGGCCCGCTCTAAGGGGGGATGGCCGCAACCCGTGCATTTGTCCGGGGTGCCATTTTGCCTGTAAGTGTGAAAATAAAGCACGCGAACAGAGCGCTGCTTCAAGGGGCGGCAATTTGTCCTTTTGTCAGGGGCGGCATAAGTACCAGAGCAGGCGCTGCTGTGGCAGGGTCGGGTCTACTGGGTTCCAGTCCTCCACTCCCGCCGAACTCCCACCATGTCCCCGACCACCCCACACACTACCATATCCTTGGGAGCGGCTGTATTGCGTTGGACACACCAGTTCTCGCCTGATCACTGGAGTGAAGCAACGCAACCCCAGCTAGTACTGACATGGGTGGCCGCTTGAGAAACCTGGGTACCGCTAAGCCCCAAAAATCGTCCCATTAGTGTAGTGTCTGTGCAGTCTCTGCATTAGAACTACTCAGTGGACGGGGCTCCTCACTACGTGACCATACCACCTGAGGATGGCCACTAGGGTACATTACTTTTTTTAATTGGTGTTTAAGGGCCCTTGGTTGCTCGGCATTCCAATTCTTCTGCATCGTGTCAATTCCTGAGGTAGGGCGGCATCCCTCCATAGACAACTCAACCAATATTTCCTGTGGGTTCCAGACGCCTGGCTGGCGTGCCCCCAGTCAGAGCATGTTCAATGGACCCGCAGACTCGACCGTGCCACAGGCAGGATAATGGGTATGATGATGTTTTAGGGCCCTTGGTTTAACCTTTCATCTGAAGGAATGCGCACTTGGGGCTTTGTTTCTCGCCCGAAAGCAGCCAATCCACCTCGGTGCGGTATCCAACCTGGAACTACTGACCAAGGAACTGGAGCAAGATGCCTACTACGCAACCGAGACGGGTCTTGGTTGGGGCAGTCCAAAATTCTGTGATGTGCTGGTTCTAATGAAGGGGGTCCCTGCCCTTCCCTAGAAATGGTTCTCATAACAAGGACCACTCGCGGCACTCCCCAACTTACGCTTAACTCAGGTTTCGTCTATATTTAAAAAGCAACTCTTAACCCAGGGGTGGCGAACCTATTTCTGCTGGCGTAGGGTAGCCCTACTTCCGGTTTGTTACAGGAAATGGAAATTCCACCAATCGATTGGTTTGACTTTATATAGGTTACCCTGTATGCCGTAGGGCCGCCAACCCTGTTCTAACCCTTTTTCCGGCTTATAGAAAGGTTGGGTACCCATCTTGTCCCTCTGAATGGACACCAGGGTGTTTCCAGCAGCCGGTTGCCGACCAAAGCTGCAATCCCTATGCTTATCGATCGTCGGGCCACTCCACCTTCACCAGACTCCAGGAGGGAGTCGGTTCCTACGGAGCGAGTTCCTACACCTGAAAATTTGGCATCCTCTACCTGTTGCATAGTAGAGAGGGTTCTTTTCCGGAGGGTGCTTCTCGTCCGAAGGGAGACACACTCGGTTCTCTCTCGCCAGAAAGAAGCCAACCCACCTCTGGGGAGCGGCTTATTGCGTTGGACCCACCAGTTGTCGCCTGATGACTGAAGTTAAGCAGCGCAACCCCAGCTAGTACTGACATGGGTGGCCACTTGGGAAAATTGGGTACCATTAATATCCCCCAAAAATCGACGCATTAGTGTAGTGTCTGTGCAGTCTCTGCATTAGAACGACGCAGTGGACGGGGCTCTAATGACCTTGTTGTTGAAGGGCCCTAAAACACCAACGAACCAACCCATCTCGGCCCAGTATCGAACTTAGAACCACTGGCGCAGTTACCGAGCACGTTGCACCACGGAGGGGGCGTGATATCATCGTCACGCATTTCATCCGCCAATCACGTTCAAGTGCCACTCAGCTTCTAGCCAAATCGAATCGCACTAGTTAGTACACACTATCGCACTTAGAATTCTTTTTGGCTGCCATTTTAACATTCTATTACCGATAGGTTTGATTGGATGGGATTGAATTTTAACAGAAGAAGAAGAAGAAATATAAAGATGGTAAAGTTGGGTTTTTTTTCTCGATTAAAGTTTAATTAAGAGTTGTAGACTTCTCTAGATAAAGAGAAAGAGAAAAAAATGGGAGAAAAGTGATCAATTATCGCGAAATAAATGGTGGGGATACTCGGATCCGACCGACCATTCTAAAAATCAGCAAAATACCAAGTAGTGATTATCAATCGTATCTCGAGATTGAACCCAAATATTTTCATTTCGGAGACCAGAAAAAGTCGAATTTCACGTGAAACCTCGCCGCCGACTAATTAAAACGGTAATTAAACCACGATTTACTTAATCAGTAGATCGTAAAGGGCGAAGATAACGACCGTGATACTGCCACGGTACGTTGAATGCCATACTTCAAGTAAGGGGTGGATGAGTGAAGCCAAAAAAAAACAAATTACAGGATCCTGTTTTCGGCGCCCCGTTTTTTATCCTCTACCACCTCTTGTTGTTTTTTCTTCCAAAAATCCATAAAAACAATGGTATCGATTCATTAAGACAAGAGAATCCAACTTTTAAAACTGGTTCATGGAGTTTAATGTGTTTTTAATGTTGTCTACGGATATAATTATTATCCATTGCGTCTTGAGACGATTTTTTTCAGAGTGCCATAACCATAAAGATGGGCATGTACCAACGTTACGTTCCGAGCTGGTGCAATCACAGCCGTTTACAGCTGGGAGGGAACCCCCTCTCCGCTGCTATGAAGCGTAAACAAAGTCCTAACAGATGAACACGATTGCCGTATTTGAAAATCCATCATCTCTCGCACTACTATCAACAACCAAAACAACGTTGAATGGGTCCCCAGGGACATCAGGATCGTCGCCGTTGCATTGCTACTCAAGCCTATGGCAGGTAAAGACTACTCATTTCAGCCTCTGTAACCAGTTCTCACAAATCATGACCCCGAAATCACTCCCCCATCCATCAATGTCCACTACTCAATCCTACCGCAACTGCCTCTACTCGCTATTCACATTTCTAGCTCACCTGCCCAAGCTGGTGGTATGATGATTTGGGCATTCACCTAGCACTGGAGATCCAGAGTTCACACAGTCAGCCCTAGAGACGTGGTGGTGGACTGGGGCCCAAGTTGGAAAAATGACAGATGGGAAGAAATGCTGTAGGTGACCACATTGCTAGTCTGTAGAACCTGCCCTCTGTCTGATAATTATTTTTCTAGGTTATAGGTCACCCTGCCACCTGGCCATTTCAAGATCGAAAATCACAGTTTCGACACTGGCCAGAGGCTCTCCAGGAAGGAGAACTCTCCAAGACGTAAAAGGGAACCTTTTAATTAACGTGATATTTAACTTGAAATCTTGCCTCTAGAGTTCGTGGTGTGCAGGTTCGTTCGATCGTGGCAGAAACGGGGTTTTTCAGGCTGGAGAGATAGAGAGGAGAGAAGAGAGAGGAAAGACAGAAAAGGAGAGGCGAGAGAAAGGGGGAAAGACAGAGGAGAGAGAGAGGAGAGACATAAGGAGAGGGGAAAAAGACAGAAAGGGAGAGGGGAGAAAGAAAGGGAAAGACAGAGGAGAGACATAAGGAGAGAGCGAGGGGAAGACAAAGAGGAGACAGGTAGGGAGAGAGGAGACAGGTAGGGAGAGAGGAGAGAGCTAGGGAGAGGGGAGAGACAGATAGGGAGAGAGGAAAGAGGGGGAAAGACAAATAGGAGATAGACAGGGAGAGAGCGGGGAGACGGATAGAGAGGAGAGGCAGATAGGGAAAGAGGAGAGTCATGGGGAGAGAAAAAGCTCTAAATAATTTCCTCCGCCCCGAATGGGAAAAGGAAACCCTAGTGCCTGCCTTGTGGTAGTTTAGGGGTGTCAACACTGCATTGGTAAGAGTAATTGGGCAAAATTTCCATCTGTAGCCCAACTCGGTGGCTCAGATCTATTGTTGTGGGTTCAAACCTGACTGCTTTCAGGAATACTCTACTCAGTCACGCCTTTCGTCGGATAGGAAGTCCCGTGTGGTGCGTACGGTATCACCACTGCAAGGAAAAGAACCTTTTCTACACGGAGAGTAGGTCCTAGCTCTCGTCCTGTTCCCTGGTGCTAGTTAATGGACTTCAAGGTTAGTTTGTTACGCCAACGGGTGGGGGAGTCGGTCAAGCAGTCATAACTGGCCGGACCCTGTGGAGGCTGCGCTCGCGGGTGAGGGGGATGTAGGAGTGGGGAAATTAGCAGTAGCCAGTGTTCCCAACCAACCAACCACCCATGGCGGTACTAACTTGGTTCGCGTTGCTTAACTTCAGTGATCTGACGAGAACTGATGTATCCAACGCAATTCAGCTGCTCTGGTATACCTTGTGCCATTCTGGAGCGTTTTTTTTCATCTCTTTTTGAAATAAGTCACTTCCGGATTTCTTTTCAGTAAATACCTTAGTGCAAAATGGGGGAAAAGTAGATGTTGCTAAAGAAAATGATATTTTTTTCCCCTCCGTAATCGAAATTTTAGCACACCGCTCCAAAAAAAAAAAAAACTGCACGGAACTTGATGAGGATATTCACTATTTGTAAGATTAATGATGACCGCCGCTCCACGTAATATAAGACGTAGGATGAAATTGGGAGACCTTCCGGTGGGCTCATTTTTTTCATTCGTCTACCTCGTTCTCCAGAAATGAAATTCCTCCTCAGAAAAAACCAAATTTTTGTAGTCGATCAACCTACTCCATCACTGAATTAGTTGGAAAGTGAATTTGATACTACGCCATTATCAACTGAGATTCATTCAGTGAATTTTCAAAGCAAGTGTAGAAGTCGTGGGGTAGGCCGGCACCCGTCCCCCATCCCCACGGGAGCGGCGAGATGCGTTGGACACACCAGTTCTCGTCTGATCGGGAGCGGCGAGTTGCGTTGGACACACCAGTTCTCGTCTGATCACTGAAGTTAAGCAACGCAAGCCCAGTTAGTACTGACATGGGTGGTCGCTCGGGAAAGCTGGGTACTGCTAATACCCAATAATCGTCGCATTAGTGTAGTGTCTGTGCAGTATATGCATTAGAACTATGCAATGGACGGGTCTCTAATGACCTTGTAGTTGATGGGACCTTAAACTCAAACAAACAAACCCATCCCCACAGACACCTCAGTCAATATTTCCTGCGGGTCCCAGACGCCAGAGTATGCTCAGTGGAATACGAATATGCCTAGATCTCCACCAGCACCCTAGCAACACCTTTGCCTTTCGCACCCATTCCAGCCGCTCCACCCCAATGGACCCGCAGACCCGACCATGCCACAGGCGGGATAAGGGTATTCAGTGAATTGTCGTCATGAGGTAGAATTAGGAATGCGTATATTAGAGGCAGCCTGGGGGGTGGTGGACATCGCAGACAAAAATGAGGGACAATAGGCTGAGGTGGTATGGACACGTCGTGACAAGAGGGGAGGAGGAGCTCGTTAAGTCCTTGCCAGGAATGCAGGTGGTCGGTCGGTAGCACCCGGGGCAGGGGGAGACAGGAGCGACGAATTGCGTTGGACACACCAGTTCTCGTCTGATCACTGAAGTTAAGCAGCGCAACCCTAGCTAGTACTGACATGGGTGGCCGCTTGGGAAAACTGGGTACTGCTAATACCCAAAAATCGTCACATTAGTGTAGTGTCTGTGCAGTCTCTGCCACAGAACTATGCTGTAGACGGGGCTCTAATGACCTTTGTAGTTGAAGGGCCCTAAAAAACCAACAAAAGAAAGGGAGAGACCGAAGGAGACGTGGAGACGTGTGTGGGGTGGACGGGGACCTAGTGGGCGACAGACGCGAGTGGAGGGCTAGAACCCGCAGACCCGACCCTGCCACAGGCGAGATAAGGGTATGATGATGATGATGAATTTTCTTCATGAGGGTCTACGCAGCAATGCATTTGATCCCTGAAATATATATTTGTTACAAAAGTCCCCTTCCTGCCCTTCCGTGCAATGAAACGCCAAGAAACCTTTTCCGGCCGATGGCAGAATCGGGTACCCATCTTTGTCCCTCTGAAGGGACAGCCTGCGTTGGGACACACTACAGAGATCATACACCTGATCTATGGAGCGGCTTTTTCCGTCGGGCACACCAGTTCTCGTCTGATCACCAAAGTGAAGCAGCGAAACCCCAGCTAGTCCTGGCATGGGTGACAGTTTGGGAACACTGGGTACTGCTAATACCCAAATCGTAACAGAGTAGTGCACGTTCAGACTCTACACTAGAACTACGCAGTAGACGGGGTTCTTATGACCATTGTAGTTGAAGGGCCCTAAAATACCAAAGAAACAAAACCAAGCGCGCCCCCCTCATACACCTCACATAAGGTCATGTCCCTCCGGACCACCTGCCCCCATGTCTGGTTTCCAGCTAGTACTGCTAAGACCCGAAAATCATCGCATTAGGCAAGGCGCAAAATGAGGCCGCAGCGTAACGCAGCCCTGCGAAATTCTGCTAGCAGGCAATCACCGCACATTGAATCGCAGTTTTTCAACATACTGGTTTGCAATTTGCGTCAACTAAAATGGCTTTCAACGTAACAGTGATTGCCTGCTAGCAGAATTTCGCAGGGCTGCGTCACGCCGCGTCACCCTGCGGCCTCATGTTGCGCCTTGCCTTAATGTGGTGGTAGTGCAGTCTCTGCATTTTGATCCCCCTGCCCCAGGAGCTTCGAAATAACTGCATTCCTGAGGCTATATGACGGGCTTGCCAGCTTGAATAGACGTCCTGAACAGGGCTTCGACTCTACCCTGAACAGGGATTTCGACGGTTTGCGAGCGCTCTCTAGAACAGCAATCGCTCCGTGGGGAGCGGTGACGTCAGACCAGACTACCTGATTGGAGACAATATGGCTGACACAATAACCCTTTCTCTCTCTGAAGAATTTTGATTAACGGCTGTAAGAGGGTCCTTTTGATAGGTAATTTAATGAGTAATTTCGAAATCTATTGCCCAATTTCGTGAAAAGAAAGGACACGTCCAAATTGATTCATGACATGTGGTTTTGTTGGCAGAAAACGAAAACCGGCAACTCGTCGGGCCGTTTACAGAATATTTTCTAACAATAGTTGTTGTCTGGGGACGGGGGTGGGGCAGGTAAGGAGTTGTAGAATTTGACATTAGGAAAACGGACAACGGGCTTGACCCTCTCCCTAAAACCCCCTTCTAAAAAATACTTTATGATTCAATTACATTTTCGATCAACAACATCACGAAAAAGAGATATTAGCCATTCCGCAAAAGAAAAAAAAAACCTATTGTTCTTTTTTCCGGGCCGAAAATACAATTCTCAGGTCGGCCATAACCTCTCAGCATGACTTCCGGTCGTCCAGGTTCAAATTTAAGAATGACCTTTCCTATCCTCCTCCTCTTAAGCCTACTACCGGTATGTTATTATCATGACTCTTAACCCCTATTTTCGGACTAGGGTGGGAGCGGCTTATTGCGTTGGACACACCAGTTCTCGTCAGATCCTTGAAGTTAAGCTGCGCAACCCCAGCTAGTACTGACATGGGTGGCCACTTGAGAAAACTGGGTACCGTTAATCCCCCAAAATCGTTGCATTAGCGCAGCGTCCATACAGTTCTTACATTAGAACTACGCAGTGGACGGGGCTCTAATGACCTTGAAGGGCCCGTAAACACCAACAAAACAAAACATTGGAGTATGGCGGAGTCGCGTACCCAATCATCGACGCCAGAGGGCTGGACGACCCCCTTATGCCGATCAGCACCTACTAACCCTTTATCGTCGGCCTACAGTTCGTTGAGGCACTCCACCGACACCAGGGGACGAGTTCTTACACGTCATCATACCCTTACCCCGCCTGTGGCAGGATCCCGTCTGCGGGTTCTAGCCCTCCACTCCCGTCTATCTCCCACCAGGTCCACGTCCACTCCACACATTGTTGTTGTTTAAGGTCCCGTCAACTACAAGGTCATTAGAGACCCGTCCACTGCATAGTTGTAATGCATAGACTGCACAGACACTACACCAATGCGACGATTATTGGGTATTAGCAGTACCCAGCTTTCCCGAGTGACCACCCATGTCAGTACTAACTGGGCTTGCGTTGCTTAACTTCAGTGATCAGACGAGAACTGGTGTGTCCAACGCAACTCGCCGCTCACCCACTCCACACACTACCATATCCATGCGAACAGCCTGTTGCCGCGTCTGCTTTGGTCTCCCCCTGCCCCGGGTGCTTCCAGCCACCGGCATTCCCGGGGGAGCGTTAAGCAGCGCAACCCCAGCTAATACTGACATGGGTGGCCGGTTGGGAAAACTGGGTGCCGCTAGTATCCAAAAATCGTCGCATTTGTGTAGTGTCTGTGCAGTTTCTGCATCAGAACTACACAGTGGACGGGGCTCTAATGACCTTGTAGTTGAAGGGCCCTAAAACACCAACAAACAAACAATGCATTCCCGGGCGAGCTCCTACACCTGGGAATTTTTTTGCCTCTAGTACCCCTTGCATGGCAGAGTCCCTTTGCCGTATACCACAGGAAAGGCACACTCGCGACCTTTGTCTCTCGCCCGAAAGACGCCCGCCCATCTAGATCCAGTATGGAACCTGGTACCACTTATGCGGAAATTCAGCACGCTACTTCCTGCGTCACCGAGGCGAGCTCTCCTTAATTAATTTCCATGCAAGAAGGGTCCTTTTCCGCGCAGTAGAGGTGAGACAGCGTCGAACAAAACCCCACAAGGCAGATACCCTCTTGACCTCTCCTGATCCAGGACCATCTTTCCGTTCACCCGGTAGAAAAAAAGAAGCCATCTGCCTCAGTCAGGATCGAACCTGCAATCATGGGCTCACGAGTCAGACATGGAGTAACCGAGCCGTCGAGTCCTTCCGAGAGATGGCAATGTCAGAACAGGCGTCATCACCCTCAAGTCTCGAGGATCGAACCAACCCCATTCAGCACCTGGAAGTGGAACGGTTCCTGTCTAATGTCCGAAATGAAAGGGCACCTCTGTTGCTGCCCTGCCCCTGTTATATGAACTCTTCCAGGAGGGAGTCGAACCTGGATCACAGGCGTACTGTGGACATCCTTTCCAATCTGACCACAGCGCAGTGGTCAACTCGGTCAGCTGTCCTGTCATCTTTTGGCTCACAAATCTAATGTCCATCAGCGCGAATCGGGTCATCGAATTTTACTAGAAGGGAACGTGGCAGGATTTGGGCAAGGGCAGTGTTCAATAACTGTGTGCCCTTTTCCAGGAAGGAATCGAACTTGGGTCGCAGGAGCATCCTGGACATCATCAGCAATATAGTCACAGCGCACTGGTCATCTCGGTCATCTTTAAGCTCACAAATCTAATGCCCATCGGAGCGAATAAAAAAGCATTCAAAATGTTGGGAGAGGGGGGGGGTCTGGGGTTCTGACAAAGGGACAGTGTCCAAGAATTTTGCCAATTTTCGAGTATTAAAAGTGAATTTACGACAGTTTAAAGCCCTGGGTGACACTAGAACTGCCCCGACCTCCCACTCCATTACCGGAAGAATCAAGCACGTGACGTGCCATTCCAGTAGACGGGAACTTGGACATCAAGTGACACCAAACGGTAGTCCTGTAGTGCACGTGGACTCTGGCATTCTAGGAATTGCAGGTTCGAAACTGCACTGGGGCGGACCAAAGAATAAGGGACAACCACATTCTGGTAGCTCGCCGGAAGTGAGATCTTCCGGTGTGCCATTTAATGCAGGCCAATCACCTCAAGCCGGAAAGGGCAGGACCGATGGGGGCCAACCGACAGGACAGACACATTTTCCGCGCAGTGGAGGTGAGGTCGTTCACACCCTCGCCTACACGCAGCCCTAGCTTTACTACTGAACAGACAGCAGTCACACTATCATCTGTGAAGCAGCAACCAGCC
>JAAFCE010006668.1:7844909-7856525 GCA_013389805.1 Trigoniulus corallinus
AGCTACAAGGTCATTAGAGCCCCTATTTGTTTGTTGGTGTTTTAGGGCCCTTCAACTACAAGGTCATTAGAGCCCCTATTTGTTTGTTGGTGTTTTACAGCCCTTCAACTACGAGGTCATTAGAGCCCCTGTTTGTTGTTTGGTGTTTTAGGGCCCTTCAACTACAAGGTCATTAGAACCCCGTCCACAGTGTAATTCTTATGCAGAGACTGCCCAGACACGACACAAATGCGATGATTTTTGAATACTAGCGGTACCCAGTTTTCCCAGAAGGCCACCCATGTCAGTACTAGCTGGGGTTGCGTTGCTTAACTTCAATGATCAGACGAGAACTGGTGAGTCCAACGCAATTCGCCGCTCCACCCGGTGCGTTGACACCATGGTGTCATACCCCTCTCCGGAAAAAAAAAGCCGCTTCTTCTGCTTTGGTGTCACCCCATTTCTCATGGTGCGAGTGGTGTCACCCAGTGCGGCCCGAACCCCCCCCAGTGACGCTATTGGGTAGACACAACCAATACTTCCTTAGTGAGACCGGAAGACAGCCTGCACTTTGGTGGGGGGGGGGGCTCCTTATCTCCTTAGCTTCACTTTCTTTCGGAAGGAATCCACCCGGCTATACCCAAGATCGAACCTGCAACCATGGACACGCTAGTTAACCATGCAACCAATCAGCTACCAGTGGACAAAGACTAAACGTTTGTTCCTGTTTGGAGGAAGGCAGAAAAAATATTCCATCAGGGTTTGGAAATTAGAACGGAGTTTTTTTTTAAATCCATCATCGATTCCAATTGCAATTTATTATAATCATTAAAAAAATAAGCCCCACCACACACACAAAAAGTTTTAATCAAGGTGTCATGGTAACCACAGCATCGTTGCACAAGGTGCATGTATTCTGCTCATTTCTACGTTGCTGCTGTTGTTGGTGGTGATTTGGCTGCCGGCCTGAATCCTCAATAATTCCAGAATCTATACATGTTTTAATCAACATCCCTTACTCCCTCCTCAGAGTACGAAAATCTCCAAGTTTTCCCCCCTCAGAAACAATCCACCAACTACTAATTAGAATAACTAGAAGAAGACTTAAGAAAATCGCCTTAGGGATTACGGAAATGATTTGGGGGGGAAATAACCGGAAGGAATGAAGACAAGAAAACATCAAATTGTTTATAATTTCCATATTTCCAAGTAAGATTTGTCTAACGCTTTCCTAATGCGCAGATGTGTCCCTGGGCTGCTTTTACATCGACGCTAGGGGCAGGACGAACTCCGACACACCACAAACTTTACCACGTAGGAAGTGTTCTGCCTGCAGTGGTCACATCCTCCACACGGAACGCATGGCTATATTTCCCAGCCGTACATTACGATGAATACGGAGTAGGGAACATCCGATCTCCTTGACCGGTAAAGAAACCAAACCAACATCGGTAACCAGAATCAATCCCCGCATTTGAACCACAAACGTGGGTGCACAACAGGTGGTATCTTATCACTAAGTACTGAGAAGGGCCTAGAAACTTCAAACTTCACCTTGTCAGGGAGAGGCGGCGAGGGAAGGAGAGGTAAGGGAAAAAGTGAAAGAGGGAAAGGGAGAGAGAGACAAAGAGTGTGAGGGAGGGCTTGTTGTTGTTGTCTGTTGGTGTTTTTAGGTCCCTTCAGCTACAATGGTCATTAGAGCCCCGTCCACTGTGTAGTTCTGATGCAGAGACTGCACAGACACTACACTAATGCGACGATTTTTGGGTATTAGCAGTACCCAGTTTTCCCAAGCGGCCACCCAGGTCAGTACTAGCTGGGGTTGCGCTGCTTAACTTCACTGATCAGACGAGAACTGGTGGGTCCAACGCCCCCGTGAGGGAGGGTGAGAGGGAGAGTGGTGAAGGAGAGAATGCGGGAGGGAGGGTGAGTGGTCGGCGTTCACAGCTCATGGGGCAGGCAAACCTAGGCGGCGGCCTAGGGCGACAAATTTCACAGGGACGCCAAATTACAGCGGCACTTTCTTGCCACGCAGTCTATCGGTCATTTAAATGTTCAAAGTCCTGGGATTCCCAAACTTCAGATTGGTGGTGCCTTCTCTAAACGTTGGCTTTCTCGAGAGGCCTTGTTGCAGAGCCTTAGCAATGCATTGGCATTGGGATAAATGCCGAGGGCGTGCGGGACGCTCGGACAATTTAGAACTGCATTAAACTTAATGGGGGGCGGCGGCGATGGACCCACTTGCCTAGGGGGGGGGGGCTGAAACTCACGAGCCAGGCCTGATTGGCCAGTACTTTTCCGCAGTCGGCTGCCGATCAAAGCAACAGCCCCTATGCTTAATTATCGTCGGCCTACTGCTCGTTGGGGCACGCCACCGACACCAGGTAGGGGACCGAGCTCCTACACCTGGGAATTTGGCCTCATCTACCCGCTGCCCAGAGAGAGATAGAGAGACAGGAAGACAGAGAGAGAGAGGGGGAGAGAGAGCCAAAGAGAGAGGGAGACAGAGGGAGGGAGAGAGACAGAGATGTAGAGAGACGGAGAGAGGGAGGGAGAGAGAGGGAGAGAGAGACACAGAGAGAGGGAGAGCCAAAGAGAGAGGGAGACAGAGGGAGGGAGAGAGACAGAGAGGTAGAGAGACGGAGAGAGGGAGGGAGAGAGACGGAGAGAGAAGCAGAGAGAGAAGGAGAGAGAGACAGAGGGAGATAGACCGACACCAGGTAGGGGACCGAGCTCCTACACCTGGGAATTTGGCCTCATCTACCCGCTGCCCAGAGAGAGATAGAGAGACAGGAAGACAGAGAGAGAGAGGGGGAGAGAGAGCCAGAGAGAGAGAGAGAGAGAGGGAGAGACAGCGAGGAAGAGAGACAGAGAGAGGGAGAGACAGAGGAAGAGAGATGGAGAGAGACAGAGGGAGAGAGAGACAGCGAGAGGGAGAGAGGGGGAGAGAGAGAGAGGGAGAGAGAGAGAGACAGAGAGAGTGGGAGAGGAAGAGTGTGACAGAGGGGAAAGTGGGGAAGGAGAGAGTGCGGTAGGGAAGGAGGAGAGTGGTCGGCGTTAAAAGACCCAAAACTAGTGCCCCGCTACACCACCGTAAACAGCAACATCAAAGAAATTATTCAGAAGTGTAAATTGCAATCTGCATGTTTTCACAACATCTGCAAATGACTGCTGACAGTAAGAAGAGGAAGAAGGGCCCTTCACATTTGCCTTTTCTCTAAGGACCTGTGGTTTTCCACCGTCATCTGCATGTGAATTTCATGAACACCAACAACAGACTTCGCATCTCAACTTCCTATATGTTAATGAGGAAAAAATAAGGCGTGAATATTTTAATAATCCATTAACTAAAAGTTGGAGAGAGAGAGAGAGAGGGATAGCAGCTGCGGAACACAGTTGCTACCCAGTGCAACAGCATCTGGGCCCAATAAAGACTTCATTCATTTCAGTATTTTCTTAAATTCAGAGGCGGCGAGACTGTCGAGGGAATAATTTAAACCTGAAGTCACTCCAGCGTCATCTACAACAGGATGATGATCGTCCCTACATAAAGGGCCATGTTTTTATCCAAACCTGGTGTCCAAGGGACACGAGCCTAAATATTACTTAACAACAAAACGTACTTGCCTTATCGGGGGGGGGGGGGGGAAGAGCGACTTTATTGCGTTGGACACACCAGTTCTCATCTGATCGCTGAAGTGAAGCAACGCAACCCCAGCTAGTACGAACATGGGTGGCCACTTGGGAAAACTGGGTACCGCTAATACCCGAAAAAAATCGTCGCATTACTGGATTAGTTTCATGGGTTGGGGGAAGTAAGCCAAGTAGCCATAACAGGACGAAACCTTAGGAGGCTGCTCGCGGGAGATGAGGAGGTAGGTGAGGAGGACGAAGGAGAGGGGAAATTTGAAGAACCCAACGTTCTTTGCCAACCACCCATGTTGGTGTTGACGTGCGCTTGCGCTGCTTAACTTCAGTGATCTCACGGGAACTGGGATCACTGGCATTAGTGTAGTGTCTGTGCAATCTCTGCATTAGAAACTACGCAGTGGACGGGGCTCTAATGACCTTGTAGCTGAAGGGCCCTAAAACACCAACGTATCAATCAATCAATGCCTTACCGGTTGAAGGGAAAAAAAAACGATATCACACAGGATTCGATTTGTTGTTGTTTGTTGGTGTTTAAGGTCCCGTCAACTACAAGGTCATTAGAGACCCGTCCACTGCATAGTTCTAATGCATAAACTGCACAGACACTACACCAATGCGACGATTATTGGGTATTAGCAGTACTCAGCTTTCCCGAGCGACCACCCATGTCAGTACTAACTGGGCTTGCGTTGCTTAACTTCAGTGATCAGACGAGAACTGGTGTGTCCAGCGCAACTCGCCGCTCCCTACCACACAGGATTCGAACATAGATTCCAGTCACAAGTGCCGCCAGCGGTACTTTCTGGCACTGTCACCTGTTGCTAATTGGTATCATGCAAATTCATCGAAAAAGTATTAAAAATGTGAGCGGAAATGTCAGACGGTGTATTCCTCACCTATACAACGTACCAGATTATCTCTCAGACTTGATCAACTGCGCGAGGAACGTTAGTATGGAAATCAAAACCCTGAAATTAAGATATAAGTCCAAAGGGTGTACACACCGACCTCCCTCTTCAAAATGAGGAAGATTCGAGAGCATGACGCTACTGACATAAAAGACAATGGCAAGAAAAAGGATATTAACATTTCAAAAGATAAAAGAGTGAAAGAGAGGATAAAAAATGTCAACTGCAGATCTCACTCTGGAAGGCCGGTGGTGGTGGTGGTAGTGGTGCATCTCAGAAAAGGGCCCATAGAAACAGCAAGGCAGAAAAGGGGCGAAGGCGAGGAGAGGCAAGAACAATCTTATCGAAAATCAATTTAATGAGATCAACAATGGTCTTACTTTCTTAATGACTTCAACAAAAAGTTTTCTTGTTATTTCTAAAGTTGTCGATCAACAGCGGCAAGCAAACTGTTGGTGTGTTCAATTCACCCAACCGACGACGAAGCAGCGCGCGGACATTTCAAATTGCGCTAGAAATCAAAAACTCATCTTAATTAATGAAAAATAATGTTATCTCCAACATTATTCAACAGTTAAACGTCTTATCATCCTAACAACATCCTAAATTACAAAGAAGTCGTGTCAATTATTCAAATAATCACCTAAACAAAGACCATATTACAAAGAACATTACGAAAATCGAACGGATGGAGGCGGCCATGATAATGCAACATTTGGGGCCATCCACACACTACCGCTACGTATCCGCTGCAGGCGTAAAGGAGGTCACGCGCTTGATACGCGAGTCCACGAGTCCTTCCACTGTCCTGTGGGACCACTTCACGGAACGGGAGATCGCCCTCTGGTGTCGGGGGAAATGAAGTCGCCCTTGTTTGTTTGTTGGCGTTTTAGGGCCCCTCAACTACAAGGCCGTTAGAGCCCCGTCCACTGCGTAGTTCTAATGCAGAGACTGCACAGACACTACACTGATGCGACGATTTTTGGGTATTAGCAGTACCCAATTTTCCCAAGCGGCCACCCATCAGGGCCTGCTCTAGGGGGGTGCAACCTGGGCATTGGTCCAGGGCAGTGGCGTCACTAGGGGGTGCAGGCTGCATCGGGTGACACTACTCGCACTATGACAAATGGGGGTGACACCAAAGCAGAAAAACCGGCGTTTTTCGGGAGAGGGGGGTGACACCATGGGTGACGCCAAACCTGGCAACGCCACTGGTCCAGGGCGCCATTTCGGCTGTAAGTATCAGAAAAACTGCTGCTTGAACTTGCAATATATTCTTAAGAGGCGGCATTTTGACTTTTTGTCCAGGGCGACGGAGGCGCTAAAGCGGACCCTGCACCCATGTCAGTACTAGCTGGGGTTGTGCTGCTTAACTTCAGTGATCAGACGAGAACTTGTGTGTCCAACGCAATTCGCTGCTCCCCGGAAGTCGCCCTCAAAGTCGGAGGATGAGGTCTGCGACAAGTCCAGCGAGTGTCCCCAGTACCAATAGTATGGATGATTACTTGACCCTGCCACAGAGCGGCGAATTGCGTTGGACACACCAGTTCTCGTCTGATCACTGAAATTAAGCAGCGCAACCCCAGCTAGTACTGACATGGGTGGTCGCTTGGGAAAACTGGGTACCGCTAGTATCCAATAATCGTCGCATTAGTGTAGTGTCTGTGCAGTCTTTGCATCAGAACTACACAGTGGACGGGGCTCTAATGACCTTGTAGTTGAAGGGCGCTAAAACACCAACAGACAAGACCCTGCCACAGGCGGAAAAAGGGTTCTGAATGGTGATCAATACATCGCTCCGATTGTCACCACTGCACGGAACGGGAGATCGTCCTCTGGTTTCGGGGAAAGAAAGCCGTCCTCAACGTCATGAAGCAGAGATCGGGGGTTAAAGGCCGGCGACAGGCCAAGGACCGACCAGTGTGTGACCCCAGTACCAGTAGTACGGATGGTTACTTGACCTTGCCACAGGCGGAAAAAAAGGGTTCGGAATGATGGCCAGTAGATCCCTCAGATTCTCAGTTTGGTTCTTAACGCCGGCACCGGCGTTAACATCGTTAACTTCCGCTAACACCGAGATTGAACCCCAACCATCAGACTGCATGGTGGTAGTGCGTTTTCTTTGTGAGTACACGGCTACCGGATCGATCCTAGCTAAGGCTAACGTCTGGTGTGGCATATGGTTTTATCAGTTCGGAATCGTGACAGTAGAATGCCACTTCCGGTCCGAAAGCCGTTTCCCAAACGCCTTTCTTACACCGTTAGCAACCAAAAGCAACTACTAACCCCTTTTTCCGCCTATGGCTGGGTCGGTTGTCATATCAGTCCCTCTGGATGGACACACGGGCGATCTAGTGGCCGGTATTTTTCCGCAGCGAGCTGCCGACCAAAGCAGCAGTGGGAGCGGCGTGTTGCGTTGGACACACAAGTTCTCTTCTGATCACTGAAGTTAAGCAACGCAAGCCCAGTTAGTACTGACATGGGTGGTCGCTCGGGAAAGCTGGGTACTGCTAATACCCAATAATCGTCTCATTGGTGTAGTGTCGGTGCAGTCTCTGCATCAGAACTACACTGTGGACGGGGCTCTAATGACATCGTAGTTGACGGGACCTTAAACACCAATAACCAAAGCAGCAGCCCCTATGCTTAGTTATCGTTGGCCTGCTGCTCGTTGGGGCACTTCACCGTTACCAGGAAGGACACACCGAGCTCCTACACCTGGGAATTTGGCCTCATCTACCCGCTGCATAGTAGAGAGGGTTCCTTTGCGTGCAGTAAGGGTGACATCGTGCACACCACACAGTAGGGCACGAGGTTTACTTCCCATCCGACGGAAGGCGAACTTGGGGCCTCTCTCTCACTCGCCTCAGAAGGGGCTGTTTGTTGGTGTTTACGGCCCTTCAACAACAAGGTCATTAGAGCCCCGTCCACTTCGTAGTTCTAATGCAGAGACTGCGCAGACACTACACTAATGGGACGATTTTTGGGTCTTAGCAGTACCCAGGTTTCCCAAGCGGCCAGCCATGTCAGTACTAGCTGGGGTTGCGCTGCTTAACTTCAGTGATCAGTGGGTCCAACGCAATTCGCCGCTTCCTCTCAGAAGGGGCGAAGAAGCCAACCCGCCTAGATGCAGTATGGAACCTGGATTTGTTGGTTTGTTTGTTGGAGTTTAAGGTCCCGTCAACTACGAGGTCATTAGAGACCCGTCCACTGCATAGGCCTAGTGCAGAGACTGCACAGACACTACACTAATGCGACGATTATTGGGTCTTAGCAGTACCCAGCTTTCCCGAGCGACCACCCATGTCAGTACTAACTGGGCTTGCGTTGCTTAACTTCAGTGATCAGACGAGAACTGGTGTGTCCAACGCAACTCGCCGCTCCCCATGGAACCTGGAACCACCGACGCAGTAATCGAGCACGCTTCCTTCTGCGCCATGCAGGCGGGTGCAGTCAAGGGTTCAAATATTTCCAAAAATTTTTAATCAAAAACTTTACGGACTCTTTTAATTACCGCGGTCATTTCCGATTCCACTTCCTGTTCCTCTTGAATTCCAGCCAACTCCAGGATGATCATTAGGATAATTTTAATCAACGATTTCCAACAGTAATTAACAATCAGTTAATTAAAAGAAGCCTTACTTAATAAACACCGCAACCCCTCTAATCGTCCTCCCTCGGTGGCGTAGTGGCTAACTGCGTCATTGGTTCTAGGTTCGATACTGGGCCAAAGTGGGTTGGCTTCTTTTGGAGGAGAGAGAAAGAGGCCCCGAGTGGGCCTTCTTTCGGATGAGAAGTAAAACCGAGGTCCCATGTGGTGTACCATGACAATTGGACGTTAAAGAACCCTCTCTACTACGCAACGGGTTGAGGAGGCCAAATTCCCAGGTGTAGGAGCTCGCCCCCCTCCCCTGGCGTCGGTAGAACGCCCCAACGAACAGTAGACCGACGATAACTAAGCATAGGGTTTGCAGCTTTGGTCGGCAACCGGCAGCCGAAAAACACCGTCCAATAGATCACTCTTGAGCCCATCCAGAGGGACAAGATGGATACCCGACCCTGCCATAGGCGGGGGCAACCTTTTCAAGTGTTCCACGTTCGATCCTGGACCGCCTAAGGCGAGTGGCTTCTTTCGGACGAGAGGTCCTTCCGTCGGATGGGGACTACAATCCCGGGTGGGGCGTACGATGTCACCACCGCACGGAAACGAACCCTCTCTACCATGCAACGGGTCGTTGGGCCCAAATTCCCAGGCGTACGAGCTAGGTGAAGTGCCCCAACGAAACGAAATTGGGATTTTAGCATTAGGTTGACAGCCGGCCGGGCAAAAATATGAGGGTACGAAAATGGATACCCGACCCTGCCATAGACGGGATTGGAGTTAGGGAATGATGGTGGTGGCCTATATTTTCTCAAACTGAACAGGGGTCGATCCCGCCCAAAATGAGTGGATGTTACTCCAAGTAATGAGAAAGAGGGGGTAAAGTTCACCTTCTGACCCAATTGGGAATTAAGACGCCAGGGAAGAGGAGGGGACGAACTTCTACACCAGGGAACTTTGTATACCCCTCTACACGTATATTTCGTTCCTTATAGAAAGGGCTCTTTTGGGCGTAGTGGTGGTGCATCGTTGACACCCTACCAGGGCTGGCCTTAGGGCAAGGCGACCGAGGAGACCGCCTTGGGCCCCGCGCTGGTGAATTAAAAAAACTTGGTAGTGGGGCCCCGCTATCGCCTGCGGCCTTGGACCCCTCTATCGCCAGCTGCCTTGGGCCCCGCAAACTCTAGGGCCGGCCCTGCACACTGCGTTCCCCCTGGTGCGTTTGGAGACTCCTGCTTCCGTCTAGATTGGAGCAAAACAACCACTCACCCCGGCCAGAATCGAACCTGTAACTACGGCTCGCGAATCAAGCACGCAACCACTGAGCCACCCAGGAGGAAGACAAAAAAGTAACTCCTAACCTTTTCCCCGCCTATGGCAGGGTCGGGTACCCATCTTATCCCTCCGAATGGACACAACGGCGCGATTTTGGACAGTGTTTGTCCGCAGCCGGTTGCGGACCAAAACTGCAACCTCTATGCTTACTGATCGTCGGTCTACCCACCCAGGAGGAACAAAGCAACTCCCAATGTTTTCCCCGCCTATGGCAGGGTCGGGTGCCCATGTTGTCCCTCTAAATGGACACTTGTTGTTGTTGTTTGTTGGTGTTTTAGGGCCCTTCAACTAAAGGTCATTAGAGCCCCGTCCACAGCATAGTTCTAATGCAGAGACTGCACAGACACTACACTAATGCGACGGTTTTTGGGTCTTAGCAGTACCCAGTCTGTCCCAAGCGGCCACCCATGTCAGTACTAGCTGAGGTTGCGCTGCTTAACTTCAGTGATCAGACGAGAACTGGTGTGTCCAACGCAATTCGCCGCTCCCTCTAAATGGACACAAGGGTGATACATCGGACAGTGTTTTCCACCCAGGACGAACCTATAATTAAAAACTGTACTGTGTATTACGAACCAAAGGGCATATTGCCCTCATTTAGGACGGAAGAAAAAAGGCAGGTCATTCCCCCCCCCCCCGACCTCGTCGGGAATCGAACCTGCGATCAGAAATTCAAAAAGTCAACACGCAGTGAGATAGTTGCAGCGTCGTATTATCATTAGAGCTATTTGACCATCTAAACGGTTGGGTCCACTTTAGGGCTGTGAGACCAGAGAGAAGGAGACATGGAAAAGGAACCGGATTAAGTAATCGGACATCCGACTGGACAATAAGACCTAAATTGACCACTTCTTCCGCTAGTCCGGAAATGGTCCTTTTTTACGACATCTTAACACCTTCCTTAAATCGTTACCTTGAACCGAAAATGAATAACCTACTTGTAGAGAATGAGACCATTGGTCCTTAATGGTGCAACTAAGGTGCCATTTCAGCCATCTTTAATTGCGGCACACAACAACGAAAAAGGCCCATTTCGCAAAACCACAAACATTGACCTAAATCGAAAAAAAATAATGAAACGGCCATCAACAACAAAAGGTCCTTGAAACGCCTCACGTACAAGGTCTTTAATTCCTATTACAGAGGAAACAGCATAAAAAAGACATACAACCGTACCTTGGAAAGTTAGTGCCCTAAGAGTTTATCACATTGATGCCCTTGATAATCGGGACCCTTAATTACTCTGACAATCATCAATTTCAATGGTCCATTTCCTGTTGCAGTTAAAGGCCCAATACACTGAATAGAAGAAACGAACCAAATTCACAATGTCTTCTTCCTGTTAGATCAGAAGCCCTTTCAAACTTTGGGACCTACCAAAAACGACCTTTAGTTTTTCAATTAAAACTATTACTAGGACCTTGCTGCGCATGTTCAAATCATAATGAGGCACGTAAAAAGGAAATAAAAAAGGACCTCATTTCCGTCGATAATAAAAAGTCGAATTCGAAGGAAACGAACGCCATTATTGAAAACATGATGGCCCTTGAGAACAGACCCGCCTAGGTGGCGCAGGAGGTAGCGTGCTCGATTACTGTGCAATGGTTCCAGGTTCGATACTGGATCGAAGAGGGGTTGGCTTCTTTCGAGCTGGAGGCCCCGGGTGCGCCGTCGGGCGAATGGGAAGTAAAGCTGTGGCCCAGTGTGGAGTACGATGTCACCACTGCGCGGAAAAGAACCCCCTCTACAATGCAACGCATAGACCCCCAAGGTTCCTATAACCCCCAGTTATAGGAAACCCTGTTGGTGTTTTAGGACCCTTCAATTACAAGGTCATTCGAGCCCCGTCCACAGCATAGTTCTTATGCAGAGACTGCACAGACACTACACTGATGTGACGATTTTTGGGTATTAGCAGTACCCAGTTTCCAAAGCGGCCACCCATGTCAGTACTAGCTGGGGTTGCGCTGCTTAACTTCAGTGATCAGACGAGAACTGGTGTGTCCAACGGTGTTTTAGGGCCCTTCAACTACAAGGTCATTACAGCCCCGTCCACAGCACAGTTCTTATGCAGAGACTGCACAGACACTACACTAATGCGACGATTTTTGGGTATTGGCAGTACCCAGTGTTCCCAAGCGG
>JAAFCE010006668.1:7885508-7903210 GCA_013389805.1 Trigoniulus corallinus
CGATTTTTGGGTCTTAGCAGTACCCAGTTTTCCCAAGCGGCCACCCAGGTCAGTACTAGCTGGGGTTGCGCTGCTTAACTTCAGTGATCAGACGAGAACTGGTGTGTCCAACTCAGTTTGCCGCTCCCCTTCCTGGAGGATACATTAATGCGACGATTTTTGGGTCTTAGCAGCAGTGGCGTACCGAGGGGGGGGGCGAAGGAGGACCGATGTCCCCGGGCGCAGAAGACAGGGGGCGCAAAAATGCGGTTCACATTAAGTTTAGCAGGTGCCAGTGGGCGCCGATTTCGGTCTTTCTCCCTGGGCGCAGAATACTCTTGGTACGCCACTGCTTAGCAGTACCCAGTTTTCCCAAGCGGCCACCCATGTCAGTAATAGCTGGGGTTGCGTTGCTTAACTTCAGTGATCAGACGAGAACTGGTGTGTCCAACGCAATTTGCCGCTCCCGGCTTCTTCCGGGCGAGAAAGAGGCTCTGAGTGCGCCTTCCGTCGAATGGGAAGTGAAGTCAGTGTGCTACCGGGCGGTGTAGGGAGCGGCTTGGACACACCGGTTCTCGTCTGATCGCTGAAGTTAAGCAACGCAACCCCAGTTAGTACTGACGTGGGTGGCCGCCCTCGGAAAACTGGGTACCGCTGGTACCCAAAAATCGTCGCGTTAGTGTAGTGTCTGTGCAGTCTCTCCATTAGAACGGCGCAGTGGACGGGGCTCTAATGACCTTGTAGTTGAAGGGTCCATGTGTGGTGTACCATGGCACCCTTACTGCCCGGAAAAGAAACCCCAAAAAAGAAACACCCTCTCTATTAAACAATGGGTGGCAAGGTAGGGGTCGGGTCTATGGCAGGGTCGGGTACCCATCTTGTGCCTCTCAATGGTCACATGGGTGATATAGTGAACAGTGTTTCTCCGCAGCCGGTTGCCGACCAAAGGTGCAATCCCTATGTTTACTTTGTCGTCGGTCTAGTGTTCGTTAGGGCACTCCTCCTGCGCCAGGAGGGCGAGGTCCTACACCCATTGCCCTTTACTCTTTTCTTTTGGCGCCAACAGCATGCCTTTGTCGTCGGGGCAACCCACCGATACACGGGGGCGAGCTCCTACACCTGGGAATGTTGCCTCCTCTGCCTGTTATTTAATGAGAGAGGGTTTTACTTCTCGTGGGACCTCAGAGAGGGACCTCGGTTTTACTTCTCGTTCGAGTGCCCCGACAGCAGCCGGCTGCGTTAAAATGCCGTCCAAAACTCATTGACATGTATATTCAGCGGAGAAGGGTGGGTACCACCCGACCCTGCGATAGGCGGGACTAGGGTTAGCAGGACCTGATTTCCACTTGGCCACGTGCGTGACGTCACCATTAAGGTCCCAAAGGCTCGTACAGTTGGCGTCAAAAGAAAAAAAGAGTAAAGGACCATGTGGTTTCACCGGTTATATAACATCCTGAGTAGATATTATCAATCACGATCTAATGGTCCCAACTAATTTCGAGACTACCTCATTAGGAGCAGAAATTATCCCCATGAGGTCCTACGGTTTTTTTTACTTGAGGTCCTAAAAAAATGCCCCTCAATTTAGTGTCCTATTCCCTTGACATCGCCATTCAATTCTCTTAAGAAAATTACAAGACGAACAAAGCTGAAGGCAGCAGCACCGCAACATTAAAAACTCATCAATCAAATTGAATGAATGTGGGGTCAAATGACCTCAGATCTACAAAAGGGCCTAAATCAATTCACTCATCGTCGAGTCATTTATCAAACAGCTACCACCAACACCACTAGTTCAAGGGCCCATTTGAGGACTGTGGTTTCCTTCTGACAGAACAGTGATAAATCTTTCTCCGCGCACTCCTTCCGCTCTGTAAAACCACCAAAAAAACGTTAAAGAGCCCTTAAGTATAAGGTTCAATTAATGTAAGGAGCAAAAGGTCCTTTTCAATTGACACCCAGTTGACAGGGTCTCATTAAGAAGACATTAATTTTCACCTTCAAAACGAGCACAGTAGTATAACAGCATCACAGTATCTCAAACGAAGCCGTCTAAGTGACCCAAGGATCAAATTGGATGGGATTTGAGCAATGGCCCATTGATCCTACCACAAAACGAACACATAACCACAATCAATAATGGGTCAAGTTTTAGGACCTATCCCTTGTCTCAAGAGACTACTCAGCGAATATTGCGATATTGAGCCATAAGTGATGACCATAACCCTGCACAACACCCATTCCATTAAGGTTTTATGACAGCAGTTAGGGCCCTTGATCCACGAACAATTTCAACATTTAGTAATCAAGGTTAATTCCATCATCATGATTAGGTCCTATAAACCTGTGCCCTACAGGCAGAAAACCAATCAAAATTATGTCATTAGGGATTAGCATCTTCAGAAGACTATCTTTTGACTCAAGCAGACAATTCTTTTATTAGACCTCATATAAAGATGACCCTGAATTGGACAGATGAAATTCAAGGGCCAAAATCGGCGATGACAGGTCCCAAATTCCCAAATGTATATCCTAATCGTACCTAGAACTATCAAACTACTGCATAGTCCCAATTGCATTGGCAGCTGTACAAGGAAGGCTCATTCAGAAAACAACGGACAGGCCTTCTCATAAACATCGGAGACTGACTCAGGACTCCCACCCGCCTCGGTATCCCAGAGGTGGTCACATGTTTCGACCGTTTCTGGGAGGGGCCGAAGTACGTTTTGGGCAACGGGAAGTAAAGACCGTATGGTGTGAACGGCGTTACACTAACCTGCACGGAATGAACCCTTACATAGATGGGGTACGAATTTTTCAGGTGCAGGAGGTCGCCCTGCCTCTGGCGTCCGTGTAGGAAAAAGTGCCCCAACGAACAGTAGACCGACGATAAATAAGCACAGGGGGTTGCAGCTTTAGTAAGTGGCCGGCTGCGTCAAAATACCGTCCAACAGATCGCCCATGTGTGCATTCAGAGGGAGAAGGATGTTTGTTTGGTGTTGTTTTAGGGCCCTTCAACTACAAGGTCATTAGAGCCCTTGTTTGTTTGTTGGTATTTTAGGGCCCTTCAACTACAAGGTCATTAGAGCCCCTGTTGTTTGTTGGTGTTTTAGGGCCCTTCAACTACAAGATCATTAGAGCCCCTGTTTGTTTGTTGGTGCTTTAGGGCCCTTCAACTACAAGGTCATTAGAGCCCTTGTTTGTTTGTTGGTGTTTTAGGGCCCTTCAACTACAAGGTTATTACAGCCCCTGTTCGTTTGTTGGTATTTTAGGGCCCTTCAACTACAAGGTCATTAGAGCCCCTGTTTGTTTGTTGGTGTTTTAGTGCCCTTCAACTACAAGGTCATCACAGCCCCTGTTCGTTTGTTGGTATTTTAGGGCCCTTCAACTAAAAGGTCATTAGAAACCCTGTTTATTTGTTGGCGTTTTAGGGCCCTTCAACTACAAGGTCATTAGAGCCCGTGGTCGTTTGTTGGTGTTTTAGGGCCCTTCAACTACAAGGTCATTAGAGCCCTTGTTTGTTGGTGTTTTAGGGCCCTTCAACTACAAGGTCATTAGAGCCCCTGTTGTTCGTTGGTGTTTTAGGGCCCTTCAACTACAAGGTCATTAGAGCCCTTGTTTGTTTGTTGGTGTTTTAGGGCCCTTCAACTACAAGGTCACTAGAGCCCCTGTTTGTTTGTTGGTGTTTTAGGGCCCTTCAACTACAAGGTCATTAGAACCCCGTCCACAATGTAGTTCTTATGCAGAGACTGCACAGACACTGCACTAATGCGATGATTTTTGGGGTCTTAGCAGTACCCAGGTTTCCCAAGTGGCCACCATGTCAGTACTAGCTGGGGGTTGCGTTGCTTAACTTCAGTGATCAGACGAGAACTGGTGTGTCCAACGCAATTCGCCGCTACCAGGGAGAAGGATGGGTGCCCGACTCTGCCATAGGCGGGAAAGGGGGTCATTAGTTGGGTCTACTTGAGTGGCGAGAATTACATCCAGACTGAGAACTTCAACTCCTGAAATTGAAGTGCAGTCAGTTGAGAAGCGGCGTGGTGCTAAGAAACACTCCTGGCAATGAAGGGGTTCAAGGATTTTGGGATCGCAACCGAGCCTGGGCATGCGTTCGGAATTCAATTACCGACTTAGTAACGAGGCGAGAAAATGTAAATTTTATACGGAGGCTCATTTATTTAATTAACAAATTGAATCATTCCTATGTTGATACAGCTTTCTCTACCAAGTGTGGGACGCGCCGGGGGGACGGTACATTTTTATGACCCTGGTGAATATTCAATTGGGACACACCACTATGCAAATACAACGGTGATGACCTCTGAAAATGGAAATCAATCAGACGGAGGGCCGTTGTCGTCGTTCGGCATTCAGGCGATAAATTTCAACCCTGGGGTGTAGCTGACCTGACACCATTCGTCTAATTATCCCCAATCACCCCTCTCGCACCTCTCTGATCGGGAGCATGTCAAAAAAGTATTTCACACTTCCGGTTTAGTACCCCCTCCCCGGGCGGACTTCTGCAGGGAAGCGATCCACGTTCATCGACCGCTAAAAATCCAGGTTGAATGAACGCACGGGGCATTTCCTACCCTAGTAAAAAGAAGGGGGGGGGCAGACTTAGAGAGGGCAGGCTCTCACGCTGGAGACCTCGCACTGACCTCTACCGGGATCGATCCTGTAATCACCTGCTAAGCAAGCCTGTCAATTAAACGATGACGTCACCAAAACTGGATTACAGTGTGAGTCTTCCTGACCTCTTAACACTCTGCAAGGCAGGGCCGAATCTGCACCAGGCGGACTTCATCTCCTGATAGGATGGTCCTGATTAATTGTAGTTCTAAGAAGGCGCCTCGAATTTCGATTCGGGCCCCAAAAGACGACGAAGTCTCACCGGCCTCATCCAGGATCGAACCCACACACCACGACTCAACGACGCTGTTAAAAATTGGCCTTGCGTGTGGAAAGAAATGGGGGAGAATCAATGTCACATAGCCATCGGCATTCGCTAGGATCGAACCTGCACCTTGGGATCAAGAGCAAAGAGTAGTAACGTCCTCAGTAATGACGACAGCCGTCTAGCAACTAGCGATAAACTGCGCATGTGTAATGACACCGTCCAGCCTGCAGAAGTACATTGCGCACGCGTAATGACACCGTCTCGCCTGCAGAAGCAAATTGCGCATGCGTAATGACACCGTCCAGCCTGCAGACGCAAATTGCGCATGCGTAATGAGACCGTTTGGCCCGCAGACGCAAATTGCGCACGCATAATGACGCCGTCTAGCCCGCAGAAGTAAATTGCGCACGCGTAATGACACCGTCTCGCCTGCAGCAGCAAATTGCGCACGCGTAATGACACCGTCCAGCCTGCAGACACAAATTGCGCATGCGTAATGACACCGTCTGGCCGGCAGACGCAAATTGCGCATGCGTAATGAGACCGTTTGGAAGGCAGACGCAAATTGCGCACGCATAATGACGCCGTCTAGCCCGCAGAAGTAAATTGCGCACGCGTAATGAGACCATCTGGCCTGCAGACGCAAATTGCGCGGGAGCGGAGAGTTGCGTTCACACACCAATTCTCGTCTGATCACTGAAGTTAAGCAACGCAAGCCCAGTTAGGACTGACATGGGTGGTCGCTCGGGAAAGCTGGGTACTGCTAATACCCAATAATCGTCGCATTAGTGTAGTGTCTGTGCAGTCCATGCATTAGAACGGCGCAGTGGACGGGGCTCTAATGACCTTGGAGTTGACGGGACCTTAAACTCCAACAAACGAAATGAACGAACGCAAATTGCGCACGCATAATGACACCGTCTAGCCCGCAGAAGTAAATTGCGCACGCGTAATGATACCGTCTGGCCCGCGGACGCAAATTTCGCACCCGTAATGACACCGTCTGGCCCGCAGACGCAAATTGCGCACGCATAATGACACCGTCTAGCCCGCAGAAGTAAATTGCGCACGCATAATGACACCGTCTGGCCCGCAGAAGTAAATTACGCACACGTAATGACACCGTTTGGCCCGCAGACGCAAATTGCGCACGCATAATGACAACGTCTGGCCCGCAGACGCAAATTGCGCACGCATAATGACACTGTCTGGCCCGCAGAAGCAAATTGCGCATGCGTGATGACACCGTCTGGCCCGCAGACGCAAATTGCGCATGCGTTATCAGTCGTATTTGGCTAGTACCGTCGCGTCGTTCCAGCAGGAAGTTGGGGGAAGTCACAAAATACAGGTCATTGCATTTTTTTTGTGGCTTGTTGGTGTTTTAGGGCCTTTCAACAACAAGGTCATTAGAGCCCCGTCCACTGCGTAGTTCTAATGCAGAGACTGCATCGACACTACACTAATGCGACGATTATTGGGTCTTAGCAGTACCCAGCTATCCCAAGCGGCCACCCATGTCAGTACTAACTGGGGTTGCGTTGCTTAACTTCAGTGATCAAACGAGAACTGGTGTGTCCAACGCAATAAGCCGCTCCGGGGGTCATTGCAGCATCAGCAGCAACGGGGGTGGGTGAACTTCTGTCATTTCCTGCACAGCTTGGTATCAACCAACGTCCGGTTTCGAACCCTCAGTCATAAATCTGCCCCATTCCAACAACAAGCCAGAGGATGGTGATTTGGGGAAAGCCTTTTGTCATAAACACGACAAACCATCAAACTGATATCAGATTCCACGTCGTCGTCGTCCAATAAATCGATAACCGTCGAGCAACGGTAAAAGAAGTTGAATCGTCTTACATGCTGACGCCACAAAGCTGCCGTGATCCACGCCAACAGAGCAAACGGGCCTTAATAGATAGCAACGCCATCGTCCAAAGCCGGGAGCAAATCCTCAGCGACAAAAGAAATCCTGACTTTCAAACTGGGGGGAGAGGGGCAGTGCACGCGAGCGAGAAGGCAGTGCAGAGGGGGCCATTCACAAATCGACCAGGTAAACCACGCCCATTACTATAATAGCGTCTATTTGGTTACTTACGAGTAGCAAGCAAAGCAACTCCTAACCCATTTCCCGCCTATGGCAGGGTCGGGTACCCATCTTGTCCCTCTGAATGGACATAGGGCGATATATTGGTCATAGTTTTTTCTGCAGCCGGTTGCCGGCCGAAGCTGCACCCCTACGCTTATTGATCGTCGGTCTAGCGTTCGTTGGGGAATGCTACCGACGCCAGGGGGCGAGCACCTACACCTGGAAATTTTGCCTCATCTACCCTTTGCGTAGTAGAGAGGGTTCTTTTATGCGCGAGCGCCATCGTACACCCACACAGGACCTCGGTTTGACTTCTCATCCGAAAGAAGGTACACTCGGGGCCAGGGCCGGCCCTAGAGTTTGCGGGGCCCAAGGCAACAGGCGATAGAGGGAACCAAGGCAGCAGACGATAGGGGGCCCCAGTACCAACTTGTTTTAATTCACCAGCGCGGGGCCCAAGGGGATCGCCCCGGTCGGCTTACCCTAAAGCCGGCCCTGCTCGGGGCCTCTCTCGCCCGAAAGAAGCCGACTCACCTCGGTCCAGTATCGAACCTGGAACTACTGACGCAGTTGTCGAGCGTGCTAACCACTACGCCACCGCGGCGAGTTACTTACGAGTAGGTGGGGCAAAATTTCCAAGTGTAGGAGCTCGTCCCCTCACGTCTCGTCGGTGGAGTGTCGCAATGAACAGTAGACCAACTATAAACTGCCCTTTGAACTCAAGGTACCTAGGTCCGCTCCTGGCCTTTATTCTCTGGTAGGCAAGCCAACATCTTCTAACCATTTCCCCGCCTATGGTATTTTTCCACAGCCGGCTGCCGACCAAAGCTGCAACTCCTATCCTCATTTATCGTCGGCGTCTTACTGTTCGTTAGGGCACTCCACCGACGCGGGTGAGGGGGGGCATCTCCCGAACTCCTACGCCAGGCAATTTTGCCTCATCTTCCCCTTATGAAATGTTGGGGTGGGTGACCAAATGAAATTTTGCCCAACAACGTCCGGAGAGACCTTTGACTACTACCCTAAGCCCCATCGCTCGAAATCTCAGTCAATAGAATGCAGCTGCCCTTTGAACTCAAGGTGCGCAGGTCCGCTCCTGGATCCCACTGTTTATTCTCTGGTAAGCGGAAGACATAAAATGACGTGTAGATGAGGCCAAATTCCATCGGTTCAGCGCTTGTTGATTTTTGCAAAAGCACAGGTTCAATCCTAGCCGTCATGGATCGCCTAACGGGGAGCCTGGGGTCTAAAAAAAAGGCAGTACAGAACGACCTCTCATAGCTGCCCTCGGACCCTCCCCGGTGTCGGTGGAGTGTCCCAACGAACAGTAGGCCGACGATAAATAAGCAGAGGGGTTGCAGTTTTGGTCGGCAGCCGGCTGACGAGAAACATCGTCCAATACGTCGCCCTTGTTTCTATTCAGTGGGATAAGATAGGTACCCCACCCTGCCATAGGCGGGGAAAAAAAGGTTAGAAATTGTTGGCTTGCCTACCAGATAAAAAACAATGGGACGTTGGCTTTTCTTTTGTTGGAGTTTTAGGGCCCTTCAACTACAAGGTCATTAGAGCCCCGTCCACGGCATAGTTCTTATGCAGAGACTGCACAGACACTACACCAATGCCACGATTTTTTTTTTGGGTATTAGGAGTACCCAGTTTTCCCAAGCGGCCACCAATGTCAGTACTAGCTGGGGTTGCGTTGCTTAACTTCAGGGATCAGACGAGAACCGGTGTGTCCAACGTAATTCGCCGCTCCGTGGGACATTGGCCAGGGACGGACCTTGGTACCTTGAGTTCAAAGGGCAGTTGAATTCTATTAACTGAGATATCGAGCGATGGGGCTTAGGGCAGTTTTCAAAGGTCACTCTCCGACGTTGATGGTCAAAATTTTGATGTGGTTCCCCCTTCCATTCAGGAACTGGAATGAACGCAAGCCGAATATAAAAGCGGTCATTTTATGCAGAAAGGGTGACATGCGCATTAATAATTCATGTGACATGTGAGTCACCGCTGTTTTTATGCGCATAATAAACACACCTGGCCTCAGCTACAAGCGGATAACGCCGCAGCGTGAACCTTCCAGGCTCACGTGCATTTTTACTAAAAAATATACCTCAGATGCAGTATCATTCTGTAGGTTCTACGCAGGGCCGTTCACATGTTACGAAAAACGCCGGAATGCTAAGCCATAACAGAACCTCATATAGAAAGTTAAAAACACCCCAATCAATCCCAAATTACGTCAACGACAGCCGTCGAAGTCAAAGGTCACATCAGGATTGTCCACATTACGTATTACGGCGAGCCCCGAAACGACTGCTAGACTGTCCACATATTACGGTGAGGGCTACTTTTTGTTGATTTGTTGGTCATTTAGGGCCTTTCAACTACAAGGTCATTAGAGCCCCGTCCACAGTGTAGTTCTGATGCAGGGACTGCACAGACACTGCACCAATGCGACGATTTTTGGATACTAGCGGTACCCAGTTTTCCCAAGCGACCACCCATGTCAGTACTAACTGGGGTTGCGTTGCTTAACTTCATTGATCAGACGAGAACTGCTGTGTCCAACGCAATTCGCCGCTCCCGGTGAGCGCTACAAGCCTGTTTGACCAAGCATGTTAACCTTGGGGTACCTTCAGGGTTACACTGGTAACATGCTATGTCATGAGAAGCATACAGTGCCTATGGCGTCCCCTTGTTTTTTGGTTTCGTTGGTGTTTTAGGGCCCTTCAACTGCAAGGTCATTAGGGTCCCGTCCACTGCGTAGTTGTAATGCAGAGACTGCACTGACACTACACTAATGTGACCATTTTTGGGTTTTAGCAGTAGGTACCCAGTGTCCCCTTTTGTTGTTATTTGTTGGTGTTTTAGGGCCCTTCAACTACAAAGGTCATTAGAGCCCCCGTCCACAGCCTAGTTCTCATGCAGAGACTGCACAGACACTACACAAATGCGACGATTTTTTGGTCTTAGCAGTACCCAGTTTTCCCAAGCGGCCACCCATGTCAGTACTAGCTAGGGGTGCGCTGCTTAACTTCAGTGATCAGACGAGAACTTTTTGCGTCCAACGCAATTCGCCGCTCTCCCAGTGTTCCCAAGTGGCCACCCACGTCAGTACTAGGTGGGGTACGTCACTTAACTCCAGAGATCAGACGAGAACTGGTGTATCCAACGCAACAAGCCGCTACCGGTGCCCCCTTGCAATTTCGCCCGAGGGCTACTATCCCCCCCTGTCGTCACGCCTCTGAGTGGCAGGCCGCATACGCATAGTACATGATAACGCTTGTGCGGGCCACAACTCTAGGCTTCAAGGACCGCATACTGCGACCCGCGGGCCTCATTTTGACACCCCTGTGTTACAGTCCACATATTACGTCAAGCGCTAGTCCGTCCGTTAAACAGTTCACATAATACGTCAAGCACTAGTCCAATTGTTAGACTGTCCGCATAATACGTCAATCATTAGTCAGTCCACATCAGCGCCTGCTCTAGCACTTACGTCGCCTTGGACAAAAGGACAAATTGCCGCCCCTTGAAGCAGCGCTCTGTCCGCGTGCTCTGTTCTCCCACTTAAGGCCAAAACGGCGCCCCGGACAATCGTCCTGGTTGTGCCCCCCCTTTAGAGCGGGCCTTGTCCACAAATTACGCAGAGCACTACATCAGTTTTGAGAGGGCGGAAAACATTATCACCCTCCACCATTAGAGAACGTCGGGCATTTCCAATATTACGGTCAGGCACAAAAACTACTCCTAGAACGTCCACCAGGGCCCGCTCGGGGTTGGGGGGGGGCAACCCGGGCGTTTGTCCAGGGCGCCATGTTGGCTATAAGTGTGAGAACAGAGCACGCGAACAGAGCGCTGCTTCGGGGGGGGGGGGGCGACAATTTGTCCTTCTGTCCGGGGCGGCATAATTGCTAGAGCAAGCGCTGCGTCCACATATTGCGACCAAGTACAAGAGCTATTCCCAGGATGTTCGCATTTTACGGTCACCCCGGTACGCAGGACAGTACACGAATTACAAAAACCGCCCCTTCCAAGACAGACTGATCGACATGTGTTTCAAGTTGAGAATGTATCCCTAGGCACCTAGGTCCGACATAAGAGAGGGAAAGGGTCCTTTGGGAGAGAGGGACATGAGGATGGAGCCTAGCGGTTTGGTGATCCCCAAAAACCCCAATATAGGGCTGGAACCAGCTGACCACAACCTTGTTGCAGTGACACCAATGCATCAATGGCGTCATCTCGAGTGACCTTTTTGATCCCACACGGTTTACTAAATCTTTCGGACCTATGGTCAGTAACGAATGGGCTGTAAAGGCGATTTTAGTTCATTTCAGTCGCCAGGGTACCTTTCCGCCTGAGTTACGACCCCAGCCGGCTAATCGTCAAATTTCCAGTTGCTGACGTCACCGTTGACGTCATTCCCACAGCTTAAACTCGAACCAGCTTCTACTGAGGCATGCTAGTGCTAAAGCCACTGAACCTTGGCGTTAATACAGTTTCGGTACCGGGCCCCCCCCCCGGGCTTTCACTTCACCCCTTTCCTGTCACAAAAAAGGGCCATTTTTTTCATAATAATAAATAAATAGAATACATAGTTGAAATTTTAGTTCAAATAGAAACAGTTTACAAATTGCTTTCAATTTGGCACCGCTTTTTCAAATACACCCCAAAAAAATAGCCCTAGCCGATCACCATCTTGGCAAATCTTTGCGCATGACAACACGGCAGCGGCTGTTCAGAAAGCAACTACTGACACTTTTCCCGCCTATGGCAGGGTCGGGTACCCATCTACAGTGACGTCGCTAGGGTTGGCGTCACCCGGTGCGGTGACACCATGGTGTTCCCCCCTCTCTCCCGAAAAAAGTTGCCTCTTCTGCTTTGGTGTCACCCCATTTCTCATGATGTGAGTGGTGTTACCCGGTGCGGCCCGCTCCCGCCTATTGACGCCACGACAAATCTATGGCCCTCTGGATGGACACATGGGCATTGGCGTCGCTAAGGTTGGCGCCACCCGGTGCTGTGGCACTACGGTGTCACCCCCTCTCCCGAAAAAAAAAGCCGCTTGTTCTTTTGGTGGCACCCCACTTCTCATGATGTGAGTGGTGTTACCCGGTGCTGCCCGCACCCCTAATGACGCCACTGCTCATCTATGACCCTCTGGATGGACATATGAGCAGTGGCGTCGCTAGGGTTGGCGTCACCCGGTGCGGTGACACCATGGTGTCCCCCCTCTCTCCCGAAAAAGCCGCTTCTTCTGCTTTGGTGTCACCCCATTATTCATGATGCGAGTGGTGTTACCCGGTGCGGCCCGCACCCCTAAGTGACTCCACTGCCCATCTATGGCTCTCTGGATGGACACAGGGCAGTGGCGTCGCTAGGGTTGGTGTCACCCCCTCTCCCGAAAAGAAGCCGCTTGTTCTTCTTTGGTGTCACCCCATTTCTCATGATGTGAGTGGTGTTACCCGGTGCGGCCCGCACCCGCCTATTGGCGCCACGACCTCTCTATGGCCTTCTGGATGGACACATGAGCAGTGGCGTCGCTAGGGTTGGCGTCACCCTGTGCGGTGACACCATGGTGTTCCCCCCTCTCTCCCGAAAAAAAGCCGCTTGTTCTGCTTTGGTGTTACCCCATTTCTCATGGTGCGAGTGGGGTCAACCGGTGCGGCCCGCATCCCGTATTGACGCTACTGCCCATCTATGACCCTCTGGATGGACACATGGGCAGTGGCGTCTCTAGGGTTGGTGTCACCCCCCCTCTCCCGAAAAATAGCCGCTTGTTCTTCTTTGGTGTCACCCTATTTCTCATGGTGGGAGTGGTGTCACCCGGTGCGGCCCGCACCCTCCTAGTGACGCCACTGCACATGGGCGATCTATTGGGTGGTATTTTGAAACACCCGACTGCCGGACTGCTTAACGAGTACGTGATGCACACGCTGGGTACGCTGGGTACGCTGCACACGATGCGTACGCTGGGCATTTCGATTACGAGACTCCACCGGCCCCTTATGACGTCACGCGTTATCCGGACCTGCGTGGATTTTTGACCAATGCACCTGAGAGGCGGTATCATTTGTCAGGATCTGCGAAGGGGCATTCACACGTTACGAAAAAGAAGCACTGACATTCTCGAAGGTCGTATGCCAGCAGGACAGCTTAACCAGTAATGGCCCCATGATCGATTCTGACCAAGGGTCAAGGCTTCCACTGACGCCACAATTTCAAGCATGAAGTAGACACTGACAGCTAACGTGTCAATTTGACGAATTTATGAGCAGGGGCTCGATTCCGTCCAAGGTCAGTCAGCTTTAGTTTCCTACCAAGAATCAGTTAGTGGGCGCCCTGGGTGGCGCCAATGTCAATAAAGCCACGTGACAGGCCACAAACGGTCACTGTGAGCTATCAGTCATATTGAGTGCAACGCGCATGAGCAAGAGTACACCCGCCTCGGTGATGTAGGATGTAGCAGGCTCGATTACTGCGTCACTGGTTCCTTCTTTCGGGCGAGCATTCGTGAGGTCAGAAGTGAAACCGTGACCCCCGTTACCCCGTACCACGTCACCTCTACGCGGAATAGAACCCTCCCTACTCTGCACCAGGTAGATGAGGCCAAATTCCCAGGGGTAGGAGCTTGCCCCATAGCACCAGTGGAGTGCCCCGACGAGCAGCAGACCGACGATAAATAAGCATAGGAGGTGCCATTGAGAGGAATAAAGATGAGTACCCGACCACTGCCATAGGCGGGGAATGGGTTAGTAGGTGCTTTCTGCGCATGGGCAGTAGCATTACATCCTGTGTACAAAAGAGATGAAGGAGGCAGTTACTGCGCTTCTGCTTTGCGCCTATATTCGTCCTCTGCATATGACCATCAAAGCGATGACCTAGCATTGATAACGCGAGTTCAAATCCGCACCGTGGCAAATTTGAATTTCGTGAAGCTATTTTTACGGACTATGACTTCAGTAAATTGCATTCTGGGAGGGCTGTTGACTTTCTGACATCAAATAGCGGCTTAATTTTCCTCTTTTTCTTGAAACACTAATGGCAATGTCAGCGAGCGGCTGCCTCCTTCATTACGGGGGCAAAAAAAAGGGGCTTTGCTAGGTTTCAAGTCCAACTAACTTTAACCAGTTTTAACTATAAAAGCAAATGGCGCGAGTAGTTAAAATAGTCAATTTTTTTCTCTCTCTGCGGAGTCCTATGATGGAAGAATAAGAGGGAAAGAAGTCATAAAAAAAATAGATAAGCGACTACAAATGTCTCCTCTCAAAAGCGGAAGCAGAAAAATCCAGAGCCCGACATAAAAACAAATGTTGGCACAAGGCGAATCCCAACAGCGAAATTACCGAGTAAATTTAGTGTAGTTTTCAAGTCAAAATAAATCTCAATTAAATAGGGTGGTGATGTCAATGAGTGAAAAAATAATTGTCCCACTTTATTACATCAGGGGCGAGAGAGAGAACAAGAGGATAAGAGAGAACGAGAGAATGAGCGGGGGGAGAGCAAGGGGAAAGAGATGGAGAGAGAGCAACAGAGAGAGGGACAGAGAGGGAGAGAGAGAGCAAAAGAGAGGGGGACACATAGATAGCAGGAGAGAGAGAGAGGTCAAGAACGCGACAAGAGAGAGAACCAGCAATAGAAGGAGAGAGACAGAGAGCGAGGGGAGAGAGATGGAGAGACAAAGGGATAGAGAGAGCAAGGGTAAAGATAGAGAGAGAGAATGCTCAAGAGGGCAAGAGAGAGGTAGAGCAAGAGAGCGAGGGGAGAAAGGGACAGAGAGAGATAGCAAGAGACAGCAACAGAGGCGGGGGAGAGATAGATAGCGGGAAAGTGAGAGGCCAAGAGCGCGAGGAGAGAGAGGCAGCAATAGAAGGAGAGACAGATAGCGAAAGAGAGCGAGGGGAGAGAGAGAAAGCGATAGAATTAGCGAGAGAATGAGCGGGGGGGGGGAGCGATGAGAAAGAGAGATGGAGAGAGATAGCAAGAGACTTCAACAGAGAGACAGAGAGATACAGTAGATAGCGGGAGAGTGAGAGAGGTCAACAGCGCGAGGAGAGAGATAGCAATAGAAGGGGAAAGAGAGATAGGGAAAGAGAGAGAGCGAGGAGAAAGAGAAGGAGAGAGAAAGGGACAGAAAGAGATAGCGAGAGAGGTCAAGAGAGAGACTGGGCAACAGGGCAAGAGAGAGGGAGAGAAAGGGGCAGAAAGAGAGAGATAGCAAGAGAAAGCAACAGAGGAGGGGGAGAGACAGCGGGAGAGGGAGTGATCAAGAGTGAGAGGAGAGAGAGAAAGTGATAGAGGGAGAGGGAGAGATAGCGAGAGGAACAGCAAGTAAGGCTGCAGCAATGGTGGAGCGGAGAGAAGAGAGGAGATGAAAGAGGAGCGATATGCAACGATGAAAGCAGAGAAATGCTTGGCAATGGTGGAGCGGTGAGAAAACCACTTTCTTTTGCTGGCGCCACCTAGGGAAAGGAGGTACAACTACAAAAAGGGTATTGAACAATGGTCACCGCACTGTGAAAACACACTTTTTTGTTTCCACCTCTCCGCTTTTCTTCACCTCTTTCCTTTCTTCTTTCCTCCCCTCTTCACTATGGCCACTTCCATTGAAATGTGACCTTTTGTTTTGATAGAGGTCCTCACTGCTATCCTCAAATCTGTCCTCTCCTCTCCACCATGGCCGCAGCCTAAGATAGCGAGAAAAAGGGAGAGCGAGAGCGAGGGGAGAGAGGAAGGGACAGAGAGAGATAGCAACAGAGACAGATAGCGAGAAAGAGGTCAAGAGCGCGAGGGGAGCAGAGAAAGAGAGGGGGGAACAGATAGCGAGAGAGCAAGACAGCGGGGGGAGAGGAGAGAGAGAGGTCCCGTCAACTACAAGGTCATTAGAGACCCGTCCACTGCATAGTTCTAATGCAGAGACTGCACAGACACTACACTAATGCGACGATTATTGGGTATTAGCAGTACCCAGCTTAGCTATCCCGAGCGACCACCCATGTCAGTACTAACTGGGCTTGCGTTGCTTAACTTCAGTGATCAGACGAGAACTGGTGTGTCCAACGCAACTCGCCGCTCAACACAGATAGCGAGAGAGAAAAAGGAGCAAGAGAGCGAGGGGAGAAGGAGATCAAGAGAGAGGGAGATAGAGAGGGCGAGAGGAGTGTACCCCTTCCTTTCCTTCAAGGCAGGACAGGGGTTTTAAATAACCAACAACATCCATTGATTAATTTAAAATACACACCGCCGCCATTGTTAAAAAGACAAAATTCCACAGAGAGGTTTAAAAATATCAGTTTTCCTCTTCAAGATCCTTTTTTTTTAGAACAAATAAAAAGGAGAAGGGAGCGGGGGGGGGGGGGCGCCAGGCCCGTCCGACGTTACATTCTTGTCATCTTAATTCACACTTTCTCAGAATTGCGAAAAGAAAAAAAAATGATATTTAGGTCGCCAATAAAGTCGTTGCCCCGCTTTTAACAAAGCCATTGCTCAAATCTGCAACAAGGGCCGAATGCGTAGAAATGGACAACTCATAAATTACGTGACCAGGATAGGGATGAAACTACTGAGCCTACTGCTAAAGGTGATTACCGACGGAAACCAGAGACCCATCTGTCAGAGAGCACCGAGCTACACGTCTATTTAGCGTCGTCGTCGCGTACAGAAGAGGGTTCTTTTCTGCGCAGTGGTTACTAAAGCCCGCTTCACACCAGCAACGGGAACGTAAAACGTATTTTGTGCAGAGGGGAGGGGCGACGGGTACGTCATGTGGTGGAGGTGCGCTCCTATTGGTCAAACGGCTTACGTTTAACGGAAAAGTTGAATTTTTTTCAACTTTCCCGGCCGTTGCCGTTCTCGTTCCCGATGTTATTGTGAAGCGGGCTTTACCATCAGATAACAAGTCACTCACATCCAGCGGAATCGAACCAGCAACCAATGATTCAGAACCTGCTCCGACCCTAGCATTTTATTGGGTGCAGAACAGGGCTCGTTTCCAAATAGCTGTGATAGCATACACACCACACGATAGTCACCCAATAAATAAGTGCAAGTTCAATCTGGCCCACTAGTGGAGCACCCAAGCTTTTCAGTCGGGCTGAGGCCAACATCCCAGGGCTAAAATCCTTTTATACACTATCAAATACCATTCACAACTCCCGCCACTTCTGACGTCATAACCTGGCCGCATCCGATGGACCAGGAGGTAGCGTGCTCGATTAGTGCGCAGTGGTTCCAGGTTCGCTACTGCATCAAGGAGGAGTTGGCTTCTTACGAGCGGGAGAGGGGCCCTTTGAGCGACAGGGAATTAAAGCCGAGGCCCAGTGTGGTGCACGATGCCACCCACCACTGCGCGGAATAAAACTGGAGAGAGAGTAGCACACTAACAGGGTTGGTTGGTAGGCGCACGGTTGCCACAGTAGTTCAAGGTTCGATACTGGACCGGGGCGGGTAGACATCTTTCGGGCTATAGAGAGAGAGAGGCCCCGAGTGAGCGAGCCCGCTTTCGGATGAGAGGTAAAACTGAGATCTCGTGCGGTGTCCGATGGCATTTGCACGTCAAAGAAATAGGAGTTCGCCCTCTGGTGTCGGTGGAATATTCTCTCCCCCTCCCCAAATAAAACGAACACCAGACCGGCGATCAATAAGAATAGGGGATGCAGCTTTGGTCGGCAACCGGCTGCGGGAGAACAATGTCCAATAGATCGCCCTTGTGTCCATTCAGAGGGACAAGAT
>JAAFCE010006668.1:7910963-7924081 GCA_013389805.1 Trigoniulus corallinus
CTCACTTTCTCGCTCTCTCTCCTTCGCTCTATCTCTCGCTCTCTCTCACTTGCTCTCTCTCGCTCTCTCTCCCTCGCTCTCTCTACCTTGCTCTAGCAAGTAAAGAAGACACCTCGGCTTGGTCAGGATCGAACCTAAAACCACGGATGAAGCACACTCTGCACCATTAAAGCGGCCTAATATCTCTTACGGAAAATGTTCCTACTACCCCGTTCCGAACTAGTCCCCTTCCAGTCCTCGTCCCGGACCGTCCCGTCTCTGAATGATATTTCCGCCACTTGCTACTAGAACTCACTAGGTGGCCCTCGCCACCAGCATCAAATTAATATTCAGACGTCATTAAAAGAAAGAGTAGGGAGGCCTGGTTAGTAGCCGAAAGGGTTGAGGTGCCGGTCACTGACTGGTCCCTGCTGCCCCATCACCTAAAAATGCATCAAATTTAATTTCAATTCAACATTAACTAGTATACTTCCGTTTCCGTTGGCGGTAGAAAGAGGGTGCGATTTAGGAGGAGGAGCTCCACATTCTGCTAGAATGTCATCAACACCAACGCCCTCCAGCGGCACAGAGGTGACCAACAGGTCTCTGAGAACTTTTTTGGCCCCCCGCTGTATAATTTTCTCATTAAGAGGGGGGCTGTCACCCCCTTATTAAACCCAATTTAAACAGACGTGTGAAAAGATGACCTGCGGAATCAGAGAGTCGTTGATGGCGAGGGGGGGGGATAAACAGGTTTCCAAAGTGTTGCTCAGGCAATAGGCAACAGAGAATAGTAGGCCCTCCACGAATCAACAACCCTGGGGGTTGGGCGGGGGGGGGGAAACCTTTCCCCCTTTGCCTTCCCCTCATTCCTAGAGCCTATAAACAGATACACCAAATTGCATTATAATCGCACTCGGAGGTGGTGTGCGACGAAAATCAATAAACATCCACTCACCGCAAATTGCAGCAGTCCTCTATCATTAACCCTAGTAAAATGGCGGCGGCCTGTGTTAGGCAAACAATAAAAAAGACGCCACATTCCTGAGAAATTTCGGATAATGGCAGCAAGGGGTACTTTTGCACCTCCGAAGGTCAGTCATGAGCACCAACAAGGGCACCAAGAAGGAAAGAAAACAGAACGTACGATCACCAAAACCGAGCAACCCTGTCGGCCCATCTCCTTGTTTCTTACGTTACGTTTGTGTTTGGGGGCCCCGGCCCTTTTCATCTCGGGACGGGGCAGTATTAACAGGACCCAGTGTTCCCAAGAGGTCACCCATGCTAGCACTAGCTGGGGTAGCGTTGCTTCACTTCAGTGATCAGACGAGAACTGGTGTGTCCAACGCAACACAGCCCCTCCCGTCCTATCTCCACCCTCATCATGCCCTAATAACCCTTCTCACGAACCTATGACAGGGTCGAGTTCAAATCCCCGATTTTGGGATCGGGGATTGTTTGTTTGTTGGTGTTTTAGGGCCCTTCAACTACAAGGTCATTAGAGCCCCGTCAACAGTGTAGTCCTGATGCAGAGACTGCACAGACACTACACTAAAGCGACGATTTTTGGATACTCGCGGAACCCAGTTTTCCCAAGCGGCCACCCATGGCAGTACTAGCTGGGGTTGCGTTGCTGAACTTCAGTGATCAGACGAGAACTGGTGTGTCCAACGCAATAAGCAGCTCCTGGGGTCAGGAACACACGTCCAATCTACTGGACGCTATTTCTACGGTGCTGGCCCCGACCTAATGCTGCAATCCCTTTGCTTATTCGACGTCAGCTGTTTTGTTCTTGGCCAATTTTGGATCCCCGACGCCAGGGAGCAGGGCGAGCCTGGATATTTTGCCGATCTATACGTTCAACTTCGAAAAGGTTCTTTATCGGGAATGTACTCCATCTTTCTCTTGTCCGGTAAAGAAGCCAACCCACCTCGATCCAGGATCGAACCTTGAAAAGCTGACGCAGTGCTCCAGTACGCTATCTCTGCGCCACGGTAGTGAGTGTTGTGCACCACGTCACCACTATGAGGAAAGAACTCTTTCTTAGACGGTAAAGTGCAAATCGGCAAAAAGTCCTACAGGGCTAGAACTTCGCTCTGTCGGTCCAGTTTCGAACCTTCGCCACCGAGGCCAGAGAGTGTGGCGCCCCACGCCCCCCCCCCCCCACTATGCGGAAAAGAACCCTTTCTAAGGGAGCGGCTTATTGCGTTGGACACACCAGTTCTCGTCTGATCACTGAAGTGAAGCAACGCAACCCCAGTTAGTACTGACATGGGTGGACGCTTGGGGAAAACTGGCTACTGGTAATACCCCAAAATCGTCGCATTAGTGTAGTGTCTGTGCAGTCTCTGCATCAGAACGACGCAGTGGACGGGGCTCCAATGACCTTGTAGTTGAAGGGCCCTAACACACAAACAGCAACAACCCTTTCTAAACGGTAAAAAGTCCTACAGAGTTCGTTCTGTCGATCCAGTTTCGAGCCTGGAACCACTGAAGCAGTAGTCGAGTTCCCTACTTCTGCGCCACCAAGACAGTGGGGTGCACCACGTCACCCTCTTTCTATTTGTTGTTGTTTGTTGGAGTGTAAGGTCCCGTCAACTACAAGGTCATTAGAGACCCGTCCACTGTACAGCTCTAATGCATAGACTGCACAGACACTACACTATTAGCAGTACCCAGCTTTCCCGAGCGACCACCCATGTCAGTACTAACTGGGCTTGCGTTGCTTAACTTCAGTGATCAGACGAGAACTGGTGTGTCCAACGCAACACCCCGCTGCCACCCTCTTTCTAACCGGTAAAGTACAACTCGACAAAGGTCCCACAGGGCTAGAACTTCGCTCAGTCGAACATGGAATCGAACCCCTAACGCAGTTGTCGTACCCGCTACCTCCGTGCCTCATGTCAGATCACAACGGCCTCTAATTTTCTACTTCAGAACCCACACGAAAGACAGTCAGAGCTGCTATGCTGAGCCGACATCCAGCCTTAGGGCACAGGTTAACAAAACGAAGCACAGACATTGGGGGAGCGGCGAATTGCGTTGGACACACCAGTTCTCGTCTGATCACTGAAGATAAGCAGCGCAACCCCAGCTAGTACTGACATGGGTAGCCGCTTGGGAAAACTGGGTACTGCAAATACCCAAAAATCGTCGCATTAGTGTAGTGTCTGTGCAGTCTCTGCATAAGAACTATGCTGTGGACGGGGCTCGAATGACCTTGTAGTTGAAGGGCCCTAAAACGCCAACAAACACAGACAGGAATCGAACCTACAATTACACAAACACGATCCAAGAACGCTGATAACCGACGCTAAAGAAAACGATAAGAAACGAGCCTTTTCTACGAGGCTTTGTTTCAACGGGCAACGCTTATTATTTTAGAGAGTTTAGTGACCTTTTTAAAGTTGATTGTTTAGGGGAAGGGAAAGGGGTAACTGCGGTGTTCCCTTTGCGGTCCTGACCCTCCACACAACGAACTAGATTCTGATGTTGGACGACGAAATCGATACTGGATCGATCCTGTAAATACTGAAACGTTCTAGTCAGATATACAGTACAAGAAAGAGACGCCTCCTCTTCCACCTCCCAAAAAAAAGAGACGACAGAGGTAAGGAGGCAGCGAACCCTCGTCAAACCTCTCAGAGGAGCCATTGTGCCAATCAACAATGAGCGTCCCACGTGAGATATAAATAGTTCAGTTGAATAGCTTCACAAGCGGAAGTACTCCAGCGCGCGTTTTGCAACGCCTTTCAGCTGCAAATAGAAATGTTAATATTTACAAGCGCCCCCACCTCCCCTCTGTCCCACCATCCATCACCCTCTCTCCCTTTCAGTCCCCCCCCCCACCCCAGGGTTCACCCCTAGGCCACAATCCCTCACCCTCCTCTTTCATCAGGCCATGAAACGAGAAGCTACATTAAATGCAGTCACGTCGCCAATAACAAACGACGACGACGTCAAATCGTTGAGAGCAAGAGCAGTCATAGTTCGCAGCTCCCTCTGGTGGCAGCCCCGGCGCCCTCACCGGATTGTTGTTGTTGTTTTAGGGCCCTTCAACTACAAGGTCATTAGCGCCCCGTCCACTGTGTAGTTCTGATGCAGGGGCTGCACAGACGCTACACTAATGTGACGATTTTCGGATACTAGCGGTACCCAGTTTTCCCAAGCAGCCACCCATGTCAGTACTAGCTGAGGTTGCGTTGCTTAACTTCAGTGATCAGACGAGAACTGGTGTGTCCTACGCAATTTCCCGCTCTCTCCCCTCACCGGAAGTAACTACTCTTAGAGCACATCGAATTAGGACACAAGTTAAAAATTACCTCTCACTTTAGTAAAGGACTGGCTGTCATTATCATAGTCATCATCATCATCATACCCTTGTCCCGCCTGTGGCAGGGTCGGGTCTGCGGGTCCAATGAACATCCTCTGACTGGGGGCATCCCAGCCGGGCGTCTGGAGCCCGTAGGAAATATTGGCTGAATTGTCTGTGCGGGGATGCCGGCCTACCATTATTATCATAGTCATCACTATTGCTTTTTCCGCCTGTGGCAGAGTTGGGTGCCTATGTCTGCCCAACCTTCCCGGGACACCAGAGGGCGAACTCCTACCCCGGGAAATCTCGTACCCGATTTACACGTTCCATACAGAAAGGATTCATTTCCGTGCAGGGAGAGTGACGTCGTACGCGCCACACGGCCTGTTACAAAGCGCAACGGGGATCTCTCTCGTCTGGTAAAGAAGTTCTCCGCCTCGGGTACCAGGATCGAACCTGGTGCCACCAATGCAAGAGTCAAACACGCTACCTCTGCCAGGTTCTTAGCTGAAACAGTGAGGGTCCTTTTGTCAGACAGGAAATACAGGGCGTGGTTTTGGGCCCTGTGGAAAGGAGGGAACCAGCCACTCACTTCACCAGGAACGAACCTGCAACCATCGACTCACGAGTTAAGTACGTTAAGTTACATCTGAGCCATCAACGTGGACGTGTGGGAGGTTCCGCAGGTAAAGGCCCTAAATCAGTGGCGTACCAAGGGTATTCTGCGCCCGGGGACAAGGACCGAAATCAGCGCCCGGGGACAAGACCCGAAATCTGCGCCCGGGGAGAAGGACCGAAATCTGCGCCCGGGGACAAGGCCCGAAATCTGCGCCCGGGGACAAGGACCGAAATCTGCGCCCGGGGACAAGGCCCGAAATCTGCGCCCCCTGGCACCCGCTACGCTTAATGTGAATTAATATTATTGAGCATTTTTGCGCCCTCTGTCTTCTGCGCCCGGGGACATCTGTCCCCCTCCGCCCACCCCTCGGTACGCCACTGCCCTAAATCTGAAACTGTTCCCAATGGAACCTCTTTTCCGTTAAGAGGTTACCCTCACAGAAACGGTTAAATAAGCTGCTGGTTTCGGTCAGAATCGATCCTGTATCCACACAATCACAATGCTATTAAGCTATGCGATGGACGACGAGGCACAAACCGGAAATGAACTATCCCATAGGACCTGAAGCCTCACCTGCGTGTTCAAAGGGGTAGTTCGAGGTCAAGCGTGCGTACAGGGGGCCATTTACAGCAGGGAGATTCGAAGTAAAAGCAGCTCCTAACCGATTTTTCCCGCCTATGGCAGGGTCGGGTACCTATTCTTTCCTTCTGAATAGACACGAGGGTGACCTATTGGGCGGCGTTTTCCCCGCAGCCGGCTGCCGACCAAAGCTGCAACCCCCTACGCTTATTCGTCGTCGGGGCACTCCAGTGACGAGCGGCGAGCTTTTCCGTGCAGCGGTGACATCGTACACTACACGGGACCTCGGTTTTACTTCTCATCCGAAAGAGGGCGCACTCGGGGCCTCTTTCTCGCCAACCCACCTCGGTCTAGCGTCGAACCTGGGAGCGGCTATTGGGCGTTGGACACACCAGTTCTCGTCTGATCACTGAAGTTAAGCAACGCAACCCCAGTTAGTACTGACACGGGTGGCCGCTTGGGAAAACTGGGTACCGGCTAATACCCCAAAATCGTCCCATTAGTGTAGTAGTAGTGTCTGTGCAGTATCATGATAACCTCGTAGTTGAAGGGCCCTAAAAAAAACCAACGAACCAACTGGTATCGAACCTGGAGCCACTGACGCAGTTACCGGGCACGCTGCCCACTTCGCCACCGAGGTGGGCACCGCCTGCTCTAGCACCGCCCCGGCCAAAAGGAGAAATTGCCGCCCCGGCCAAAAGGACACATTGCCGCCCCGGACAAAAAGACACATTGCCGCCCCGGACAAAATGACATATTGCCGCCCCTTGAAGCAGCGCTCTGTTCGCGTGCTCTGCCCTCACAGCCAAAATGGCGCCCCGGAAAAATGTCCGGGTTGCCCCCCCCCTTAGAGCGGGCACTGAGGCGGGATGGCGGGGATTCGAAGTAAGAGAACCGGAAATGAAAGAAAAGAAGCAAGCGGAAGTGCGCGAAGAGAAAAATGGCGTGATTTGCAAAACAAATGTCAGCGCCATCTCGAGGTGACGCCATTATTAATCCTTTTCTTCAAGAACCGGAAGTTGCGCAGTGAGAAATTCATAAAACGAAGGAGGGAGCAGCACCGTAAGACATAACCAGGAATTCAATCAAGAATGAGGCAAGTCGTGAAGTAGGAGCGTCATTCCATCAAATAGTCAAGTCACGGCTACACCTAACGACCTGGCCTACTAAAGGCGATTCTGCACGCCGTGGACTGGTTACCTGAGGAGTGCCTTTTTGCGTCCAGACGTAATTTAGAGACTCCAGGGGGTAGGAGGGGGCGACCTGCTACACCTCAGAATGTCGTACCGATCTCCAAATATATTTTACGAGCCTGCTCGACTACGTGCGTCAGTGGTTCCAGGTTCGATACTGGATCGAGATGGGATGGCTTCTTTGGCGTGTCTCAGGTGAGTGAGAGAGAGGGGGCCCGCGGTGCGCCTTCTGTCGGATGGGAATTAAGGCCGGCACCCTACCGTGTGAGGGAAGGGGTGTACATTGTAACCAGAGTGAGAGAGGGGCCGCCGGTGCGCCTTTTGTCAGTTACTGCTTTTGGGCCCACAACTACTATGGTCATTAGGGCCTAGTTGGGAATTACAGCCGGCACCCTATCGTGTGAGGAGAGGGGTGTAGGTTATAACCACAACACGGGGAAGGACCCTTTCTACATGGAAAGCGTAGTAGCAAAATTTCCAGGTGTAGATGCTCGCACCCTGGCGTCGGTGGAGGAAGAGAGGCCCCAATGAAGATTGACGGCAGCCGGCTCCGTCAAATTATCGTCCATGTGTCCCTATATAACAGAAATGCGTACCCGACCCTTTCTCAGGCGGAAAAAAAGGCCCCTTGACGTCGGTGAATGAATAGTACCCACAATGACGACAAGGTTAGGGGTGGCCATTTTAGGTTGACGGCAGCCGGCTCCGTCAAATTATCGTCCATGTGTCCCAATATAACAGAAATGGGTACGCGACCCTTTCTCAGGCGGAAAAAAGGGCCCCTGACGTCGGTGAACGAATAGTACCCACAATGACGACAAGTTTAGGGGTTGCCATTTCAGGCTGACGGCAGCCGGCTCCGTCAATTTCTCGTCCATGTGTCCCAATGTAACAGAAATGGGTTCCCGACCCTTTCTCAGGCGGAAAAAGGCCTCCTGACGTCGGTGAACGAACAGTACCCACAATGACGACAACGTTAGTGGTTGCCATTTGAAGTTGACGGCAGCCGGCTCCGTCAAAATAACGTCCAACAGATCGCCCATGTGTCCCAATGGGACAGATTCGACCCTTTCACAGGCGGAAAGACGGTTAGTAGTTGCTCTTTTATGAACAGGTTCGTTATCGTGCAGTGATGACACGGCTTTACTTCCCAACCAAAACAAAAGGCGACACACCCCTTCGCTCGTCCGACCAATGGCGTCACTAGGGGGTGAGGGCCGCACCGGGTGACACCACTCGCTCCATGAAAAATCGGGTGACACCAAAGCAGAAGAAGCGGCTTTTTTCGGGAGAGGGGGTGACACCATGGTGTCACCGCAGCGGGTGACGCCAACCCTAGCGATACCAACCTTAGCGACGCCAACCCTAGCGACACCACCCCTAGCGACGCCACTGCGTCCGAAAGAAGCCGCCCACGTCAACCGGGGTCGAACCTGCAACCATTGATATTTCCGAGAATTCGTGGACGACCCTCTTTCGGACTGTCTTCATTGAGAACTAACCAATTAGAATGCAGCACACTAAACCCGGAAGTTCAGCATTCAGCCTTCAATGTAATGAAAGCTGAGGCGTAGCGGAACGGTGGGGGTGACCCCCTGCACCCCTCCCCCAGCACCTTACCTTGCAGCCGGCCGCGTAATTCTGATACACCTGTGGCTCATTAAATCTTTTGTTTTCAACATGACGTCAAAGAGTTGGCAGATGTGAAGAGAGGCGGAAATGTCACCCCGTCTACAAGAAGCAGGATTTGAACCCGCAACATCGCGTGTCACGACAGCATCTAACTCGGCACAGGAAATCTGTGTAAATACAGTCAACACTGACTATGACCACCCAACCTCCAGATCAAGGCTGCGCGCTCCAGCATTTCCAGGCAGGCGGAGAGAACCTTCAGAAGCAGGAAAAAAGTAGTTGACGCTACTTCCGGTTGTGTGATCCTATAAGCTTCAAAGGCCCCGAGAAACGCGGAGGTAGCGTGCTCAGCTACTGCATCAGGGGTTCCAGGTTCCACCCTGGATCGAGATCGTTTGGCTCCAGTGCTCCTTCCGTTAGATGGGAAGTCAAGCCCGTGCCGTGTGTATGATGTCAGCCCTGCACGGACATGAACTCTTACTACTCGTTGTTCGCAGGATCGATCCCGGTAGAGACTTTACCCGTTTCCGTGTAGAAAGGGGTGTTTTTCCATATTGCTTGACACCCGGCCGGCCCTACTTCCACTACTGTCCTATTCCCTAGAGAGGAGGACAAGGGTAGAGTAAAGAAACGACCAACTTCCCGCAGGATCGAACCTGCGCATCTAGAGTTCAAAGGTCACACGACGGCTGCAATATAGAATTCGGAGGCGGAATGTCTCATCACTCCCAGGTCGTAGCGGAAGACAGGATCACACCTCCAGGAGGGGAAGTCTCACTTCCAGAACAGAAGCCACAACGAGCCCTCGAGGCCGGGACGGAACCTGCGCACCTAGAGTTCAACGGTCACAAGACCAGCAACGTTAAATTTGGAAGGGGATTGTCTCAATACTAGCGTCTAGCGGAAGACAAGGGCACATTTCAGGAGCGGCGAATTGCGTTGGATCCACCAGTTCTCGTCTGATCACTGAAGTTAAGCAGCGCAACCCTAACTAGTACTGACATGGGTGGCCGCATGGGAAACCTGGGTACTGCTAAGACCCCAAAAACCGTCGCATTAGTGTAATGTCTGTGCAGCCTCTGCATAAGAACCACGCTGTGGACGGGGCTCTAATGACCTTGAAGTTGAAGGGCTCTAAAGCACCGAAAAGCAAACAAGGGCACATTTCGAGGAGGGTCAGAAGAAGAGAGGGAAAGTCTCACTTCAAGAATAGAGGCCACAACGAGCCCTCGAGGCTAGGATCGAACCCGAGCATCTAGAGTTCAAAGGTCACGAGAGAGCTGCGGTGTAAAATTCGAAGGCGGAATGTCTCATTAGACCCAGGGGGTGCAGAGGAAGACTAGGGTGCATTTCGAGGCGAGTGAGAAGAAGAGAGGGGCTCAAGAATAGAGAGCACACCGACCCCCCATCGAGGCCAGGATCGAACCTGGGAATCACGAGTAATGCCAACCAGTGCCGGATTTAGATATTGAGCGGCCCTAGGCTATTTCAAGTTTGAGGCCCTTTTCTAAAATTTTGAAGCCCACTAAATGTTGAGGCCCTAGGCTTCAGCCTAATGGTAAATCCGGCACTGATGCCAACCTTGGGCAGATTTGGCACCTCTACATTCTCGTGTCCCAAATGAGAATACACGGATTTCGACTATGATGCGGAAATGATAGGCCAGTGGCTTGAAGCCCTGTGTGTGCATGCAGCTTCCAATGATGCTACTTTTGCTGCCTCGTCTGAATTCACCTGACTGCAGTTTCTGTGCGCCTGCGCAGGGGAGAGAGAGAGGGAGCGGGACGGAGTATCTGCCTAATTTACGATTCAAACGAACTAACAAAAAGGGGTTCATTTGCAATGCAGTAGTAGTAATTGTCAACCATTTCTGTCACATTGTGAATTCAATCTCCAAATATATTCAACGTTTCAGAGAAGCAGAAAATAATTTTCGGCTGAGGACGACGACAAGAATGGGGACGAGCCTAGGACCCCCCAATTCCCCTCCTCCGAACCCTTCTACTCTGTACTCCGAAATTATACCGTGAAACTCTTAACAAACGGAGGGGCTAAAAATCATAAAAAATACATCCACTCCAATGAATATCATCGAAATAAGTACAATGTCGAAAATGAGGGAGGAGGGAGGACTAGGGCTGATAGAAGAGAAAGAAAGCCCGCCCTGGGGTCGGGACTGAGGCAGAGAGGGGGATAGTGGGGCCAGGGGACCGTCACGTTGTTGTTTGTTGGTGTTTCAGGGCCCTTCAACTACAAAGTCATTAGAGTCCCGTCCACAGCATAGTTCTTATGCAGAGACTGCACAGACACTAGGTTGATGCGACGATTTTAGGGGCCTTAGCAGTACCCAGTTTTCCCAAGCGACCACCCATGTCAGTACTAGCTGGGGTTGCGCTGCTTAACTTCCGTGATCAGACGAGAACTGGTGTGTCCAACGCAATTCGCCGCTCCCCCAATGACTGTGCTTCGTTTTGTTAACCTGTGCCCTAAGGCTGGATGTCGGCTCAGCATGGCAGCTCTGACTGTCTTTCGTGTGGGTTCTGAAGTATTTTTGGGTCTTAGAAGTACCCAGTTTTCCCAAGGGCGCAACCCATGTCAGTACTAACTGGGATTACGTTGCTTAACTTCAGTGATCAGACGACAACTGGTGCGTCCAGCGTGAGGAATTCGTCTCAGACGTTCAGTGATCAAATGTTGGCCAGAAAATGCTCCTTTTACTCAGGTCCAGCTTGGACCCGCCTCGGTGGGGCCAGTGCCGGATTTACCATTAGGCTAATTAGACTAAAGCCTAGTGCCTCAACATTTAGCGGGTTTCAAAATTTAAGAAAAGGGCCTCAACATTGAAATAGCCTAGGGCCTCTCAATATCTAAATCCGGCACTGGGTGGGGGCAGTAGGTAACGTAGTAGCTCACCCTACCCCAGTTGATTGTTTGTTGGTGTTTTAGGACCCTTCAACTACATTGGTCCTGAGGATCCTCCCCCAAACAGTGCTGTCAGCCTCGTTGACATCCCTAAGCCGGTTCCTAAGCTTAGGGCAGAAAAAATATGGTTTCGAGGCTTTATCAGGGGCGGTAGGACCAAGAAATAGTTGAACATTATAAAATTCATTAAGCGCATTGGTCCTGAGGGGTCCTTAAGGTCCTCCCCAAACAGTGCTGTCAGACTCGTTTACATCCCTAAGAGTCGTCCTAAGCTTACGGCCGACCCTCAGTAAGACGGACAGGAAAAAAATATGGTACGAGGCTTTATCAGAATGGAGGTGAGAGGGGGCTGTAGAACCAAGAAATAGTTGAACTGGTCCTGAGGGGTCCTTAGGGTCCTCCACCAGACAGTGCTGTCAGCCTCGTTGACATCCCTAAAACTCGTTCTAAGCTTAGGGCCGACCCTCAGTAAGACAAACAGGAAAAACATGGTACGAGGCTTTATCAGAATGGAGGTGAGAGGGGGGGGCTGTAGAACCAAGAAATAGCTGAACTGGTCCTGAGGGGTCCTTAGGGTCCTCCCCCTCCTCCCTGCTGGGCCCTATGCTTGTAGTGCCCTTACCTATTTAGGACAAAGCGCATCCTCTCCTAACTGTACGGCTGTCATCATTTATTAAGACGACTGTTTGTGTTTTTACCCTCCATTTGCCTCTTATTTTCGACAGAAATATTCAATAAAATAGACTCTAGAAATAATATCGAGTAGAATTCTATTCTGTCTATATTTCGATAACATTCTACAAAGCAGAAAAAAAATTAATAATACAAAATATTTGAAGAGGGGGGGGGGCCAGGAAGCCGGAACGGACGGGGGCACAGTCATCATTTCAGTCACATACTTTCCTGACATCATACGAATCAATATTAAAATAATAAAAATGTCGTAAGAAAAGGGCATTTCATTAAATGCGTGGTGCTGAACGAGGGGGGAGGGAGTCAGAAAAGGAACCTTGAGTGGATGAAAATCAGTGCTGAAACGTGACTTCCGCCTTGCGTCCCAGGGTGAAACAACGCACCCCCACACAGAAGCAGGCAGGAATATGACAAAGAGCCCCTCCACTTAATCACAAACGACAGTCCCTTACCGAAAAGGAAACCCTAGCGACGACTTCCGCTTCAACCCAAAAACTCAACATACCAAAAACAGGCCGGCCCTATGCAGAGAAGGAGGAACAAGAAGCCCTAAGCCTGCAGACTTACAGTAGAACGAACATCTTCATGAAATTCTAAGGGTCCAAGTCCGGTTCAGTTTCAATACCTTCCAGGGCATGGAGCATAAGAAGAATAAGTCCTCAGCCCCAGTGCCTTTTTAACGTATGGGCCCGCTGGGCACCCGCCCGGGAATCCCCATGCTAATCTGTGTATGTCAAGAGACCATTTACATATTATTCCTGTGAGCGGTTGTCATAGAGGCCCCAGCACACTGCTTTGCCCAGGGGCCTATAATGCTGTTAAGACGGCACCGCTCAACCCAACACCAGACGGCGGACGGAGTTCTTACCCCTGCAGTTTAATTGGTGGTGGCATGGTACACATGACCGCACAAGGAATCGACCCGGGCCTGAAATCGACAGAAGGAGCTCTCAACTGGACCTGTCTGCGGCATAAGACAGAACCCTTTCTGGACGGAAAAGCACGGAGTAAAGTAGTTAAATTTTCAGACAATTCCTAACCCCAGATCTGTTAAAGTACTCGACCAGCCCGCCGTTGCCACAGCCTGTCTCCTAAGGGTTCAGCCTGTCTCCTAAGGGTTCAGCCTGTCTCCTAAGCGTTCAGCCTGTCTCCTAAGGGCTCAGCCTGTCTCCTAAGGGCTCAGCCT
>JAAFCE010006668.1:7924091-7952964 GCA_013389805.1 Trigoniulus corallinus
TCAGCCTGTCTCCTAAGGGCTCAGCCTGTCTCCTAAGGGCTCAGCCTGTCTCCTAAGGGCTCAGCCTGTCTCCTAAGGGTTCAGCCTGTCTCCTAAGAGTTCAGCCTATCTACTAAGGGTTCAGCCTGTTATGGCTGCTTGGCTTATTCCCCAACCCGTTAGCATAGCACAGCACCGCAGGCCGAAGTTACTTAGTCACCAAGGAACCATTTCCGCCACATAAAGGTTCAGTAAGGGCCCATTTTCCTATATTCTTATTTGTAGGATACTTTAGGGCCCTAACAACGTGTCAGTTAACGTACTTTTACGATCCCTGCCCACCGTAGCTTGCCAACAGTTTTTCGACACAGGTCTCCTACCACCTGCCTTCGCACTGAAAAGGTGTTTAGAAACAGGAAGGTCCCTAGAAGTGCCCAAAGGAAAGCGGGGAAAGGGGCCTAACTCTCTCTTATCTCGCTACCTTTAAATATTTAAATCTACTTTTCATTTCTGTCTATATAAATTTCTAGACCGGAAGTGCATATATATATTTTAAAAAAAGTTAAAGCTTACATCACATAAATATTAATAACATTTGATAAGTAACATTTTTCGGGTCTTTGGGGCTTTGTTTATTTTGTTAGTGTCGTCGGCCTGGATCATCCCGCCATGGTGGCGCTGTGGGTAGCGTGCTCTGTAACTGCGTCAGCGGTTCTAGGTTCGATACTGGAACGAGGTGGGTTGACTTCTTTTGGACGAGAGAGATGCCCCGAGTGCTCCTTCTTTCGGATGAGCACCGTGTGGTGTACAATGTCACCACTACACGGAAAAGAACCCTCTCTACTATGCAACGGGTACATGAGCCAAACATTTCCAGGTGTAGGAGCTCGCCTCCTGGAATTCCCCAACGAACAGTTGACCGACGAGAAATAAGCATAGAGGCTGCCAGCTTTGGTCGGCAACCGGCTGCGGAAAAACACAATCCTTACGTTCATTCAGAGGGACAAGATAGGTACCCGACCCTGCCATAGGCGGGAATAGGGTTAGGAGTTGGTTTTTGTCGGCCTAGAAGCTCATTTCCTGACGCAAAGGGCAGGCTGAGGGCGAACTCACACACCTGGGAGCCATGGACGGATCCTCACATTTTATTCCGTGTGGAAAGGGTCCTTTTCAAAGCCGGTGTTCGCATGGCCGAGATATCGTCTTTACTTCCCATGTGAGACGGGAGGTCAAACTCTGAGTCTTGCCCTACAGCTGGACCCTCCAAGTTCGAACTTGCAACAACCAAGGACTACACAAAGAAGGCCCGATCCGGGAGAAGGTTCGCACCCCAAAGGCCATCGAAATGGATTCCGGGTCTGCACCAGGCTTGTGCTTGAGGACTACGTCAACAACAACTTTTATATGACAGGAGTTCCATTCCCCAAGAGGCAGTTAGAAGAAAGGGCTGACTCCACCCTAGGAACCTACGAAGCCCATCTCACATTCCAAAGACCAGACCGCAAAGGTCCAAACGTCTGCAAAACGTCTCAGAGGTCAGTGACAGCGGACCGCGACAATGAAATCACGGACCCACCCAATTTTCCGCCGTTTTTGGGGGGCACAACAGACTAATGTCGTACAAGGGGGATGTTCAACAGACAATTCACCCCTGTCCCAACAAAAAAGAAACGAAAAACGAGAGTTATCCCCACCGACTGGGAACCAGTTATCACCAGTCAGCCATCAAGCATACCAGGCAGTTACCAAGCCACACCATTCACTAAGCTACTAAAAAGAAGGGGGTAGAGCGGCTGCATTACGTGGGACACACCAGTTCTCGTCTGATCACTAAAGCTAAGCAACGCAACCCCAGATAGAACCAGTATGGGTGACCGTTTGGGAACACTAGGTACTGCAAAGACACAAATAAATAATCATAACAGCGTAGTGTCTGTGCAGCCGGCTACCGATCAAAGCTGCAACCCCTATGCTTATTGGTCGTCCATCTACTGTTCGTCAGGACACTCCACCCAGCTCCTACACCTGGGGATTTGGCCTCATCTATCCATTGCACAGAAGAGTACGTTCTTTTCCGTGTAGTGGCAGCGCTTGCTCTAGCACTTATGCCGCCCCGGACAAAAGGACAAATTGCCGCCCCTTCAAGCAGCGCTTTGTTCTCGCACTTACAGGCAAAATGGCGCCCCGGTTGCCCCCCCCCCCCTTAGAGCGGGCCTTGGTAGTGGTGACAACGTATTCACCACACGGGCTTTACTTCCCATCCGACGGAAGGCGCATTCGGTACGCCCCTCTCTCACAATGGCCCAAGACAGGCCGAAAAAGCAGCCCACCTCGATCCAGTAGGGCCGAGCGGCCACATTACGTTGGACACACCAGTTCTCGTCTGATCACTGAAGTTAAGCAACGCAACCCCAGCTAGTACTGACATGGGTGGCCACTTGGGACAGACTGGGTACCGCTAGTATCCAAAAATCGTCACATTAGTGTAGTGTCTGTGCAGTCTCTGCATAAGAACTACGCGGTGGACGGGGCTCTAATGACCTTGTAGTTGAAGGGCCCCAAAACACCAACAAACAAACAACCTGATCCGTGAAGTTAAGCACCCCAACCCCAGGTAGTACTGATATGGGTGCCCGCTTGGGACAGACTGGGTACCGCTAAGACCCAAAAATCGTCGCATTGGTGTAGTGTCGGTGCAGTCTCTGCATTAGAACTACGCGGTGGACGGGGCTCTAATGACGTTTTGTCGTTGATGGTTCCTAAAACATCCAAAAAAACCAAAAGAGGGGGGTTAAAAACGTAAGTGAAATTTTTTCCTACCTTATAAAAATAGTAAGCATTTTCGGTAGAATTTCGCGAATCGTTCACATCGTTCAAAGTCGTAGTATTGTCCCAAAATCCGAGTGGTGGCGTCAACAGAGATTCATTCACCAAAACGAAATTATCCATGGGAAAGAAATGGGTTTCGGTGGCGGCGGTGGCAGCGGCCACCACCAGTACCTCGTCCGACGTCGAAAAAGTGGCCGGATTTCTGCTATTCACGCTTCTATTGATGACACTCATTTTCAGTTTGTCGTTTCTTATCTTTCACCAGGTAAAACTGACTCACAGGTATCAACACTGCACTCCATAAACACACTCTGAAGCACTTTAGAGAGGAAGGAGGAGGAAGGGGGGATAGAGGGGGGTCACACAAGAGCACGAACACGGACGAACATCAAGTTCATTTCACTTCTGAAAATAACAACAAAAACAACAATTACGATCGCCATAAAAACTAGGAAGAGCTCAATAATAAATCAAAAATGACCTTTGACAAACAGCACTCACTAGTGTCCCAAGAAATAGGTCCTGACCACGGACAACACCACAAAAACGCTCTTGATTTCTTCCTGAATTGAATGAACGAACAACCACGAGCACACGCACAAAAAATAGGTTTTTGAAGAGACGAAGGCGACGATAACCTGGCGACTAGTGGACAATGACACACCGCTGATGGGGTGAGAGTGCGAACCACGCAATTAACCTTTTAACGCCAGGAAAAACAAACACCAAAACTTGTCGAATAAAGAAATTAAAATAATAAAAAGCGATATCTAAATTAACCGCAGCAATGACGAACCAATCAAATCTGAAATTCCTTCAAGAAGATGATCGCAGGTTCGACAAACGTCCACTTTGAGTCTTCGTCCACAGTCCAGTCACCACCAGCAAGAACTAGCATCCTTCATTTAACTATGAGAGCAAAGGGGTGAGGGGAGAGGTCTAAGGGGTGAAAGGATTAAAGGATGGAGCCAAAAAAAAAATATTTCAGTTAATAAACTCTTACGAAAAAAAAAAAGATCACGCGGTGTTCGTGGCTATGCTCGCCCTCTCCACCGCCGTATGTGCGTCTGTGACAGTGTTGGCACTAAGTTAAATATCACAAATTCTTTCAAGACTTTTTTTTTTTTTTTTTTAAAAAAAGTAAGATTTAAAGTGTCTCAGAAGAGGACGGAAGTTAAAAGTTGAAGAAGAAGAAAAGATTTCAAACTGTGAGAAGATAACGCGTTTATTGCGCTCTCATCGACTTGAAAACCAGTGAAAGCCGAGAGCGAAAAACGTCGACCTTGTTCAATGCCAACACTAAAGACAAATGGAACGTCGACATGAAAACGTTCGAATACCGTGCAATTGGACGGTCACCAGAGGTCGTCACTGAAGCCCACCTTCAGCCAATCGCAGTCATGTGCTTCTCAGCCTGATGACGTCCACCATCGGCACGTGACCACCAATTACATTTCAGTGTCTTGCGTGTGTACGTCGAAACCCGTCCACCCTAAAAAAAATAATAAAAAAATGCAACTATTAATCCTTTTCCCGCCTATGGCAGGGTCGGGTACCCATCCTGTCCCTCTGAACGGTCACATGAGCGATCTCTGGGAGCGGCGAATTGCGTTGGACACACCAGTTCTCGTCTGATCTCTGAGGGTTAAGCAGCGCAAACCCCAGCTAGTACTGACATGGGTGGCCGCTTGGGAACACTGGGTACTGCCAATACCCAAAAATCGTCGCATTAGAGTAGCGTCGGTGCAGTCTCTGCATAAGAACTATGCTGTGGACGGGGCTCGAATGACCTTGTAGTTGAAGGGCCCTAAAACACCAACAAACAAACAAACAAATCTGATCACTGAAGTTAAGCAGCGCAAACCCCAGCTATTACTGACATGGGTGGCCGCTTGGGAAAACTGACTACTGCTAATACCCGGGGCTCTAATGACCTTTGTAGTTGAAGGGCCTTAAAACACCAACAAAGAACAACAATCCGCGATCTGCTGGACGGCATTTTGACGCAGCCCACGGCCGACCAAAGCTGCAACTCCACGCTTTGTTATGGTCGGCCTCCTACTGTTCGTTAGGACACTCAACCGAACGTCACTACACCTGGGACTGAAGTTAAGCAACGCAACCCCAGTTAGTACTAACATGAGTGGCCTCACCTGTTGCAGAATCCAGAGGATTCTATTCCGGGCAGCGGTGACATCGTACACCACACGGGACCTCGGTTTTACTTGTCATCCGGCGGAAGTCGCACTCGGGACCTCTCTCTCTTTCGCGGGAAAGAGGTCCATCCACCCATCTTAACGCATGGGCCCGCTGGACACTTGCCCGGAGACCCCAGGCTAATCTGTGTATGTCAAGGGGCCCCAGCACACTACTTTGCCCAGGGGTTATACTGCTGTGAAGACGGCATTGCACCAACCTCGATCCAGTATCGAACCTAGAACCACTGATGCAGTAATCGAGCGCCACCGAGGCAGGTTCAAGCGCGTCCACCCTATTAAACAAATGACTGCATCGCACAACACCTCCCTCTAGTGTCGGTAAATTGCATTCGGACAGACCGACACAAATAACCTTCTTACCAGCTGTGTGTGTGGTTGGGCTGGTATTGTGTTTTATTGTGCTCACCATTAAGTAGTCACCAACTGCCGGATGGTATAACGTTCCAAATTTTGGGGAAGGGGGGGTAAGAGAGGGGCGGGGAGCGATCCTAACGACCTCATAAATGTACTTTGCCGCCAAAACAACACTTATTACAAGGCTATTCTAAACGGTAGACAAAAACAAGCTTTTCAGTTACCGCCAGTTGTCACACACACAGCTGGTAACATTATTTACCGAACATTCCCATCTGGGACGTTTGAAAGACTACATATTTTCCGCCCAGGAAGGGGCTTCTTTCTGGTTACCTGCCTATTAAACTTCGGCCAGGACCCTGGTAAATTTGCCGATCGGGGCACTTCTTTTCAGCGCGGGTGTTTTCCTTCAGGTCCTATCCGAGACGAGTAAAAGACGCTACTGTAAAAGAACCCTTTCACCTTTGACTTTTACAATCTGAATCCTTTTACCGCCTATGGCAGGGTCGGATACTGATGCGTGTCGGGAAAACGAAGACGAACAGTTGGGTAAACATTTTACCAAGCCGGTTGCGAACTGGCTGCCACAATCCCTAACTTATTTAACCTCTGCCCGCCTTCTTTTTTGACTGGGGCTTAATTTCTTTTGTCAACGCCGAGTGGAAGAGAGGAGTGGTTCCAGGGTCGATTTGGACCTCGCTGGCTTGGCTTCTTTGGACGGAAGGCCAGAACGCCTTCCGTCGGACGGAAAGTGAAGCCGTAGCCCTGTGTGACGTACGTCACCCCCGCACGAAAATGAACCCTTACTACAAGGAAAAGGGCGCATTTCGGCAAAATTTTCAGGTTTGGCAGCTCGCCCCCTCCCCCTAGAGTCGGTGGAGTGCCCCAACGAACGAAAACTGACATAATACCGGTAGCAACTACTATCTCTTTTCCCGCCAATGGCAGGGTCGGGAACTTGGTTTTGCCCCTCTGAATGGGCGCACGGGTGATCTGTTGGGCGTTATATTGACGCAGCCGGCCTTCGACCAAAGCTGCAACCCCCTACGCTTATTTGTCTTCAGTTTACTGTTCGGTGGGGCACCCCACTGAGCCAAAGGCGTCGCAAGGCTTGGGGTCACCCGGTGCGGTGACAATCCCACCCCTCTCCCGAATAAAGCCACTTCTTCTGCTTTGGTGTCACCCCATTTCTCACGGTGCGAGTGGTGTCACCCGGTGTGGCCTGTACCTCCTAGTGACGCCACTGCACCGAGCGCCTACACCTGGGAATTCTTGCCTCATCGACCCGTTGCATAGGAGAGAGGGTTCTTTTCCGTTCAGTGGTGACATCGTACACCACACGGTAGGACACAGGCTTTACTTCCCATCCGACAGAAGGCGCACTCGGGACCTCTCTCTGTCCCACTTCCCCGAGAGAGAGAGAGAGACCAAAGGAGTCAACCCTCCTCGATCCAGTATCGAACCTGGAACGACCGACGCTGAAGTCGAGCACGCTACCGCGTCAGAAAAATTCCTAGAAGAACGCTCCCGCCACCTGGTGTTGGCAACAGTAAACATTCCGGGCTGACAGACGACTGTTAATTAACCAAACCAAACGTCGTCGACGAGGATTAAAATTACAAGTTGAACATGTGAATGAAAGCAGCACATTACCGAAATTGGTTTAGAGCAGTGAAGGGTGGATGGGTCACATCCCGGGCACTCCTCACCGTTCCGGGGCTTCTGTAGAGCAGAGGGCAGAGTAGTGGAAAGAGGAGCGCAACCAACCCTCTAAAAAAAAACTACGACTTATTTTTAAAGATTGATTTGACAGCACCATCTTTGTCTATTTTAAATCAAGTTTTAGTATCACCCATTCCATCTTGGGACAGTTGCCACTTTTCTTTTGTTTTGTTCTCCCTTCTTCATTCAGAAGGTGAACGTGTTGGAGCCAAAAACAAAGATGACATGACGATAGCGTTTTTTTTTTTTTTTTTTGTACCTCTTTAAACCACTCTATCCCCTCCTCGTCCAATTTAGTGACAAATTACAATTAAAATCAATCAAATTACGTTACCTTCAGTGCCTCCTCTTCAATAAAAATATCTGCAACCGGAAAGCTAAATATAGGCGACAACAGGGCGACATTATGACCGATCACCAAAAAAAACAAATATTTGGGGTTAGACGCACCTGTAATCATTCAGCAACACAATTCTCGAATAAAACGTCCTGCTTTTTTACTCCTCTTCGTGGTCATATAAAAAAAACCCTTCGAAAGAGAGAGAGACAGTCAGTGTTGCTACAGCATTTTTCCAAATAACAAACTGACAACTTCCATATGTTCGATCCTCGCTCCCCTCTTCTCCCTTTTTGATCCACAAATGTCTGTGAACTTTTATTTTATGACTAAACCTCACGCAGCAAATTGAAAACGGGGCGTGTGAAGGGGCGGGTAGAAGACGCGGTAGTACGGTAGGTGTGGCGGGGAGGGGTTGAGGACACAGCGGAGCCGCTGTATTGCGTTGGACGCACGAGTTCTCGTCTGATCACTCAAGTTAAGCACCGCAACCCCAGTTAGTACTGACATGGGTGGCCGCTTGGGAAACCTGGGCACCGCTAGTATCCAAAAAATCGTCACATTAGTGTAGTGTCTGTGCAGTCTCTGCATAAGAACTACACTGTGGACGGGGCTCTAATGACCTTGTAGTTGAAGGGCCCTAAAACACCAACAAACAAACTCGTCTGATCCCTGAAGTTAAGCACCCCAACCCCAGTTTGTACTGACATGGGTGGCCGCTTGAAAACACTGAGTACTGCTAATACCCAAAAATCGTCCCATTAGTGTAGTGTCTCGGCATTACAACCGCGCAGTGGACGGGGCTCTACTGACCGATGTAGCTAAAGGGCCCTCAAACACTAACAAACAAACTCGTCTGATCCCTGAAGTAAAGCACCGCAACCCCAGTTAGTACTGACATGGGTGGCCGCTTGGGAAACCTGGGTACAGCTAGTATCCAAAAAATCGTCACATTAGTGTAGTGTCTTGGCAGTCTCTGCATAACAACTACACTGTAGACGGGGCTCTAATGACCTTGTAGTTGAAGGGCCCTAAAATACCAACAAACAAACAAACTGATCCCTGAAGTTAAGCACCCCAACCCCAGTTTGTACTGACATGGGTGGCCGCTTGAGAACACTGAGTACTGCTAATACCCAAAAATCGTCCCATTAGTGTAGTGTCTCTGCATTACAACCGCGCAGTGGACGGGGCTCTACTGACCGATGTAGCTAAAGGGGCCCTAAAACACTAACAAACAAACTCGTCTGATCACTGAAGTAACGCACCGCAACCCCAGTTAGTACTGACATGGGTGGCCGCTTGGCAAAACTGGGTGGCGCTAGTATCCAAAAAAATCATCACATTCAGTGCCGGATTTGCCAATAGGCTAATAACGCTGAAGCCTAGGGCCTCAACATACAGCAGGCTTCAAAACTTAAGAAAAGGGGTTCAAAAGCGTTTGAAAAGTGCCTCAACATTGTAATAGCCTAGGGCCTCTCAATATCTAAATCCGGCACTGGTCACATTATTGTAGTGTCTTTGCAGTCTCTGCATAAGAACTACACTGTGGACAGGGCTCTAATGACCTTGTAGTTGAAGGGTCCTAAAACACCAAAAAACAAACAAACTCGTCCGATCCCTGAAATTAAGCACCCCAACACCAGTTAGTACTGACATGGGTGGCCGCTTGGGAACACTGGGTACTGCTACGACCCCAAAAATCGTCGCATTAGTGTAGTGTCTCTGCACTAGAACTACGCAGTGGACGGGGCTCTAATGACCTTTGTAGTTGAAAGGCCCTAAAACGCCAACAAACAACACCAACAACAACCCAACGAGCAGTAGACCGATGATCAATAAGCATAGGGGTTGCAGCGTTGTTCGGCAACCGGCTGTGGAAAAACATTGTTCAAAAGATCGCCTTTGTTTTCATTCAGAGGGCAAAAGGGGTACCCGACCCCGGTTTCTTTCAGAACTTTGGGACTCAAGATTGGATTAGTTTCACGGGTTGGGGATTACGTCAACCAGCCATAACAAGATGGACCGTGAAGAGGCTGCTCGCAGGAGAAGAGGAAGTAGGTGGAGAGGAAGAAGCAGAGGGGAAATTTGCAGCATCCAACGTTCTTTATCAACCACCCAAGTTGGTACTAACGTGGGCTTGCGCTGTTTAACTTCAGTAATCTCACGAGAACTGGTGTGTCCAACGCAACGTGGCTGCACTTAGCATGTAGAAGAAGATATGAAGTGTGCCGCTTCAAAAATGTCACTATGAAACAAATGTAGAAAAGACGAGGGAAATTATATTTATGAGAGAGAGAGAGAGAGAGAGAGAGAGAGAGAGAGAGAGAGAGAAGTGGTGGGGGATGGGGTGTTCTTCTACTTCATTGAATTTTTACACCAGGCTAAAAAAGATGTGTGCGTCAGTGACGCATATGCAAATATGCAAAACGCCACAAAAATGTCAACATTCGACAGGTTTTCTCCCTACTTCACTTTTCTCTCTCTCATTCAGAACAACGTCAACAATATCCCACAGGCCCCCTACACTACTGAAATATTTAAACCAAGTTGGACACGAGGATGAAATGACGGCTCTGAAACACAGAAACGAAAATGTCGGAGAATGTTTAGGAACTTCAGCTGCTAAGGATAACATTTATCCTATCACTAACAAGGGAATTCCTCTCGTTTCCCTTTCCAACATTCAACACTCCTCACAAATCAATAAGAAAAAGGAAATAAAACACAGAGACCTCTAACAGGGTTCGAACCTGCACTGACCTACTGAAAGCAACAATTAAACTGAAAGCAATCCAATTAAACACAAATCGCTCTTGGACGTGCTGAAGGAGGGGGGGGGAGAAATTCAACAGCTGCCGCAACTTATAGACTCATCAATCAGCACGTGTCATTGAAAACCCGTGTCTCGTGAAACAACGCTTTTGGTTGCTAAGCTACATCATAACCACGTGAGAGAAGGCGGAGCGATGACGTGTATGCTCATACCTGCCAAATAGGTAACTGACTCTGAGCGCCGAAGATGCTCTCAAATTCGGCCAAATCGCACTCTAGCAAGTCGCAACTTCGCCTGATCACTGAAGGTAAGCAACGCAACCCCAGCTAGTACTAGCAAGGGTGACCGCTTGGCAACACTGGGTACTGCTAAGTCCCCAAATCGTCGTAACAGCCTAGTGTCAGCGCAGACTGTGCATTACAACTACGCATCTTGTTTGTTTCGTTGGTGTTTTAGGGCCCTTCAACTACAAGGTCATTAGACCCCCGTCCACTGCGTAGTTCTAATGCAGAGACTGCACCGCCACCCAGTGTTCCGAAGCGGCCGCCCATGTTAGTACTAGTCAGGGTTGCGTTGCTTAACTTCAGGGATTAGACGAGAACTGGTGTGTCCAACGCAATACACCACTTCCTAGAACAGTGGTCGGCAAACTTTCGGCTCTTTAGCCCCTTGAATGTGGCTCTTCCACAAAGGACTGTGTTGGTGCGCAGGCATGCACAACAGTGTCGTTTGGGTGGCGGAAGACGTGGCACAAGCGGTATGTGGCGCTGGGGAGGCACGGTTGCGTTGGACACACCAGTTCTCGTGAGATCACTGCAGTTAAACAGCGCAAGCCCACGTTAGTACCAACTTGGGTGGTTGGTAAAGAACGTTGGGTGCTGCAAATTTCCCCTCTCCTTTTTCCTCTACACCTACCTCCTCTTCTCCTGCGAGCAGCCTCTTAAGGGCTCATCCTGTTATGGCTGTTTGGCATAATCCCCAACCCATGAAACTAATCCAATCCATTCCACTGCCGCAACGCAACTGCAACCCAACGGCAACTCAACTGAGATGCGATTAAAGTGAAGTGAATTACAACGTCACTTTCGTCCACAGATGCAACTCTTTGGCAATAGTTGCACTTATCATGCCTAGTAGTTCAGACGAAGAGAGCATTGTGCGAATTGCTTGACAGTTGCAATGAAACTGACATGCTCAGTTGCGACGCAACTCGTTTCCAATCAGTTGCCTCTACGTTGCGTTGCAGTTTCATTGGTGAGAGAAGTCCATATCGTTAACATGAGTCAGACTAGCATGCAACTAAAAAGGAACTAAAATGCGATTATTTTTCAGTCAAGTTGCAGTTGAGTTGCGGCAATGGACGAAGGGTTTTATGGACGAGTTGAGTGAGTCATTCAGTCTGCAGTCTCATTGTGTAAAGAGGTCAGCGCTTGTCGCGCCTACAAACCACACGTGGTGGAAGAAATCTCACTCATTTTATTGTTGATATTTGGCTCTTTTGGCTGATGAGTTGGCCGACCACTGACCTAGAACTACGCAGTGGTCGGGGCATTAATGACCTCGGTAGTGAAAGGGCCCTAAAACACCAGCGTCGAACCTGTACCTAAGGTAACCTGTAGGCTGTCAGGTTTAGCAGCAGGACCAGTGCCGTGAAGCAAGCTGCTGGGTGAGACCAACCTACTCACCGTGGCCGGGATCGAACCACCACTACACTACCGAATCAGGCTCCTGAATTGATGAACTACCCATGATATATTCCCGCTTGATTAATTTAGGAGTAGTCCTTAATCAAATTCATCATTAATCACGAAAACATCACTTCAAAAATGGTCTCAATCAATGATAACATTATTTCATTGATTCAATTCCATGAGGAAAATGTGCAGCTGTGAAAATATCGAGTTGAAAAACCTATCAGGAGTAGGAATGTGAGAGGGCAGGGCGAGAGAAGGGGTTAAAGGAGCTAAGATACCCACCACAAGTGATAGACCAGCGTGTAAAGCGTGTAAAGAGGGAGGGGGGGTCCTCTAACCAAATTTATAAAGTGCCATCAATAATTGTTTTATGCCTCCGATAGAGAAAAAAAAACATTAAGCAAAAAGCTTTGATTACCATCTTTCAGTCCTCAACACTTAATTTCCCAAGATAAATCGTTGCCTTTACCCCTTTTCTCGCCCCCCCTTCTTTCTCTCTCTATCTATAATTAGCCAATGGCGGAATAAAATATTCCCTTCATGAATCTGAAATGAAAAGAAATAACGAAAGGAATGTTCAAGGAAACTACGTCCCTTTCTGCTTCTGCACCCTTTCATTACCTCATTTCACCTGCGGGAAGGACTATGAATTTTAATCTCATTAATCTTTGAACAGTCAACAGACTACCTCATCATCATACCCTTATAACGTCTATAACAGGATCGGGTCTGTGGGTTCTAGCCCTCCCACTAGGTCCCCATCCACCCCCACACTACCATACCCTGTCGTACAACCTGATCCCACGTCTGCTTTGGTCTTCCCTTGTCCCAGGTGCTTCCAATCATTTTAACCTGCATCCCCGTGATGCACCTGACAAGCGCCCCTTCCCACCACATGCTCATACCACCTCAAACTATTCCCTCTCATCTTTTCCGCGGTGTTTCTCACACGGCAAACTACCCTTACCACACTCATTCCTAATTCTACCTGCCCTTGGCACCCCCGCCCCCGTACTGCAGCACGCGCATTTCTGCTACTCTCTTTCTATTTTCATGGCTCCTTGACACTGCCCAGGACTTGGACCAATATATAAGGCACACCTGACCTAACACTTCCCTCTTATTTGATTGGGACCCTCCGATCACACGGGTTTCCTTCCTACTTCTTGCGTTTCAACTACCTCCTCATCTCCCGCGGGCAGCCTCCTACGGGTTCGTCCTGTTATGGCTGCCTGGCTTACTCCCCAACCCACGAAACTAATCCAGTAATCGTTGGTGTTTTTAGGGCCCTTCAACTACAAGATCATTAGACTCCCGTCCACGGCGTAGTTTTAATGCAGAGACTGCACAGACACTACACTAGCGCGACGATTTTTGGATAGTAGCAGTACCCAGTTGTCCCAAGCGGCCACCCATGTTAGTACTAACTGGGGTTGCGTTGCTTAACTTCAGTGATCAGACGAGAACGGGTCACCTGATGGTCATCCGCGAACCACTCTCCAAATCACTGCTATAACCGCCTGCGGGACAATAGCCTTCGCTACCTCTAAAAGGGGAAAAGTGAACAGAGCAAGCTCCCATACGGATACCATCTGCCCCCTTCCAATTCGTTGGTGCTTTAGGGCCCTTTAACTGCAAGATCATTTGAGACCGTTCCACCGCGTAGTTCTAATGCAGAGACTGCACAGACACTACACTAATGCGACGATTGTTGGGTATTAGCGGTACCCAGTGTTCCCAAGCGGCCATCCATGTTAGTACTAGCTGGGGCTGTGTCTTAACTTCAGTGATCGGACGAGAACTTGCGTGTCCAACGCAATAAGCCGCTCCCTTGCCTGTCTCCAATTCATCCACCCTACATTAATCCATCCCAAGGGCCACAACTGAATCTATTTCCTCATTGTTCTGGAACGCTGATCTTAGGTCCTTAAACTCCTGCATCTTCCTCACCAATTACGCCCCTGGAGCTCGATTCAAAGCCATATACCCTGTCTTCTTCATCCTTACTGTTAATTTTTTAAGAAAAAGGCAAGAATATAAAGCTGTGAGATTACAGGAAGCGTGGAAAAGGGAAACATGAATGTCGCAAGCCATTTTCTTCTTCATACTTATCTTCCTTCGTGCATGCAAGGGTTTAGTAGCCTTACCACAATTCTTGTCAGCAGTCATTGGATAATAGATGACGATGGTCATCTAGTTTTGATTAAATGCAGTGTTGACAGCCCTCTTGATTGAGTATCGATGTGAGTCCAACAAGCCATGAAATGTCAACAGACCAATCTGTCTGTCTAACAGTCAGCACGGCGACTAAAGAAAAGGGTAGGTCAGTTTTAAAAATCGGTTTCTAAAGTATATACCAGGGTGTTGCATCAACTAAGTAATACATTCAAACTGTTGTATGGTATTTAGCTAACGATTATAACTTGAAAAGAATGAAAATCACTTTGAAAATACTCACGAGACGTTGAATACCTGAAACGATCTCCACATGGTCCTCGTTCGAAACGTTAACCGTTCAACAAAAGATGTTCAAAATTTCGTTTGGTCGCTAGTAGGAGAGAGAGAGAGAGAGAGATTCGTGAAATAATGGCTATGTAATTAAATGGGTTTATTCGAGTTAAGCTATATGAAGTGGATCGATAGATTCGAATTAACGAAGATGATATGTTTACGATATAATCAAAGCTTAAAACACACTGGTTACTAACCATCAGAAAATATCATTATTGTGACGATAATAAAGGTGCTTGATTTTAGTGCTTCTATTTATTCATATCACGCAAAAAAAAAGCATTTGAAACTTTCTCCATATATAGATTTGGTCTTTCCAATTATGGCCTTTTATCGAAGTTATTAAACGTAAGATTAGAACCGAATAATGAGAGTTATATTTATTTGTGACGCATGCATCGTCAATACTTGTATTAAGAGAAACATCTCTGATTCTCGCTTTTCTAGATAAGAGACAAGAGAGAAGAGGATTTACATTTAATTCCTCACCTCGTTATGAAACTTTTTAACACTCTTCGCTTTGAACTTTATCACTGACGTTGAATAATTAGACTAAATTTAACTCGGTTAATTAGCAATGATTTCTTCGACGCCATGACAGCTCGGTAGAAGTACGACTGTGAAGAAAAGAACATAAACATGGCGCCGAAAAAGAACGCCAAGTCACGTGAATGCTTTTTTTCAGAACGGTGCGTGCAACTCGACAGCCAATCACGTTCGAGTGCGAGTCAGGTTTCAGCGCTGGAATGTGAACAAACCTAAAGACCTTCCCCCACGATCAGTTTGGTGTGTTCACATCGATGTGTTCAGTTTGGTGTGAAGGAATGAATTGCTCACACATGATCAGTTTGGTGTGTCACGTCACGTACTTATGTTCCTTTTCGTTAAACGTATCGTGACGTCATTTGATTGTCCACATCAACCAATAATTCTACCGTTACCATGGTGAAATTTTTTAAAGATGACGTTTAGCCATGTTTGGGCATGCGCAGAACCTCTAATGTGAAGAACTGATGTGAGCAAGAAGAACCCACACACGTCAGTCCGAACTGACACATCGATGTGATAGAATTTCTTCACACCGTCAGTTAAATTAGTTGGTGTGAGTAAGCGATTTTTTTGCGCGCACACACGTCAGGTTGGCGTGTCAGTTCGGAACTGACACACCAAACTGATCGTGTGTGGGGGGCCTTAAAGGCCCTCCCCCGTACACGCTCAGTTTTATCTTAAGTTCTAAATGTTCAGTTAAAACTGTACAGTTAGATCGCTACGTGTGTGGGGAAAATCTTAACGAATCTTCAGTTAATTTTTTTAACTGAAGATGTTTTGGAGTGGCAAAATATTTAACTGTGCAGTTGAACACCGACTTCACGTGGGTGGCGTTATCTTCAGTCCAAACTGTATGGGGGTATCCATAAAGAACGTCACGGTATTTTACAAAAGACTGCACTGAAGATTAAAATCTATACTAAAAGATATGTGACATCCACTGGTCTTGACCTCCCCCCACCCCTATGCCACTTATTGTCCAACATTGCATTACTCCCCCTCCCTCATAAAGCGTGACGTCCTTGATGAGGGTCCCCGTAGTTCAGGAAGAACAGTGTGTGTGGAGCAGTGGGAATCGAACTGTGCATGTGGCAAAATTCTCTCAGTTTCAACTTTGCGCGAGCGGCTTATTGCGGTAGACAGACCAGTTCTCGTCTGAGCACTGAAGTTAAGTAACGCAACCCCAGCTAGTACTGACATGGGTGGTCGCTTGGGAAAACTGGGTACCGCTAATACCCAAAAATCGTCGTATTAGTGTAGTGTCTGTGCAGTCTCTGCATAAGAAGTATGCAGTGGACGGGGCTCTAATGACCTTGAAGTTGAAGGGCCCTAACGCACCAACAAATGAACTGTGCGTGTGTGGCAATATCTATCTCACTTTTAATTGAAAAGTAAGGCCCTCCTTCCACCAGTGGAATGCAACTGCAACTCGACTGAAAAATAATCACATTTTAGTTGCATGCTAGTCTGAAACGATATGGACTTTTTCCCACCAATGAAACTGGTTGGAAACGAGTTGCGTCGCAGCTGAGTGTGTCAGTTTCATTACAACTGTCAAGCAATTCGCACAATGTTCTCTTCATCTGAACTACTCGACATCCGACATCCTGGACCAGTGTTTTTCAACCAGGATTCCGTTGTTGTTTGTTGGTGTTTTAGGGCCCTTCAACTACAAGGTCATTAGAGCCCCGTCCACAGCATAGTTCTTATGCAGAGACTGCATAGACACTACACTCATGAGACGATTTTTGGGTATTAGCAGTACCCAGTTTTCCCAAACGGCCACCCATGTCAGTACTAGCTGGGGTTGCACTGCTTAACTTCACCAGGATTCCGTGAGGTCCGCCCAAGGGTTCTGCAAATGGCAAGGTAAATTATAAAAATAACAATGAAAACAAGAAACGAGAACGACTTTTGTCTGTCGCAGATGAACTTCCGGTGTCTCTCTCTCAACCATTAGGCCGCGAATTCAACTGCTTATGCTAACACACACACCTGTATCAATTAATGTATTTTTTCTGTCACTGTATTTGTTTGTTTGTTGTTGTTTTAGGGCCCTTCAACTACAAAGGTCATTAGAGCCTCGTCCACAGCATAGTTCTTATGCAGAGACTGCACAGACACTACACCAATGCGACGAGTTTTGGGTCTTAGCAGTACCCAGTTTTCCCAAGCGGCCACCCATGTCAGTACTAGCTGGGATTGCGGGGCTTAACTTTAGTGATCAGACGAGAACTGGTGTGTCTGTCACTGTATGGGGTTCCGCGTAAGGTCTAAATGTTCCAAAGGGCTCCGTTCCAATAAAATGGTTGAAAAACACTGTCCATTGCAATCAACTTTAGTTGCATTGCATTTCAGTTGAGTTGCAGTTGCGTTACGGCAGTGTACGAAGGCCGGTCGCACAAACAGCCACTAGTGGCGATCACTAGTCGCGGTACACGGCCACCAGTGGCTGCCACAGGCGGCAGCAACGAGATCTCGTGCTTGCGGTAATAGGAAAAACGCCGCCACTGGCGACAAGTAGCGAGATACGGCGACTGCCGCAGCTTGTGGCTCAGTAGCGCTACTGCAAACGCCGTGTCTGCGCTGAGCCTATTTGATTCCAATTAGAAACGCAGTCCACAACGTGTGGTCGCCACTAGCAGCCGCCACAAGTGGCTGTGTGTGCGAGCGGCCGAAGGGTCTTAGAACTGAAGATAAAACTGAGCGTGTATGGTGACGGGGAGCCGTTAAGCTTTTAAAATTTAATATGAAATAAATTGATCTTGTTTAATATTCACATATATCATAAAAAAAAGGATTCATTTCTCTCTCAAATTACCTCGTCGTCATCTTGAAAAAAATGTCATCTATCAAGGATTATATCAAAGCTTACATTTCTCAAATATTTATCTTTCCACAGGGATGACGATGACGACAAAGACGTTCGACGGAAGAATGCCATTTTTTTTAGAGGGCGAATTTCACAATTCAACATTAGTGTTTAACGCTACGATGATCAATATTGCGAGCTTGCATGACTAGAAGCAAATACAGAAAAATTTTTTAAATTAAAATTCAGCTGAAATATCAGAAATTCATCACCGTCTCATAAAATAAACGTTATGTCAACACAAATCAAACTCACGAACGTTGAATGACCAGGTCTGAAGCGGCCATGGTGGGCGATGGCTGAAATGCGTGCTCAATTTTCCCACGAATTTCTTCCAGAATCTCGCCATCTGCATAAATAATTCATAATCTGAAATAAACATCCTTCAGCCATCTGTTCAATTCAGCCCCAACTACCTCAATATTCAAAATGGCACTGGACTAATTTAGAAGTTGTTGCTCTGCTGTTCCTTTTGTTGGTGTTTTAGGGCTCTTCAACTACAAGGTCAGTAGAGCTCCGTCCACTGCGTAGTTCTAATGCGGGATCACGTCAATTTGGCGCATGACGATTTGGCGTATGGCAATTTGGCGTAGTCCATTTGGCGTACATACACATTCGGCGTATGACAATTTGGCGTACATACCGATCTCTTGGGTGCACACATTTGTTCCAAATTGCAACTGTCATAACCAGTGGCAGATCCAGGATTTTCGTCGGGGGAGGGGGTTAGCTAATACAGGGGGGGATTAAGATAAACCTCACATATTATGCAAATATAAGTTTATATGGGCATGGGAGGGGTTGCAACCCCAAAAACCCCATCCTAGATCCACGCGTGGGCATAACAGTCATTGCAACGGTCCCGTATAACACAGTTGGGTTTGTTTGTGTTTTAGGGCCCATCGACTTCAAAGGTCATTAGGGCCCTATAACACAGTTATGGTAGGCATTCATTGTTCTATTACCTTGCAATGACCGTTGAAATATGTTGTTATGACCGTTGCAATTTTGAACAAATTTGGGCACCCAAGAGATCGGTATGCACGCCAAATTTGTATGTACGCCAAATTGTCGTGCGCCAAATTGACGTAGACCCTTCTAATGCAGAGACTGCACAGACACTACACTAATGCGACGATTACTGGGTCTTAGCAGTACTCAGTTTTCCCAAGCGCCCACCCATGTCAGTACTAGCTGGGGTTGCTTAACTCCAGGGATCAGACGAGAACTGGGATATCCAACGCAATTCGCCGCTCCCCTGTAGGAGCTCGGAATAACTGCCCTTAAAAAGTAATTGCGATTTCGCTTTTAATGGTAATCATTAATATGAATAATAATTAGTTCAGTATTTGAAATCAAACACGTTTTGTAAACTGTCAAAAAAAAAAATAAAACGAAAAGTTTACCTCGACTGGGGATTTGAACCTGGTTTCTAGGAAGAAGTCCAACGTTACATGGACACACCACTTCTCATCTGATTACTGAAGTTAAGCAGCGCAACCCCAGCTAGTACTGACATGGGTAGCCGCTTAAGAAAACTGGATACCGCTAGTGTCTGCGTAGTTTCTGCATCAAACTACACAGTGGACGGGGCTCTAATGACCTTGTAGTTGAAGGGCCCTAAAACACCATCAAACAACAACAAGCCAACGTTACAGAAGCAAGGATTGAGGAATTCAATCGGGTGCACCAGCCGTTCAAAACGTCATACGTGTGTTTACCGTACCAAGGGGAAAGCTAGATACCTGACCCTACCATCATCATAACCATTATACCCTTATCCCGCCTGTGGAGGGAGCGGCGAGTTGCGTTGGACACACCAGTTCTCGTCTGATCACTGAAGTTAAGCAACGCAAGCCAAGTTAGTACTGACATGGGTGGTCGCTCGGGAAAGCTGGGTACTGCTAATACCCAATAATCATCGCATTAGTGTAGTGTCTGTGCAGTATATGCATTAGAACTACGCAGTGGACGGGTCTCTAATGACCTTGTAGTTGAATGGACCTTAAACTCCAACAAACAACAACAACAACCGCCTGTGGAAGAGCCGGATCTGCGGGTCCACTGAACATGCTCTTCACAGGGGGCATCCCAGCCAGGCGTCTGGAACCCGCAGGAATATTGGCTGGGTTGTCTGTGAGAGAGGGGAATGCCGGCCTACCCCCACTTGTTCCAACATCGCAGTATACAACCAAAATAGAAACTTTAGCAGGTAAATTAGGATACCTGACCCTACAATCGACGAAAAAAAAAATATTTAAAAATAATGTGATCGGAATTGAACTTTAATTGCTGACCTAGTTTTCTTTTTCGTTCGTTCAAGTTTTAGGGCTCTTTAACTACAAGGTCCCGTCCACTGCGTAGTTCAAATGCAGGGACTGCACAGACACTACACTAATGCGACGTCTTTTGGGTCTTAGCAGTACCCAGTGTTCCCAAGCGGCCACCCATGTCAGTACTAGCATGGGTTGCGCTGCTTAACTTCAGTGAACAGACGAGAACTGGGGTATCCAAACCAATTCGCCGCTCCCACGTAATGAGGGGAGGAGGACGAGTTCGTTAGGGCCCTGCCTCGGATGCAGGTTATCGAAAGTAGCTGGGGTAGAGTGTACCCACCCAGGTTAGCACTATCAGGGGGTTGTGTTGCTTAACTTCAGTGATCAGACGAGAACTGGTGTGTCCTACGCAATTTGGCGCTCCCCTCACCAGATCCCCGACACACTACCATATCCTTACGGACAACCTGTTCCCACGTCTGCTTTGGTCTCCCCTTGACCTCACACTCTCTCATCACATTGACCTCTTCCACTTCCGCTCCATTTTTCATCCTATGAAAAAGGGTCCCACGCCGTCGTTCAGAGGGAAGGACTATCTTGACCGCCACATAATCATACCTTTATCCCGGGTCTGTGGGCTCTAGTCCTTCATTCCCGCCTATCTCCCACCAGGGTTCGTCCACCCCACGCACTACCATATCCTTGTGGACACTTTTTAAATAAATAATCCAATAAAAAGTATCTGACATTAAAAAGTAATTTGCATATATATTTATAAGAATGTTTTGATTAAATTTTCGACTACAATAAAAAGATGACGACAGATAATGCAAAAGTAGTAAATTGCACTTTTTTTTTAAAAAAAGAAAAGAAATCTGTCGGTTATCATAAATGAAATCTTCTCATCAATTTTCGATGTAAAGAAATGTACGAAATGCAACATCTTCAACCTCTCATTGAAGTGACATGGAATGAAAGGGTTATATTGGCATGTTGAGAAACAAGTTCTGACATTTTTCGACATATCAACTGCTACTCTAGTTGTAAAGCCTTCAAAGAACCCTTTCGATATTAATTACTCTAACATTTAACGGTGTAGAAATTTATCAAAGTCAAGAACATGGTAGGGGTGTGTGCTCTTAGTCAAAAACAAGATAAATGGGCCCATGTTGTGATACACATGCGATAACGTCTTACTTTACTCATGGCGAATATCGCGGATAAACATTAATCAAACGATAATTTCAAAAAAAAATAAAAGATAACTAAATAAAATTACTGACTTGCATGGCGTGTTTTTAACAATTTTTGCCCATTTTTTTAAAATATTGTGATCGCAGCAACACTGATTAACGTTCAAAAACAGAGTCAAACTTAACACGTAGATCGATCGACCTCGGTATCACTGCTTGCTGCCCCTAGTAAATAGGCAATCAGTGGTAGCACTTATGTCTAACAGTGAAGTCAACACCGGAGTCAACACTGAAGTCCAGCAACAAAGCAACTCCTAACCCTTTTCCCGCCTATGGCAGGGTCGGGTACCCATCTTGCCCCTGTGAAAGGACACCAGGGCGAAATATTAGTTATAGTTTTTTTTCCGCAGCCGGTTGCCGGCCAAAGCTGCACCCCTAAGCTTATTTATCGTCGGTCTAGTGTTCGTTCGCAAAAGTATTCACCCTTTTCCCGCCTATGGCAGGGTTGGATACCCATCTTCGTACTTCTGAGTGGGCAAGTAGAAAATCTATTGGATGGTATTTTGACACAGCCGGCTGCTGACAAAAGCTGCAACCCCTATCCTCATTTAGCGGCGGCCTATCGTTCGTCGGGGCATTTGCTTTGTTGGTGTTTTAGGGCCCTTCAACTACAATGGTCATTAGAGCCCCGTCCCCTGCGTAGTTCTAATGCTAAACCTGCACAGACACTAGGCTGTTACTACTATTTGGGTATTAGCAGTACCCAGTGTTCCTAAGCGGTGGGGTTGTTGTTTTGTGGGTTTGTTGGTGTTTTAGGGCCCTTCGACTACAAGGTCATTACAGCCCCGTCCACAGTGTAGTTCTGATGCAGAGACTGCACAGGCACTACACTAATGCGACGATTTTTGAATACTAGCGGTACCCAGTTTTCCCAAGCGGCCACCCATGTCAGTACTAGCTGGAGGTACGTTGCTTAACTTCAGTGATCGGACGAGAACTGGTGTCTAACGCAATGAGCCGCTCCCACCTGATTAGCAAATCCCCTATGTCACGACTTGCCGCCTCATTTCCTCCTCCTTTTTCTTCTGCGCTGAAAACGCTACCAGGCCTCTGTCAGGATCCACCGGCTGGGAATCAAACTCAGGTCTCAAGCCCACGAGGCAGTTACCAAGTCACACCATCCACTAAGCTACTAAAAAAGGAGTGGATAGAGCGGCTGCATTGCGTCGGACCCACCAGTTCTCTGATTACTGAAGTCAAGCAACGCAACCCCAGTTAGTACTAGTATGGCTGACCTCTTGGGAATAATGGGCACTGCTAAGACCCTGAACAAAACGTCATAACAGCCTAGTGTCTGTGCAGTCGCTGCATTAGAACTTAGCTGCGGACGGGGCTCTAAATGACCTTGTAGTTGGAGGGCCCTAAAACTCCAACGAAACGAACAAGTACAAGGTAATCAGGTCTAAATTTGCACCTGAATCTAAGGCCGTGCAGTGGCGTCACTAGGGAAGTGCGGGCCGCACCGGGTGACACCACTCGCACCATGAGAAATGGGGTGCACCAAAGCAGAAGAAGCGGCTTTTTTCGGGAGAGTGGGGGTGACGCCAACCCTAGCGACGCCACTGATCTAAGGTTGAAAGATCATTATATTATTGAAGAATTCAAAGGGCTAAAATGTTGAAAAGACTCCCCACTAGATGTCGCTGAAAGGGGACATCCATTTAAAAGTCTTATGACGGAAATGTCAAACAAAAAAAGAAGAAAAAATAAACTTGTTAAAATTTTTGGCTTTCAATCAATTCTTGGGAGGTTTGAAAAATAAATTTCTCAATATCTGACAGGGCTTTCATCACGTGGGCTCGAACCCGCCCCCTCTTCCCCCGCCAAAATACACGGATCCCATAAAGCGCCATTAACAAAGACCCTGCTGTTTGTTTACACAGAGGCGCCCCCACGCGTTCGGTTTATAAACATAACTCTTGATTTACATTCTGCAAGGCGCTGTTATTTATAAACAGGCAGATTCTCAAAATACTAATGAACCTGTCTGAATAAGACCGGAAGGAAGGACTAAATACCCCAAATACCTCACCTCCTCCCTCTCGCAGCGGAATTTCAAGCCCGGGGTAGCCATCACTTCCGTTTCCTATCCGTCACGGGTATTGAACCTATGCACCACCAATTCAAGAGAATAACAGGCTTTTGACCAGAACAATGTCAGAAGAGTAGCCAGGGTTAGGACCGAACCTCTGTACTACGGACTCAGAAGACAGGCCTTTACGGGGATCGAACCTAACGAATCTACGAACCACAAGCTCAGAAGATCAACAACCTACTGCATCAGTAGTTCCGGGTCCAATACTGGATGGAAAGAGAGAGACCCAGTGATGGATTTAGATATTGAGAGGCCCTAAGCTATTTCAATTTTGAGGCCCTTTTCCAGCCCTTTTGAATCCTTTTTCTTAAGTTTTGAAGCCTGCTAAATGTTGAGGCTCTAGGTTTCAGCCAAATTAGCCTAGTGATAAATCCGGCACTGGAGAGACCCTGGGTGCGCCTTCCGTCGGACGGGAAGTACAGCCCTGTGTAATGTACGATGTCACCGCCTCACGGAAAAGAACCCTCTCTACTATGCAACGGGTCGATGAGGCAAAATTCCCAGGTGGAGGAGCTCTGCCCCTTCCTGGCGTCGGTGGAGTGCCCTAACCAACTTAACTGCTGTGCTGCCATCACTGCTGCCATGAACATCAAAACACGTGTGTCTCATGACTTTGCGAATGGCACCCTTCTAGGTGGGCCCCATTTTGTCGAATCCTACAAAACAGAATTAGAGGAAATAGTGAGATCGATTACTGCGTCAATGGTTCCAGGTTCAATACTGGATCGGTTGTTTGTTCGTTGGTGTTTTAGGGCCCATCAACTACAAGATCATTAGAGCCCCTTCCCCTGCGTAGTTCTTATGCAGAGACTGCACAGACACTACACCAATGCGACGATTTTTGGGTGTTAGTGGTACCCAGTCTGTCCCAAGCGGCCACCCCTGTTAGTACTAGCTGGGGTTGCGTTACTTCACTTCAGTGATCAGACGAGAACTGGTGTGTCAAACGCAATACGCCGCTCCCCTACTGGATCGAGCTGGGTTGCTTTTTCGGCCTGCCTTGGCCCATTGTGAGAGAAGGGCATCCCGAATGCGCCTTCCGTCGCATTGGAAGTAAAGCCCGTGTGGTGCATACGATGTCACCACTGCACGGGTCTGATCACTGAAGTTAAGCAACGCAACCCAAGTTAGTACTGACATGGGTGGCCACTTGGGAAAACTGGGTATTGCAAGTATTCAAAAATCGTCGCATTAGTGTAGTGTCTGTGTAGTCCCTTCATCAGAACTACACAGTGGACGGGGCTCTAATGACCTTGGAGTTGAAAGGCCCTAAAACGCCAACAAACAAACAACCACTGCACGGAAAAGAACCTACTCTTCTGTGCAATGGGTAGATGAGGCCAAATTCCCAGGTGTAAGAGCTGGGTGGAGTGTTCTGACGAACAGTTAACGGACGACCAATAAGCATAGGGGTTGCAGCTTTGATCGGTAGCCGGCTGTGCCGCAATACCGTCCAACAGATCGCCAATGTGTCCATCCTGAGGGACAGTTTATTGTTTGTTGGTGTTTTAGGGCCCATCAACTGCAAAGGTCATTACAGCCCCATCCACTGTGTAGTTCTGATGCAGGGACTTCACAGACGACGCAGGGACTTCTGATGCAGGGACTTCACAGACGACGCAGGGACTTCTGATGCAGGGACTTCACAACAGTACCCAGTTTTCCCAAGCGGCCAGGGAGCTGCAAATTGCGATGGGCACACTAGTTCTCGTCTGATCACTGAAGTTAAGCAACGCAACTCCAGCTAGTACTGACATGGGTGGCCGCTTGGAAAAACTGGGTAATGTAAGTATCCAAAAATCGTCGCATCAGAACTACACAGTGGACGGGGCTCTAATGACCTTGTAGTTGAGGGGCCCTAAAACACCGACAAACAACAACAACTCCCAAGCGGCCACCCATGTCAGTACTAACTGGGGTTGCGTTGCTTAACTTCAGGGATCAGACGAGTTGTTGTTTGTTTGTTGGTGTTTTAGGGCCCTTCAACTACAAAGGTCATTAGAGCCCCGTCCACTGTGTAGTTCTGATGCAGAAGCTGCACAGACACTACACTAACGCCACAATTTTTGGATACTAGCGGTGCCCAGTTTTCCAAAGCGGCCACCCATGTCAGTACTAACTGGGGTTGTGCTGCTTAACTTCAGTGATCAGACGAGAACTGGTGTGTCCAACGCAATTTGCCGCCCAGAGGGACAGAGATGGGTCCCCTACCGTACGGTAGGCGGGAAATAGGGCTAGTAGTTGCTCCAGTTTGTAAGCGCTCGCCAACGTTCGTTAACAAAAGGCAACATCATTATTATGATCTCTACTGTTCAAATTTATTAATCTACAAATTGATTCGTTCATTTATTATCTTCAAACAAACGAAATTGTTCGCTCATTTTCAAGATCGGGTTTTAGGGGGGGAAAATGCTCCTATAATATTAAAGTCATAATTTATGAAGCGTTCGCCAGATAAAAAGCGAATAAATTTATTGACTGCAAGCAAATGGAGGAGTCGAACCACCGCCGAGCGCAACAAACCCTCAAAATGAATAACAATCAATGAAAGTTCGCGAACTATAATCACTTTTTCATGAGCATAATTATCTCAAAATGCGCAAGTGAGCAATTTCGACCACATCACCAGTAATTCAAGGCGGAAATTACAACAAACAATTATGGAATCGACCGGGGCACCGACCAGGGACATCAAAAGATTTATGACACTTAACACATTTCCACCTAGAAAGGGCCACGAGGCTATTATACTATCAGCCCCAAAGGCAAATAACTGACCACTAGAGGGCGAACGAGCATGACGAGGCTCCTCACACCACAGGAATGACATGGGTCAACACATGCCGATTCCGTCTAAAGAGGGTTCGTCTACAAAAGACCAAAACTTTATAAGGTAGCCACAGGCGCACTTCGACAACTGGGCCAGTAGTTCTAGGTTCGATACTGGGAGCGGCAAATTGCGTTGAACACACCAGTTCTCGTCTGATCACTGAAGTTAAGCAACGCAACCCCAGTTAGTACTGACATGGGTGGCTGCTTGGGAAGACTGGGTACCGCTAGTATCGAAAAAAATCGTCCCATTGGTGTAGTGTCTGTGCAGCCTGTGCGTCAGAACTACACAGAGGACGGGGCTCTAATGACCTTGTAGTTGAAGGGCCCTAAAACACCAACGAACGAACACTAGGTTCGATACTGGACCGAGGTGGGTTGGCTTATTTCGGGGCGAGAGAGAGGCCTCGAGTGCGCCTTTTTTTGGATGACAAGTAAAACCGAGGTCCCGTGTGGGTGTGCGATGGCACTTGCGCGTAAAAGGTCCCTCTCTACTATGCAACGGGTAGATGAGGCAAAAATTTCCAGGTGTAGGAGCTCGCCCCCTGGCGTCGGTAGCATTCCCCAACGAACACTAGGCCGACGATAAATAAGCGTAGGGGTGCAGTTTTGGCCGGCAACCAGCTGCAGAAAAAAACTGTGACCAATATATCGCTCTTGTGTCCATTCAGAGGGACAAGATGGGTACCCGACCCTGCCATAGACGGGTAAAAGGGTTTAGAGTTGCTTAGTTGCCACAAGGCGCACTGTGACCCTCACTTATGAAGAGGATCCAAATATTGACGCCAGGACCTCGATTCCGTCGAGTTCGTTTATGGGCGGATCAGCACATTTCCATTTCAGTTAAGGAGTCACTTAAGGATGATTACGAACATTTAGATTCCGTCTAACAGAGAGAATTGAACTCTTGCACCAATAGCACCACCCAGTGGCGTCACTAAAGCGGTGAGGGGGTGCGGGCCGCACGGGGTGACACCACTCGCACCATGAGGAAAGGGGATGACACCAAAGCAGAAAAAGCGGCTTTTTTCGGGAGAGGGGGTGACACCATGGTGTCACCGCACCGGGTGACGCCAACCCTAGCAACGTCACTGGCGCCACCTTTCCCAAGAGATTAAGTCACCACTATTCCCCTGTCCTTCCAAATTGAGAACTAAATACTGCCTTCGTCATGTTCACCTTCAGTCCCCTTCTATAGTTGTTCTAATATCATTTAGAGCAGGGATGTCAAAATGGTGGCCCACGGGCCGCATGTACAATCCATACCTCGTAGTATACAAATGCGGCCTGCCACTGAGAGGCGCAACGAGAGGGGAACAATAGCCCCCGGGCGCAGTCACTGTACAACCCCTCGAGGTACCCTCGAGGCCCTTGAGCTACCCTTAGGCTTTGTGCACAGTCCCTGCCTCGGGCCCTAGGCCGAAACGAACAGAATGGGTCTCTAAAGAATGAACGTAAACACATACAAGTATTTCAGGTTCTAGAATTCTGGAATGCCACCGGAAGTAATGATAAGAGCACTACAGAGTTCTACGGTACATTGAAGGCCGAAATATACCCCATCGGGTGCGTCAGGACCTCAGAATGTTGTCAGCCTTCAAAGGTGAAGAAAGGGAGAAATCGAAAGGGAAATTGCAATCATAGGAATCGAACTCACATTCCCTAAACTCAGGACGACAAGTCCTGTTCAGACTCGGATAGGTTGTCAAAAAATGACAAGGTACACTTGACTAATGAAGCCACACAAGACGCCTCACTGCCAAAAAAAGAAATAAACTATTTTTAACTAATTTAATTAGAATTGACAGAAAAAAGCTGCCAAGGAGAGAATCCCCAACCGGCACCCGTCAGATTCAATTTACAGTTTGACAAATGAAGCCACTAACCATTAATCAAACATTAACGAGACAACAAACCGGGTACCAGGCATGCCACAAGCCTAATTAACTTGCGTTTTATGAAGCCCATAGTTATAGACATACATGGTAACCAATGGCAACGAAATAGTTAATCGTTAACCGTGATTAATTACTGTTAACTACTAGTTAAAAGTTATCGCGTTGGACACATCAGCTCTCGTCTGATGACTGAAGTGAAGCAACGCAACCCCAGCTAGTACTGGCGTGGGTGGCCGCTTGGGAAACCTGGGTACCGCTAAGACCCCAAAACCGTCGCATCAGTGCAGTGTCTGTGCAGTCTCTGCATTAGAACTACGCAGTGGACGGGGCTCTAATGACCTTGTAGTTGACGGGCCCTAAAACACCAACGAACCAAGCAATATATCCAGGATATCTAAAATAGTGTTAAGTTTAAGTGACGTCACACTGGCCAGTGACAGTGGTGGGAGAGATGTCTCGCATAGACGCATACCCCCCATCATGATGGTACAAGTGAACAACACGGGACAGTGATTAATACGTAACTGACGTTATCATATGACGTCCTAAAATCCTACTGATGACGTCACTGAACCTGCCATCACAACACATTATGACGTCAGACCCCATTGAGTGCATAATCACATGACGTTAGAGACCCTGTCGAGCACATCACAACATGGCACACATTCTTTTGATGA
>JAAFCE010006668.1:7957964-7980682 GCA_013389805.1 Trigoniulus corallinus
ATCTATCTTATTGTTGTGATGACGGATTGTTCTGCGATTACCATCAACGGTATTTTCTTTTGCTTAATAAAATTTAGTGTCTCGGTGAGTAGATTTTCTGTGGTCTGGATTGGTTCCACTGATCCACAGCATCCTCCGCTTTAAACACTAAAAGGGGCAACGCTGTGAGGGTTGTGGAGGGAATAATACCAAAACCTAGTGACGCCATTGCGAAGAAAGGAATTCAAACAGGTAGCGATCAATTATGACTGACCCTTTCCGATATCGTCATCATTATCATACCCGCATCCAGCCTGTGGCAGGATCGCTCCTGCAGCTTCTGGTTCTCCACTTCCGCCTATCAACCACTATGTACCCAACTACTGGGAGCGGCTTCTTGCGTTGGACACACCAGTTCTCGACTAATCACTGAAATTAAGCAACGCAACCCTGGCTAGTACTGACATGGGTGACCGCTTGGGAACACTAGGTACTGCTAATACCCGAAAATCGTCGCATTAGTGTAGTGTCTGCGCAGTCTCTGCATAAGAACTATGCTGTGGACTGGGCTCTAATGACCTTGTAGTTGAAGGGCCCTAAAACACCAGCAAACAAGGCAGTGGCGAATTGCGTTGGACACACCGGTTCTCGTCTGATCACTGAAGCTAAGCAACGCAACCCCAGCCTGTACTGACATTGGTGGCCGCTTGGGAAAACTGGGTACCGGTAGTATCCAAAAATCGTTGCATTAGTGTAGTGTCTGTGCAGTCTCTGCATCAGAACTACACAGTGGACGGGGGGCTCTAATGACCTTGTAGTTGAAGGGCCCTAAAACACAAACAAACACGTCTGCTTAGGTCATCCCCTGCCCCGGATGCTTCCAATAACCTGTATCCCTGTGATTGTGACGTTTATGAATGACCCTTTCTAATATGCGGTATCTTAATTTAATGTTGTTATACGACCTCTGTTTAATATCATGTTAGTTTCACATTATTAAATTTCTTTGTTGTTGCCAAATACCAAACTTTATTTGATTTTAAAATTAATTAATTTTTTAAGCGGACTGTTTCTTACTAGGACCAATATCACACATTAGCAGCTTTATTTATAGGTCCTCTGATAAGTTATTTTTGTAAGATTACCTTAGTTTCTGGGCCCTAAATTGGACGTCAATGGGAGCGGCGAGTTGCGTTGGACACACCAGTTCTCGTCTGATCACTGAAGTTAAGCAACGCAAGCCCAGTTAGTACTGACATGGGTGATCGCTCGGGAAAGCTGGGTACTGCTAGTACGCAATAATCGTCGCATTAGTGTAGTGTCTGTGCAGTATGTGCATTAGAACTATACAATGGACGGGGCTCTAATGACCTCGTAGTTGACGGGACCTTAAACTCCAACAAAAAACAAAAAAATGGACGTCAACCTGAATAGTCCCTCTTCCATGGTGCAGAAGTTCTGTGCTCGGCTACTGCATCAGTGGTCCTAAGTTCCATACTGGGGATCGACGTGGGTTGGTTGCATGATGGCGAGAGAGAGAGAAAGGCCGCCAAGTGCGCCTTCTGTTTGATGGGAAGTAAAGCCATGGCACCGTGTAACACGCTGCTTGCATTTATTTTGTTGGTGTTTTAGGACCCATCAACGACAAGGCCATTAGAGCCCCATCCAATGCGTAGTTCTAATGCAGAGTCTGCACAGACACTACACTAATGCGACGATTTTTTGGGGTCCTAGCAGTACCCAGGATTCCCAAGCGGCCACCCATGCTAGTACTAACTTGGGGTTGCGTCGCTTAACTTCAATGATCAGACGAGAACTGATGTGTTCAAAGCAATACAGCCGCTGCCGTAGAACTCGTATTTAGGGCCCTAGAGACCCTAGATATCCTAGAGACCCTAAGGGACGCAGAATTCGTATCTTAAAAAAACACCGGGATTCTATTAAGTTTACGCCCCTTAGGTGGCGATGACTGTCACATACCTTCTTTAATTGCGATTCCACTTGAATCACTGCAAGGAATGTGGAAGTCCCTAAGGCCCCGGGATCGAATCTGCTCAACCGCCGCCTTCAGGCTGTCAAAATAATTCAAAACTATATATTAGAATTATTTCTTCTTTTGCTTCAACTCCTTTTAAAAAATGCTTTTAAAATATCCACCCAGATTCGAAACGCATTTTCGGCAGATCATCAATCATATCTTGGTTGTTATTGTTGTTGTCGTCGAGACTCATAAAGCATCCATTTCAACAAAATGGCGGAATTCATCAAGTCGGTGATGAGAACAGAGTCTGAAAAAAGCATCAAAATGAATAAGGGGGGGGGAGGGGAGTTATTGGAGCCCGAGATATTTTTCACAGATAACTTTTGATATATCCATAAATGTAAATTGCATTCGTCTATCAGTTGGGCGAGAGCGGAAACCATATGTTTCAAGTTGATAATGTCAAAGCACATCCTTTCTCCCCATGCAATACTCCATTCGGTTGCCGAAAAAACCCCTTTGCCACAATCAAAATAAATATGACCCTCTTCTTCATTGGGGACGAGGGACACACAGTTGATAGGGTAACAAATAAAGTCAAAAACCATTAATTCAGCAACCTAGCAAAAATATTCAATTTCCTTACTATTAATAGATCAGAAGAAGAAGAAGAAGAAGGAGAAGGAGACATTTTAAAAGTCAACTTGTCATAAGAGTCCCTTTTTAACTGCATCTATTACAGCTCTTGTCTCGTCTAAGTTCCTAAGAAGAGGTTCGATCCCGGTACAGCCTCGCTGCACTGCGGCTTAACGAGACAGAACATTCGGCATTGGGAAAGTACGTCGGGTAATGGGTAAATACCTTACAAAATGGATAATGATTTGGAGAATGGACAATTAGTTGGTCACTCGGCGACTAGTTGGTGAATGGGAGACAAATCAGTCCATGGGCGACTAGTTGGCCATTGGGCAACTAGTCAGTCAGTGGGAGCAGTCGGTAAATGGACAACTAGTCAGTCAATGGGCGACTAGTTAGTCATTGGGCAACTACTCAGTAAATAGGCAAACAGTCGGCGACTACCTGGTAATTGGGCAACTAGCCAGTCAGTGGGGGCTAGTTGGCCAATGGGCGACAAGTTGGTCAATGGGGAAGCAATCAGTGAATGGGCGATTACTTGGTCATTGGGCAGCTAGTTTGTTTGTTTGCTGGTGTTTTAGGGCCCTTCAACTACAAGGACATTAGAGCCCCGTCCACAGCATAGTTCCTACGCATAGACTGCACAGACACTACGCTAATGCGACGATTTTTGGGTATTAGCAGTGACCCAGTTTTCTCTAGCGACCACCCATGTCAGTACTAGCGGGGGTTGCGCTGCTTAACGTCACTGATCAGACGAGAACTGGTGTGTCCAACGCAATTCGTCGCTCCTTGCAACTAGTTGGTGGATTGGCTACTAGTCAGTCGTTTTTTTTTCATTTCGTTGGTGCTTTAGGGTCCTTCAACTACAAGGTCATTAGGACCCCGTCACTGCATGGTTCTAATGCAGAGACCGCACAGGCATTACACTAATGTCACGATTTTTTGGTATTAGCGGTAACCAGTTTTCCCAAGCGACCACCCATGTCAGTACTACCTGGGGTTACGATGCTTAACGTCACTGATCAGACGAGAACAGGTGTGTCCAACGCAATAAGCCGCTAACTGGTCAGTTTTGTTTGTTTGTTTGTTGGAGTTTTAAGGTCCTTCAACTACGAGGTCATTAGAGCCCCGTCCACAGCATAGTTCTAATTCAGAGACTGCACAGACACTACACTAATGTGACGATTTTTGGGTATTAGCGGTAACCAGTTTTCCCAAACGACCACCCATTCAGTACCAGCTGGGGTTACGCTGTTTAACTTCAGTGATCAGACGAGAACTGGTGTGTCCAACGCAATTTTCCGCTCCCAACTGGTCAGTCAATGAGCCACTAGTTGGTGAATTTGCGACTAGTGAGTCACCGAGAAAAATCACTCACCTTGGCGAGGATCGAACCCGCATTACTGAAGAAATCACCAGGCGCCCATGCAACCGCAGAGTAAACGTGGCAGGTGGCCTTGGAGTTTGGTGTTCCCATTTGAATTTTCATCAAATTAAATATTCTTCATATCTATTCAAATAATGCCAGTGAATTAATTTGAATCCCCTATATATCTGCACTCTATTATTTACTCACCCTGCCATCACTGAAATCAGCAGCCATAAATAGAACTGAATTCGGTTTTGACAGAAACTTATTTTCAGCAGAAGAATAGATGACAGAAATGTATTCATGATTAAAAGCCAAGTATGTTCCTACGGAAGAGATATCATAATCAATAAGTAAGCGTAATTTAAAGAAGAAACAAAATTATTTGCATTCTTCCAAAACTGGATGTCCCACATTACAGATGCAATGATTTATCATTTGCACCACCATGCAACCTCTCAAAACCCAGGCCTGCAGCCCCAGGGCAATCTTTCGCTAGCGTTTTCTGTGTGTCTGGGGTTTTACATTACTATACTTTAATTATTACTTTTCCTACACGAGGAGAAGAAGAAGCAGGACGACAGTGGTGTTAGCACCACACCTTGGAATTGAACCCAGCTCCCACTCCCTGCAGTAAAGTCCTCCACTAACCAGGGATTTTTCTTCGCCTTCATGAGGCTAACAAAACCCTTTTATCGTCTTTCTGTGTGAAGTGAAGGAAAAGGAAATGGTTGTGGGGACATTCCAGGCCGCCACCGAACCAGAACTTGTCCATTCCTCAATGATCATATAATGGCCAAGTAACCGGCTGACAAAAAATTGGTCTACAGCAGGAGTGTCAAAATGATAGCCCGCCGGCCACATGCGGCTCTTAAGGCCTACAGTTGCGGCCCACGCAATCGATACCATGTATTTGTTTGTTGGTGTTTTAGGGCCCTTCAACTATAAAGGTCATTAGAGCCCCGTCCACAGCATAGTTCTTATGCAGAGACTGCACAGACAATACACTAATGCGACGATTTTTGGGTCTTAGCAGTACCCAGTTGTCCCAAGCGGCCACCCATGTCAGTACTAGCTGGGGTTGCGCTGCTTAACTTCAGTGATCAGACGAGAACTGGTGTGTCCAACGCAATTCGCCGCTCCCGATACCATGTAGTATGCGGCCTGCCACTCACAGGCGTAATGAGAGGGTGCCAGTAGCACCAGCGCGCAGTTGCAAGGAAGCGCCATGGGCACTGTATGGCCCTCACGATAACGGATATGCTATCAATGTGGCCCTCGGGGTAATCCCAGTTTGACATGCATGGTCTACAGACAATCAAAAAGAAATTTCACGCTCGTTAACTGCCTCAGAAGTTCCAGGTTTGACACTGGACCGAGGAAAGAACCCTCTCTACTATGCAACGAGTAGATGAGGCAAAATTTCCAGGTGTAGGAGCTCACCACCTGGCGTCGGTGGAATGCCCCAACGAACAGCAGGTCGACGATAAATAAGCATAGGGGTTGCAGCTTTGGTCGGCAACCGGCTACGGAAAAACAATGTTTAATTGATCGCCCTTGTGTCTACAGTATTCAGAGGGACAAAAATGGGTACGCGACCCTACCATAGGTGGGAATAGGGTTAGGAGTTGCTTTGTTCATATGTCTCTCACAGAAACGGACAAAACTCTTCATTTCTGCGTTTTCTTCGTCGGCTTGAGGGTCTCTTAGAGGCCAATCGAACCAGGACAGGATCCTCCTCTACCTTCTTCTCCTTCTCCTGTGAAATGAGTTCGCATTCAACCCGAAATTGGGTCAAACTTGAATTCACCACGGTTCCTAATCAGTAACTCTGTAAACATGTTCCAAGTATTAAGTGATCGCCATCCTAGTAGTGACACTATTATCCAGGACAACTTTAGAAAATGGGAAGTTAACACAGCTGTGAGAAATAATTTCATATCCAAATTTGAAATTGCAGGTGTTTTATAAAACTACCGACACCACCACCGAATGAAATGTTGGTCCTACTTATTACCTAAAGTAGGAATAAATATTGTTTTCTATCAAAAAGTTTTATAACGCTTAAAATTAAAATTCAACGTGATAGTTACGTGCAAACGGGGTTAGAATTCGGCCAAAATTTAATAAATTCATCAACCGTCTCTTGGCTGCTCCAGCATCCTATTAAGGTCGAGAAATTCGGCGAAAACCTGCGAAAAAAGTGAAATACATATCATGTGAGTATATAAACTTAATTCACATCCCGACCGGTCAAAGTTATGACTATAAGTTACAGCCAAGTGTGAACCATGTTGAATTGATCTCACACGTCAATCTCTGTGGCCTACTATCGATTTTATACCAAAATTTATATTCTTCTCTATTCCATCAAAGTTGGCCGAACCACCCTTTAGTTCCACTTTGCTCGTTGGGGGCAGACCGATCACCAGGGCCGGACCGCCCATAGGTTCAAAGCGTGCAAAGCACGAGGGCGTCGCCCGCCTTGGCAAACTTAGAAATAACACCAAACTTTTAATGCTTTGATGCTTCAGGAAAGAAATGTAATTCTTGCCATGTGCTGGCAAACGAAAAAAGCAACTCCTAACCCTTTTCCTGGCAGGGTCGGGCACCCGCTTGGACGGTATTTTTCCGCAGGCTACTGCGGGAACCTGGGACCAAGTTTATCGTCTCCTGGGAGCGGCTTATTGCGCTGGACACAACAGTTCTCGTCTGATCACTGAAGTTAAGCAGCACAAGCCCAGCTAGTACTGACATGGGTGGCCGCTTGTGAAAACTGGGTACTGCTAATACCCAAAAATCGTGGCATTAGTGTAGTGTCTGTGCAGTCTCTGCATCAGAACTATGCTGTGGACGGGGCTCTAATGACCTTTGTAGTTGAAGGGCCCTAAAACACCAAAACAAGGCATCCCCCTTCACAGACAGCCCAGCCAATATTCCTGCCGGTTCCAGACGCCTGGTTAGGGTGCCCCCAGTCAAGAGCATGTTCAGTTGACCCGCAGACCCGACCCTGCCATAGGCGGAATAAGGGTATGATGATGATGATAGTCATTTAAAAATTTATTTCAATTTGAAAACGAGAATTGTATTTGAAAAGCCTCATAGAAAATACATTGTAGCGATCGTGCTGCCCCTATCGGACGACATTGAACTACGGAGGGGATTCAGGACGTAACTTAGAACTCTCTTATCAGCACTGATTTGATCGTTTGAATCACAAATGAATACGTCGAATAGAAATAATTGACATGTTACCTTACCACTATTCAGAAATATCACAGACGCAATACTCTACTCAAGGCAACTAAGTCAGTCTTCAAACTTTGAAATTCGTCATCTTTTTATCGCAATTTTCATTCTCTCAATTAGTACTATAATAAAGGAGATGCATAGTTGAAATTACTGCCGTGTAAAAGCTTGAAAGAAGGGGGGGAAGGAAATAAAGAAGAAAAAAATTCCTTCAATTATTCAATCTTAAGAAATCGATATACTCGGCGAGATACAGTATTATTAAAGTATGAAATGTCAGCTAGCGCAGCACCCAACCAACATCACATATTCTTCCAATTCCACCCGATGTTGACAAGAATGCCGCAATAATCATCTAATTAACTTTATGTCATCTTTTGACATTTCCGTTTAAACTATTTAGTTACTTACTGATCAATAAAAAGGAGGAAAATCTTTGTAATAATTAATACAAAAGATTGATTGTTGTCAAACTGGAAGACAGCCATTTTGGTAGCGTTCGAAAAAAGAACGCGTCTCAACCTCACCCACCCTCTCCTTCCTCCTCATGAGTCACGTGAGCTCGCCGACCAATCGCGAACGAGTGCCACTCATCTCTTAACAGACATTATAGAACGCCGGCGTTTGGGCCTAACTTTTAAACAATGGACGTTTTTAGACCAATTCAAATTCAAAAAAACTGAATTAAAAATGACATCCTGCCGACATTGTACGCATTGTTCAAAGAACAATGAAGGGGAAACAACTTTCTGTGAGAAATTGATGACTTTATAGTGCCGTTTTGGCGTTTTTTTTGCCACTAAATGACCCATTCAATAGCATGTTATACTGATAAGCATCAGTGTATTACTACAAAGATATCATTGTTTGTGATAAACGCCATTGCTGTTTGAGTACATAATAATTCGTCTCATAGTGTGATAAGTTTCTTTTTACATCTCCATCAACATCCTCATCATCATCAAAAAATCTATGGACAGTTTAAAGACGTCGAAAATGCACTGAATCAAATAGGATGGGGTTAGGAGAGTTGGCAATGGTCCTACCGTATTGCCGAAAGGAAAAAAGAAAAGAAACAACAAACAGTCAGTCCCCTTCTCCTGTGTGCGTTTGCCGGCCCTAAATGAATAATATCTCAAGTTCATGATGTATATAAATCATCATCATGCAAGACATTCTACCCCTCTCCTTTCCTATCAAGAAACAGATCTATCTAGAATCGTCTTACGTCTCTTTTTTCGGCATCCACAGTTTAATGACCCATAAAATTGTGCGACGGAGCATCTCTAATGGCTTCTTCATGAAAATAACTGCTGCTGCTACTGCTACTGGTCAGTCATTTTGTGGAAACTCGAAACTCCAACGAGAAAAAAATATATATTACAACGAGAAAATAAATTCTACTGTACTGATATTTACAAAGCAACTTCAATTATGTAAGTACAAATAATATAACTTTAAAAAAAAAATTCATACAAAGTTTTCAGGAGCGGGGAAAAAACCCTCGGTTGCTTGCAACGTTTTTCAGCTCAGCTGAAATCGACGATTTCCACTACATTTCGAGTCACCCGTAACTGATCTGCCTACAGTCGAGCAAAAAGAAACTCCTAACCCTTTTGCCGCCTATGGCAGGGTCGGGTACCCATCTTGTCCCTCTGAAATGGACACAGGGCGATCTATTTGTCATAGGTTTTCTGCGGGCCGGTTGCCGGCCAAAGTTACCCTGCAAAAAAAAGCAACTCCTAACCCCTTTCCCGCCTATGGCAGGGTCGGGTACCCATTTGTCCCTCTGAATGGACACAGGGTGATATATTGGTCATGTTTTTTTTCTGCAGCCGGTTGCCGGTCAAAGCTGCACCCCTACACTTATTTATCGTCGATCTAGTGTTCGTTGGGGAATTCTACCGACGCCAGGGAGCGAGCTCCTACACCTGGAAATTTTGCCTCATCTACCCGTTGCGTAGTAGAGAGGGTTCTTTGACGTGCAAGTGCCATCGTACACCCACACGGGACCTTGGTTTTACTTCTCATCCAAAAGAAGACACACTCGCGGTCTCTCTCTCGCCCGAAAGAAGCCCACCCACCTCTGTCCAGTATCGAACCGGAACTACTGACGCAGTTACCAAGCGTACTAACCGCTATGCCACCGCGGCGGGTGTTGATCTGCCTACAGTCGAGAGCACCGATTTTTCTTATGGATTTACGCAGACGGGACTTACTGACCCAACCCCGGCTTCTTTGGTGAGGGCCTGGCGCCAATTTCTGTGCCTGACGCCTAGGTTTTGTTGTGTTTTAGGGCCAAGGTCATTAGGGCCCCGTCCACTGCACAGCTCTAATGCACAGACACTACACTAATGCGATGATTTTTGGGTACTAGTGGTACCCAGTTTTCCCAAGTGACCACCCATGTCAGTACTAGTTGGAGTTGCGTTGCTGAGACGAGGGGACGAGGAGCTCGTTAGGACCATTCTGGGAACGCAGGTTTTCGGTAGCATCCGGGCCAGGGGGAGACCGAAGCTGACGTAGGAGCAGGTTTTCCGATATGGCTGTGTGGAGTGGACGGGGACCTAGTGGGACATAGAAGGGTGTGGCGGGCTAGAACCCGCAGACTTGACCCTGCCACAGGCGGGAAAAGGGTACGATGATATGTAGGTTTAACCTCAACCCACCAAGTTTTCAGATATTATGAAAAATTCCGTTTTCTTCAAATTTGAATTTCGCTCCCTGCACTGCAAAAAAATGGCGATGGCAAATCACGCCGCCTATCGGAAAGACGAAGAAACGTTCTGGAGAATGCAAAATCTCTTTCGTCCACTGCCCGAATTTACGTCTGGCCCAGCCACCCCCTCTCTCCGAAGGAATTTGATGCAATTTAACTGTATCATTTTAACTTTAATGATGGATATCGGAATTTGTCCAACCTTGGCGGCGCAGTGGGTAGCGCTCCCTGGAACTGCCCCAGTGGTTCTAGGTTCCATACTGGACCGAGTTGGGTTGGCTTTTTCGGGCTATGTTTTAAACATATATTCGGGTGAGAGAGTTGTCCCGAGTGGGCCTTCCTTAGGATGAGAAGTGAAACCGAGGTCCCGTGTAGTGTACAATGGTACACCAGCACGGAAAATTAACCCTCTTTACTATGCAACGAGTAAATTAATCAAGAAGTCCCAGGCTCGGTGGAGTGGCCCAGGCAACACTACACCGACGATCAATAAGCATAGGGGTTGATGGGAAGTAAAACTGTGGCTCCGTGTGGTGTGCACGATGTCACCACTGCACGGAAAAGAACCCTCTCTACTATGCACCGAGTAGATGAGGCAGAATTTCAAGTGTAGGAGCCTTCAGCCCCGTGTCGTCGGAACAGTAGAGACCGACGATAAATAAGCATAGGGGTTGCAGCTTTTGGTCGGCAACCGGCTGTGGACAAACACTGTCCAACAGATCGCCCTTGTGTCCATTCAGAGGGATTATGGTTGTTGTTGGTGTTTTAGGGCCCTACAACTACAAAGGTCATTAGAGCCCCGTCCACAGCATAGTTCTGATGCGCCGATTTTCAGGTAATAACGGTACCCAGTTTTCCCAAGCGGCCACCCATGTTAGTACTAGCTGGGGTTGCGCTGCTGAACTTCAGTGATGAGACGAGAACTGATGTGTCCAACGCAATTCGCCGCTTCCCATTCAGAGGGACAAGATGGGTATCCGACCCTGTCATCGTTTGACGTTGTCGGTGTTTGACGCACCCTCTTTGGAGGCCCAATGTCTCCTTCCGGTTGCGTCGGACACAGTTCTCGTCTGATGACTGAAGTGAAGCAACGCAATCCCAGCTAGTACTGACATGGGTGGCTGCTTGGGGGAAAACTGGGTACGGGTAAGAGCCAAAATTGTCGCATTAGTGTAGTGTCTGTGCAGTGTCTGCATAAGAACTATGCTGTGGACGGGGCTCTAATTAGAGACCTTTGTAGTTGAAGGGCCCTAAAACACCAACGAACAAATCGCCTTTCGGCCCAAGACTCTTTTATGGATCGTGGGTCGTTACAAGAGATTAGTACAAGGTAGATGTTATTCGCTAGTTTTAAAAAAGAAATTAAGTCAGGTATCCTCTTACTTCCGGTAATATGGCCAAGTAGGATCTTGGAAGCAATGTGTGAGTTAAATAGAACGTGTAAAATGATAAGTTTAGGGAAAAGCGGAGTTCAACACTTGAGACGAAATTTAGTTTGAGAAGTTCAAATTACCTTACAGCTAAGCTTATTTCTTTCCGAAATATATCGAAAGCAGTAGAAAAAGTGGTAATTAAAGATGTTAACCCTGCCAGACGCCGTTATTTGAGAAGATTATGCATGAAAGCAATGAGCTACGGCAAGAAACAAACAACAGGACATGAAAATGGCAGCTTTCAGTGTATTCTAATGATTTACTGAATCGTGTAGCAACGCTTTCTTTTTGTAAAAATAATTGGTCATAGTTTTTTTCTGCCGCCGGTTGCCGGCCAAAGCTGCACTCCTACGCTTATTTATAGTCGGTCTAGCGTTCGGTGGGGGAATGCTACCGACGCCAGGGGGCGAGCTCCTACACCTGGAAATGTTGTCTCATCTACCCGTTGCGTAGTAGAGAGGGTTCTTTTACGTGCAAGTGCCATCGTACACCCACACGGGACCTCGGTTTTACTCCTCATCCGAAAGAAGGCACACTCGCGGCCTGGACTCTCTCTCGCCCGAAAGAAGCCTACCCACCTCGGTCCAGTATCGAACCTAGAATTACTGACGCAGTTGCCGAGCGCCACCGAGGCGGGTTGACATCTAAGATTATGCCATTCAGAAAATAAAACTGTTTACTGTCCTCATATGTTTAGGGTCGCATTAGTGTAGTGTCTGTGCAGTGGACGGGGCTCTAATGACCTTGTAGTTGAAGGGCCCTAAAACACCAACAAACAACAAGATCGCCCTTTGGCGTCGGTGGAGTGTTCCAAGTCGGTGGTGTTTTTAGGGTCCTTCAACTGCAAAGGTCATTAAAGCCCCGTCCACTGTATAGTGCTAGTGCAGAGACTGCACAGACACTACACTAATGCGATGATTTTTGGGTCTTAGCAGTACCCTGTTTTCCCAAACGGGCACCCATGTCACTACTAGGTGGGGTTGCGTTGCTGTTGTTTGTTGGTGTTTTATGGCCCTCTAACTGCAAGGTCATTCGAGCCCCGTCCACTGCGTAGTTCTAATGCAGAGACTGCCCAGACACTACACTAATGCGACGATTTTTGGGTTGTAGCAGTATCCAGTTTTCCCAAGCGGCCACCCTTGTCAGTACTAGCTGGGGTTACGCTGCTGAACTTCAGTGATCAGACGAGAACTGGTGTGTCCAACGCAATTCGCCGCTTCCCGCTCTCTCCGGGGATTTCAGCTTTGGTTGGCAATCGGCTGTGGAAAAACACTGTGCAATAGATCATCCTTGTGTCCGCTGAGAGGGACAAGATGGGTACCCGACCCTGCCATAGGCGGGAAAAGGGTTCGAAGTTGCTTTAAGCAATATCTAGACTGATGACTGAAGTGAGTAACTCTCTATTGGTGAAATGATTTCGACTGTTGTTAACCCAACGATGAAATTGATAGGAAGAAAGAGAAAACGCATTTGTCGTTAGGACAACGTATCAAGAAGGAAAAGAAAGCACTTGAGGTTTCATTGGAAATGTAAAACACAAGGACGACGAGTGGAGGAAGAGAAACGATGAAAAATATGCTAAAAAGTTGGCAAACAGCAGACAGTGACATAAGAAAAACCACTAACTCAAGTCAAAAGAAACATTCATATTTCAAAGTGAACTACTCTTCTAACATTTCAAGAAGAAAGCAGTAAAGATGATAATGGGCCAAATGTAAATTACTTAGGGCCTGCCTACACACACACACACAAGAAGAGAGACGTCGACGGCGACACAACATCCATTTCAATGACCATTTCGAAAGCCCCAACCGAAAATGGATCTAACAGGCACCTAAGATAAATTAAAACTTTCGCGCGACATCAAATATTGTAATAGCACTACTCACAGCAGTAAAGGCAAGAGTTCTACATTTGAGAGACGAGGGGGGGACACAGTGGAGTAACTGCAGTTGTGGCTCCCGGGGCAAAGGGCATTCGAAACACCCCCCCTTCCCTGTTGCTTGTCCTGAGTAGACATGGTACACGTATGTAGGCAGTCTTATTTGCCGTAAAGTCGTCGCACAGACATTGTCGTAGCGGCCCTGCCTCAGGCGGGAGAAGAGTGAGATGATGATGATGATGGACAAGGCACCCCCCCAAGGTTATGCTTTGTCCGGCGCCCGGGGCAATTTGACCTCATTGCCCCCTACAAGTTACGCCACTGGAGGGACAACACACACCCGAGTCGTTGTCTCTTTCCCTGGCCAGGGACTGACAAGGACACATTTATGTGCTCCTTCCTTCTCTTAAATCCTCCTGGATGCCACAACAAGCAAAGAAACTCCTAACTCTTTTCCCGCCTATGGCAGGGTCGGTTATCCATCTTGTCCCTCTGAATGGACACAAGGGTGATCTATTGGACTATATTAAATAAGCAAAGGGGAGTGGTCATTGGGCCCAGTGTACTTCTTACCCGAATAATTGCTGTACATTCAATGTAAAGAAAAAAGAGGAGCTCGTTAGGTCCAGGGGAGACCAAAGCAAACGTGGGAACAGGTTGTTCTAAGGCTATGGTAGTGTGCGGGGTGGGCGGTGCCCTGGTGGTTTTTTTTTGTTTCGTTAGTGTTTAGGGCTCTTCAACTATAAGGTCATTAGAGCCCCGTCCACTGCGTAGTTCTAATGCAGAGAGTGCACAAACACTACACTAATGCGACGATTTTGGGGTTTTAGCGGTACCAAGGGTTCCCAAACGGCCAACCATGTTAGCACTAGCTGGAGTTGCGTTGCTGAACTTCAGTGACTAGACGAGAACTGGTGTGTTCAACGCAATAAGCCGCTCACCTGTTGGAAGATAAACGGGAGTGGAGAACTTGGATCCGTAGATCCGACCCTACCACAGGCGGGATAAGGGTATGATGATATCGATATCTACATTCAAACTCTCCTTTTTGGCGCAGAGGTAGTGTGTCCAGGCTCCAAGGTTGTCAGTGGTTCCATGTTCCAAGTGGGTTGACTTCTTTAGGGCGAGAGAGGAAGACGTCCCGCTAGCGCCTTCCGTGGGATGGGAAGTAAAGCCATTGCCCTCTTCCTTGATGTACGATGTCACTCACCACCGCAAGGGCAAGAACTTTCTCTACTATGCAAACAGGTAGCAAAGCAACTCCTAACTCTTTTTCCTGCCTATGGCAGGGTCGGGCTCCCATCTTGTCCCTCTGAATGGGTTGGAAAGTAAGCCAAGCAGCCATAACAGGCCGAACCCTTAGGAGGCTGCTCGCGGGTGAAGAGCAGGTAGGTGTAGGGGATGTAGAAGAGGGGAAATTTGCAGCACCCAACGTTCCCTACCAACCACCCATGTTGGTACTAACGTGGGTTTGCGTTGCTTAACTTCAGTGATCTCACTTTGTTGTTTGTTGGTGTTTAAGGTCCAGTCAACTACAAGGTCATTAGAGACCCGTCCACTGCATAGTTCTATGCATAGACTGCACAGACACTACACTAATGCGACGATTATTGGGTATTAGCAGTACCCAGCTTTCCCGAGCGACCACCCATGTCAGTACTAACTGGGCTTGCGTTGCTTAACTTCAGTGATCAGACGAGAACTGGCGTGTCCAACGCATCTTAGTCGCACGGTGTTCCTCCACAGCCGGCTGTCGAACAAAGCTGCAACTGCCGCGCTTATTTATCGTCGGTCTCCTGTTCGTTGAGGCACTCCACTTACGTTAGTGGGCTAGCTCCCCCACCTAGGACTTTTTGTCTCATTGTACCCGTTGGATAATAGAGAGGGTTCTTTTCCGTGTAGTGGTGACATGGTGCACCACACGGGACCTCGGTTTTACTTCTCATCCGAAGGAAGGCACACTCGGGGCTGTCACCCGAAAGAAACCGGTGCACCTCGAACCTGGAACCACTGGCGCAGTAAATTGAGCAGGCTACCTATTGCGCCACCGAGGCTGGTCTCCTGAATGCATCAACAAACATGTCAAATACGTACCTTAAAATCAGCCTCGGTAGGTCTGGTGCTAGCAATCAGCAACCTTCAGGGTTAGTTATGAACGCCTGGATTCGATCCTGACAGACGAATGAGTGTTTATCAAACGACAGGTTACTTACTCCCACTGCTGAATGTCAGTTACTGGCGTCAATGGCAAGGCGAGCCTCCGAATTTCGTACCGAATTTTACATTCCGCGTAAAACGGGTTCAATTCCGCGTAATGGTAACTTCCTTTCAGCCCATTTAGTACATTTTTAACCACGATAGGGCCCCCAAGATCCTAAAACAGAAACGATCAATTGAACACGGCTTGCTCACCAACAGCTGATTGACCTCTATACTCACCAATCCTTCTTCCGCCTATGGCAGGGTCGGGTGCTCATTTGTGTCCTATAGGCAGTGTAGTGGGCGGCATGTATACACAGCCGGCTACACTGACCTAACGCTGAAATATGTATCGTCGGCTTATTTTGATTCGTTCCCGTGAACTTTTTCCACCACTAAGGGGCGACCTCCTATGCCTGGGTCCTTGGTGTTGTAGGGCTCTTCAACTACAAAGGTCATTAGAGCTCCGCCCACTGTGTAGTTCTGATGCAGAGACTGCACAGACACTACACTAATGCGACGATTTTTGGATACTAGCGGTACCCAGTTTTCCCAAGCGGCCACCCATGTCAGTACTAACTGGGGTTGCGCTGCTTAACTTCAGTGATCAGACGACAACTGGGGTGCCCAACGCAATTTGCTGCTCCCCCTATTCCCCGGAACTTTGCCAAACTGCACTTATATTGTATTCCATCTAGTAAGAGTTCTTTTCCGTGTAGTGGAGAGGTCGTGCACATACGGTAGGCACAAACGTCACGTTCCGTTCGAACCGGAAGTCAGACTCACTTGGTGGTTTGCTCGTCGGCGTGAGGTGATTGTCTCCGCCAGGATCGAACCTTTCAGGGCGCGGGCTCCTGTACCTGGGAGCATCGTTCAACTTCATATATATTTTATTCCATGTAGTAGGAGTTCTTTTGCCAGAACCCGCAGACCCGACCCTGCCACAGGCGGGATAAGGGTATGATGATGTAGTACGGGTTCTTTTCCGTGCAGTGGTGACATGTAGATAGCCGTCAAGTTGCATTCAGGCCGGAAATGAGGCTTACTTGCGGCTTTCCTTTCTTTCGACCAGGCAGAAGTTGGCCAGGATCGAACCTGCATCCAATGATTTCGGAATCAAGTACACGATTTTTGAACCACTGTGCTATTCTGTTCAGAGAGGGCGGAAACTCGAAGTGCGCCTGCGCACATAAATCAACTAATTATTTTAAACTATAATAAAATAATTTTTATTAGTTATAATAATTAGTGGAGGTTCGAGAAGGGGTTATTTTTAGCAGGTGGAATCGCCGAGGGCCTTAAATGCCAGATTCATAGAAGGGGCAAGTACGAAAGTCGTGGGACAACCACCGGGGTCATCGTCATTTCCGTCCCAGGTCAACTCGGATTCGTCCCGACGAGAAACAAATACGAGTTGGCCATCCTGCTGGACACTACAGTCCGACACTCCTGTCCGTTGGGACACTACCTCTTTAGTGGTCACCGGCCTGCGCTTGTGACGATGACTGTCTCCGATGAACCACCAGACGGTTGTGGTGACGCCGATGGCAGCCCCTACTACCAAAATTACCATCAGGACCAGGTGAGCCGTGGTCGTTTCTGAAAAAAAAAACAACCAAAGAGGTCAAATTTTTATGCCGGCTCTTCTCGGATTATGGCCTGGGGTAGGGTTAGGTTTGACAGTAGCACCCATGGTCAAATCCGTTAGGTATAGCCCCTAGGAGAGAGGCTATACCTAGAAGGAGGGATGACAGTTTTAGGTATGGTCAGGTTTGACTCTAGCACCCACCGTCTCATCCGTTAGGTACAGTGCCTAGAAGTGGCACGTTAGGGGTTCATCGCTCTACTTTAGAGGTCCCTCACGGAAAAAAGACCAACCACTGCCCTACCCCAGGATCGATGCCCTACCCCGAAGCATGTACCTTATATATTCCGCCTCAGAACCCCCATGGGGTTGTACTAAGCCTCGGTTTTCGATTAGGATACAACAGTTAGTGGAAGATCGGTAAATTCTCACGTTTGAAAACTCCAGGGCCGCTTGATTTCACAGGGCAGGCAATAATGTACCGAGGTCCTACGAAAAAAGCGGGTTCACTAAAAGCGCCTAACGCCTGGAAAACACAGAAGTGTCCAGGGCTAGGAAATACTTTAATAAGGTGCTGAGATGCATGTGGTAACCGTTGGCAGGGCATCTCAGATTACTCAAAGTGCCTGCTATATTGAGTTAGGTCTTTTTAATTGAACCGACGCCAGAGGTCAGTGGGAGACGATCCCAAGTCGAAAGAGTTGATTTTCGTGTCATTAGGGTGAAATCGTGCACCCACCACACTATAGAACTGGCCTTACTCTCCGCCCGGAACAGAATGCCCCATTGGTACTTCCCATAATGCGCCTTTGGTACTTCCAGACCGGAATACAACGCGTCTTTGGTATTTCCCGTCCGGGACAGAACGCACCTTTGGCACTTCCCCCCCAGGACGTAATGTGCCATTGGTACCTTCCCCAGAATGCGCCTATTGTACTTCCCGTCCGGACGTAACCACTTGCCTCATCAGGATCGAACCTAAATGACCGACTCGCGCGTCAAACACGCTATCTCTAAAACCCCGAGGCGGGATCCTACACCTACGAATTATGTACCGATCAGCATAGACATTTTAATGTCCACGTAGAAAGGGCTCTTTTGGGTGCATTGTTGTTGATTTAGGGCCCTTCAACTACAAGGTCATTAGAGCCCCGTCGACAGCATAGTTCTTATGCAGAGACTGCACAGACACTACCCTAATGCGACGATTTTTGGGTATTAGCAGTACCCAGTTTTCCCAAGAGGCCACCCATGTCAGTACTAACTGGGGTTGCGCTGCTTCACTTCAGTGATCAGACGAGAACTGGTGTGTCCAACGCAATTCGCCGCTCCCTTTTGAGTGCAGTTATGGCGATGTCGAGCACACCCTCAGAAGGGACGGATGGAGCACGGAGAGGATACCAAAGGGGTTACAGGACAGAGAGTGCGGTAAACCTTTCACCTTTTTGGCTGTTTTCGAGCAGATGTGCCACTTGTTGTAATTCAGCCGTCTGTTTCGACGATATCATTTTATTGTAAGGATAATTAGATAAGTGACTCCTTTCCAATTCCAACGTATTTTCCGAAGACTGTTCCGGTACGCTTTTACTCCTTCCTTCCGCTTCCGCCTCGCCAGGAATATGTAAACTGAAACCAAATAATAATAATAGCACAGGTAAGATTACTTTCCTTCTATTCCTTTATCACCACATCTTAATTATACCCCCCTCAGTGGTCGGAAATTGGTGACAGGCAGATGACATCACACACCCTTTTAGTTGCTGTCAACGGCGAGGGAGGAGGGGGAGGGGGACGAACCTGAGTTTCACGTGTCGGCTCTCAGAAGAAGCCAACCCACCTCGATCCAGTAGACAGCGGCAAATTGCGTTGGACACACCAGTTCTCGTCTGATCACTGAAGTTAAGCAACGCAACCCCAGTTAGTACTGACATGGGTGGCCGCTTGGGAAAACTGGGTACTGCTAATACCCAATAATCATCTCATTAGTGTAGTGTCTGTGCAGTCCCTGAATCAGAACTACACAGTGGACGGGGCTCTAATGACCTTGTAGTTGAAGGGCCCTAAAACACCAAGGCAGGTCTTTAACCGACGTAACGAAGCCAATAAAACACCTGTTGCTAATTGGACTATTTAGCATCGGGATCTCTACTGCTGAGGTTAATTTACCGGCGCCAGAGGACAGAGTAACTTCTACACCTAAAAGTTTTGTTTGTGCCCATTATCCGTGTAGAAAGGGACCTTTTCAAAATATCGGCGACATTGTACCCCACCGATCGGCAAAACTTCTAGATCGGGAACGGAAGACGCTGATTTGTTTGTTTGTTGGTGTTTTAGGGCCCTTCAACTACAAGGTCGTTAGATCCCCCGTCCACAGCCTAGTTCTGATGCAGGGACTGCACAGACACTACACTAATGCGACGATTTTTGGATACTAGCGGTACCCAGTTTTCCCAAGCGGCCACCCATGTCAGTACTAACTGGGGTTGCGTTGCTTAACTTCAGTGATCAGACAACTAGTGCGTCCAACGCAATTTGCCGCTCCCAAAGGAAGACGCACGCCTCCCTTCTAGCCCTAAAGAAGTGCCATACGTCTTGGCCTCAGAATCGAACTCTGCATTCAAAGACTCAAAAGTCGCAACGCCCCATGGGGGAGAACGCCCCCCCCCCCATTCACTGGGAAGAAGCCAACCCACCTCGGTCTAGCATCGAACCAAGAACGAGCGTGCTACCCACTGCGCCGCCGAGGTGGGTCGAGTTCTTTGCACACTTTAATAGTAGTGTCGCTAGGATTGGCGTCACGCGGTGCGGTGACACCATGGTGTCACCCCCCCCTCTCCCGAAAAAAGCCGCTTCTTCTGCTTTGGTGTCACCCCATTTCTCACCATTGATGTCACCCGGTGCGGCCCGAACCTCCCTAGTGACGCCGCTGCACTTTAACCCAATGGGCGGTCCGGCCCTGGTACCACGTGTAAAGCACACACGTGCTTTTTGAAATTGAAACAACAAATCACGTGGTATCAACACGTCACACTATAAACTGAACAGTGATTGGTTGTCGGTGAAACACTGATGGGACAATTCCATAACAACCGTAAGATCGTTAACTTCATTATCCAGAGAAGTTACATTGGGCTGACGATGACCGGTGGTGGTGGGCCCAATAAGTGGGGCAGATTTAAGGTCGGGATCTCGGAAAGGATTCAAAAAGGGCGTACAGTAACATTAATAAAAGTAAATGGGTCTAAAAACGCCATAAAACGACTATCGTTACCTGGCTTTGATCGTATAAGTTTCCGGAAGTAGATTGCAAACGACCATAAAACGGCGAGCAGTGTGCGTAATAATTGAACGATTTTCGGTAACAATGATCACATTTTCTATTCTGTCCGGTTTCTGAAAAAATAAATAAAATTATTTTCTTGTCCATTAGAGGTATCAAAGGGAGGAAACGGTAACGGTCCATTAAAGAAGGTCACCTGACACCCAAAATCTTACTACAAAATGTCAAATAGTGAAGGCACTCGTCAGGCAAGCGTACGACTCAAGGATCAATTCCGGCCAAATGTGTCATTAGCACGATCGGCTGCCAACCAAATCCCACGGCCCTTATCTGTCTGAAAACAACTTTTACCGACGCTAAGGGGCGGCGCCCCAACACCTGAAAATTTTCTGCCAATCCACACCACACGTATAGTTCACATTCCGCGTACAAAGGGTTCCTTCTGTGTGGGAACAGAAGCCAATAAAGAAATTACCCATCATCGATGCCGGAATCGAGCCTGCAACTACAAACTCGCTAGTCAAGTTCCCTACCACATACAACCGGTTACCCCCGACCTAATACTGCTGCTGTAACCTCTCGCCGGACACCGCCGACTCCAGAAATTCTGTACACGAATTAGGCGTATATTTTACAGAAGCGTTACTTTCCATGCGGTAAGGGGTGTAGTACTACGAACAGTGGTCTTACACCCCACCCCGCACAAGCGCAAGTAGGACCTGTCTCTTTCTCCTGCTCACTCTCTGTCTTCTCTCTCACCCCCTCCTCCCTCTCGTTCCCCTCTCCTAGATAATAGGGCTCCTAGATAAATAAGCGATGTTTCGACCCTAGATCCGATCCTGCAACCATGAACTCCCCGAAGTGTAGTCACTAATTACTACTGCACCACCGTCTCCACCCGTCCCTCTCTCCTCTCCCTCCCTCTCTCTCTCCCTCCCTCTCTCTTTCTCCCTCCCTCTCCCCCTCTCTCTCTCCTTCCATCCCTCTCTCCCTGTCTTCCTCTCTCTCCCGCCATCTCCCCCTCCCTCCCTCTTTCTCCCTCCATTCCTCTCTCCATCCCTCTCTCTCCCTGCCTTCCGCTCCCTCCCTCCCTCTCTTCCTCCCTCCCTCTCCCTTTTTCTCTCCCTCCCTTCCTCTCTATCCCCTTTCTCTTTCACCTCCCCACTAACTCTTTGCCGGGCTCCCGGGTAAGTAAGCGATGTTTCGACCTAGGATCCGATCCTGCAACTGTGAACTCGCAAAGCCAAACCACTAACGAACGTCTCCACCCGTCCATCTCTCCTCTCTCTCCCTCCCTCTCTCTCTCTCCTCTTCTGGGAGCGGCTGTCTTGCGTTGGACACACCAGTTCTCGTCTGATCACTGAAGTGAAGCAGCGCAACCCCAGCTAGTACTGACATGGGTGGCCGCTTGGGATAACTGGGTACCCAATTAATCGTTTCATTAGTGTAGTGCCTGTGCAATCCCTGCATAAGAACTACGCTGTGGACGGGGCTGTAATAACCTTGTAGTTGAATGGTCCTAAAACACCAACAATCCCCTCTTTCCTCCTCCGTTCCCGTCTCCTCTCTCTATTTCTCTTTTGTTCCGCTTTCTCTATCTCCTTTCTGGGCTCCCGAGTAAATAGTGTAAGCGATGTTTCGACGCAGGATCCGATCCTGCGACCATGAACTCGCAACGTCGAGCCACTAACAACGGTTGCACACCAGCGCCGAGGAGACAGACTACGTCATTTACTTAAAAAGAGTTGAGCAGAAAACGTAGTTTTTCCATTAGAGTTTTCGGCATTTCAAAAATTGCCAACTGTTCTCGAGACGAGAGCAACGTCGACAACGTCACCTTAAATCACATTTATGGGCCATCTTCAGGTAATATACTCACGAGTTAACATTACTCCGAGGTTATTGGCCTGCAAAAAGGTTGAAAAATGGAGAGAGTGGGGGGGGGGGGGGGCGGGTGAAGAGGGAGGGGGGGGTGAGGGGGGAGAGAGGCCAAAATGATAGTTTGCAGAAAATGAACAATGCGGTTAATTCTCAGTCTATATATTACTTTGAAATGAAAGTGGAGGAAGACTAAAGCACTAGGAACCAAGAAAGAGAGTGAAGGGGGTGGAGGGGGCGGAGAAGAGGGGGAGGGGGGTGTAACAAACTAAAAGAAGAGAAGAAAGGGTTAAAGACGGCTACTTTTCACTCATAAACGGAGTGAAACTCTCGCAGAGCTAAAGCAATTGATATAAATATTTGAAAAGAAAATTATAATTGCTTCATAGAGGTGTATGAAAAAAAAAATCTTTTAAACTCCCACGCATCAATCCTTTATCACCATTCACGGAAAGAGGGGGTGAAGAGGGGAGGGGGGCAAAGAGAGTAAGAGAATCTCAACCACAAATTAATGGTACGTATAAT
>JAAFCE010006668.1:7984205-8006159 GCA_013389805.1 Trigoniulus corallinus
TAAATAGTGTAAGCGATGTTTCGACGCAGGATCCGATCCTGCGACCATGAACTCGCAACGTCGAGCCACTAACAACGGTTGCACACCAGCGCCGAGGAGACAGACTACGTCATTTACTTAAAAAGAGTTGAGCAGAAAACGTAGTTTTTCCATTAGAGTCTTCGGCATTTCAAAAATTGCCAACTGTTCTCGAGACGAGAGCAACGTCGACAACGTCACCTTAAATCACATTTATGGGCCATCTTCAGGTAATATACTCACGAGTTAACATTACTCCGAGGTTATTGGCCTGCAAAAAGGTTGAAAAATGGAGAGAGTGGGGGGGGGGGGGGGGGGGGAAGAGGGGGGGGGGGGGAGGGAGGCAGAGAGGCCAAAATGATAGTTTGCAGAAAATGAACAATGCGGTTAATTCTCAGTCTATATATTACTTTGAAATGAAAGTGGAGGAAGACTAAAGCACTAGGAACCAAGAAAGAGAGTGAAGGGGGGGGGGGGGGCGGAGAAGAGGGGGGGGGGGGTGTAACAAACTAAAAGAAGAGAAGAAAGGGTTAAAGACGGCTACTTTTCACTCATAAACGGAGTGAAACTCTCGCAGAGCTAAAGCAATTGATATAAATATTTGAAAAGAAAATTATAATTGCTTCATAGAGGTGTATGAAAAAAAAAATCTTTTAAACTCCCACGCATCAATCCTTTATCACCATTCACGGAAAGAGGGCGTGAAGAGGGGAGGGGGGGGGGCCAAAGAGAGTAAGAGAATCTCAACCACAAATTAATGGTACGTATAATTAACTCTTTTATCACTGCTTTTCAAAATTACTGCACTTAACTTTTTAAGTATCGCATATTTCTCTCTCCTCGCCAATTGTGCTTACTTAAGAAATAGTTGAACTTGTGACGCCATCAAACTACCGATTCGGCTCTCAAAAGCAACTCCTAACCCTTTTCCCGCCTATGGCAGGGTCGGGTACCCATCTTGTCCCTCTGATTTGCCCCTCTGTGCGTTGGACACACCAGTTCTCGTGAGATCACTGAAGTGACACAACGCAAACCCAAGTTAGTACTTGTTGTTGCTGTTGCTTGTTGGTGTTTTAGGACCCTTCAACTACAAGGTCATTAGAACCCCGTCCACTGCGTAGTTCTGATGCAGAGACTGCACAGACACTACACTAATGGGACGATTTTTGGGTATTAGCAGCACCCAGTTTTCCCAAGCGGCCACCCATGTCAGTACTAGCTGGGGTTGTGTTGCTTCACTTCCGTGATCAGACGAGAACTGGTGTGTCCAATGCAATTCACAGCTCCCCCAAGTTAGTACCAACATGGGTGGTTGGTAGAGAAAGTTGGGTGCTGCAAATTTCCCCCTTCCTACATCCCCTACACCTACTTCCTCCTCTCCCACGAGCAGCCTGCAAAGGGTTCGGCCTGTTAGGGCCGCTTGTCCTACTCCCCAACCTGTTAGTGTAACATAGACATAGAATAGACACGAGGGTGATCTATTGGACAGTGCTTTTCTGTAGCCGGTTGCCGACCGAAGCTATAACCCCTGTGGTTAGTCATCGTCGGTCTACTGTTCGTTTGGGTTGTTGTTGTTGTTTGTTGGTGTTTTAGGGCCCTTCAACTACAAGGTCATTAGAGCCCCGTCCACGGTGTAGTTCTGATGCAGGGACTGCACAGACACTACACTAATGCGACGATTTTTGGATACTAGCGGTACCCAGTTTTCCCAAGCGGCCACCCATGTCAGTACTAACTGGGGTTGCGTTGCTTAACTTCAGGGATCAGACGAGAACTGGTGTGTCCAACGTAACTCGCCGCTCCCTGTCCGTTTGGGAAGGGGGGGGTACACTAACGCCTTGGGGCGACCGCTAGGGAACACTGGATACTACTAATACCCAAAGCGTAGTGTCTGTGCAGATTCTGCATTAGAACTACGCAGTGGACGGAGCTCTAACAACCACTGTAGTTGAAGAGCCCTAAAACACCAACAAATCAATCAGTCGATTCTGGCAACAGCTTGTTGTTTCTTTCCTGGGCGGGATTTGTAACAGGGAAGCCCCCGGCCCGTTTGCCTTGCGTTCTAACAAGTGTCTAGTGTAGATAGACTTCACCACTGCAAGGAAAATACCATTCTCCACATCATCATACCCTTATCCCGCCTGCGGCAGGGTCGGGTCTGCGGATTCTTGCCCTCCACTCCCTCCTATCTCCCACCAGATCCCCGTCCCCCCCTCACACTACCATATCCTTACGGACAACCTGCTCCCACGTCAGCTTCGGTCACCCCCGGCCCCGGGTGCTTCCGATTACCCGCATTCTTGAAATGAACCCAACGAGCTCCTTCTCCCCTCTGAACACCATTCTCTACATGGAGTAAAATATATGCGTGGGGTGACTTAAGGGCCCTTCAACTACAAGGTCATTAGAGAGCCCTGTTCACTGCGTAGTTCTAATGCAGAAACTACACCAGTGATTCCCAAACTGTGGGTCGCGACTTTTCCACTTTCTAATAGATTTTAAGTGTGTAGTGTCGCGCCTCCAAAAAGTTTGGGAAGCATTGCACTACACTAATGCGACGATTATGGGGTACTAGCGGTACCCGGTTTTCCCCAAGTGGCCAGGAAGCGGCGAATTGCGGTGGACACACCAGTTCTCGTCTGATCACTGAAGTTAAGCAGCGCAACCCTAGCTAGTACTGACATGGGTGGCCGCTTGGGAAAACTGGGTACCGCTAGGACCCAAAAATCGTCGCATTAGTGTAGTGTCTGTGCAGTCTCTGCATAAGAACTATGCTGTGGACGGGGCTCGAATGACCTTGTAGTTGAAGGGCCCTAAAATACCAACAAACAACAACAACACCTCAAGTGGCCATCCATGTCGGTACTAGGTAGGGCTGTGTCGCTTAATTTCAGTGATCAGACGAGAACTGGTGTGTCCAACGCAATAAGCGGCTCCAGAAGCCTCCAAAAGTGTAGTGTAAGAACTCGCCTCGCTCCCAGCAAATTACCTTCAGAAATCAATAGACGAAACCTTGAACAAACGAAAGAAGTACAAATTAAAATCAAAGAATGGGATGATGGATGATTAACAGCTGTCTGCAAACCCACACAAAAGAAACAACAACAACAAAAAAAGGAGAGGGAGGGAGAGGGCTCGTAGATTATCGATTTCATCCTTCACAATATTTCAAATATCATAAGCTTTTCACAAACACTAACCTTAATGCACATGAATAATTAATTACATGTGCAGTATAAAAAGGAAGATGATGCTTTAATCATCTCTAAAGAACTAATAATAAACCTGGTGTATGTTAACTGCAGCAGATTCTTGCAAATTTCGTACAATTTCTCCGTAGCTTGCCTGTCAAATCCTCCAATAATTGACAATGTTATGATTTCCACTGGAAAACATGAGTGGTGATGGCGGTAGTGGTGGTCGGGCAAGACGAAAAAAACACAAGATTAGGACATTATACAATATTGCTATTAACCTTAGTGCCGCCGCAGATTTTATGGTCGACAATGAAAGTGTGAATAATCCTCGGATCTTTTGGATTCCCGATCCACGTACATCTCTCATCTTCAATTCCTTCCACTGTAATCTTGCCTCCAAAATAGGGTCCTGTTGCAACGTCGATTTCCGACCGATCTCCTAAACACGACCGCGGACTAACGGAAACTACATCACAAAAAAAAAAAGAATCAAATTTGTAATTTCCTCCGCTAATAATATTAATAATAAATTACTTTTTATAACTCATAACTTCTTTTTGGCCCCCTTCTTCTACAAACCTGTTCATTTTAGAGTCTTTTTGCAACATTTGATTCCCTTAACACCAGCCGCCATTTAATAGAACGCGTTAGAACTTTCAAGACGGTCAGCCAATCAGCGCGAAGTGCCATTCAGATTCTAGCAATGGAGGGGCATCCTCCCTTTACGTTAACCTACAGGCGGTTCATGGGGCAGGCAAACCTTAAGCGGTTGCTTAGGGCGGCAAATTTCAAAGGGGTGGGGACTAATTTCAGAGGTACCTCCTTGTGGGGCAGTCTATCGGTCATTTAAAATGTTCACAGTCCTGGGTTTCCCAAACTTCTCTGATTGGTGGTGGGGCCTTTTCGAAATGCGGGCTTTCTCGAGGCGCCTTGTTACAGAAACACAGCAATGCATTTGGCAATGGGACAAATGCCAAGGGCGCTCGGACAATTCAGAACTGCATTAAACTTAAGGGATGCGGCGGCGGGGCTCCTGAAACTCACGAGCCGGCCTGCGTCAACCAGGTTGGTGCAACAATAGTACTACAGGTTTTGGAGTACCGGGTTTTCCCTGAAGGGCCTGAAAATTATATATATTAGCTCTATCAGCATCATACCGTTTGGCCGGGGGGTAGGCAGGTCTGTGGGTTCCATTCCCCACTCTCTTCTACCACACACCAATCCCCTGTAGAACGGCTGTATTGCGTTGGACACACCAGTTCTCGCCTGATCACTGAAGTGAAGCAACGCAACCCCAGGTAGTGGACGTAGTGGACGCAGTGGACGGGGCGAAGGGCCAAACGCAGAGGCAATGCCTAACTTGTTGTTAGTTGGAGTTTAAGGTCCCATCAACTACAAGGTCATTAGAGCCCTGTCCACTGCGTAGTTCTAATGCATATACTGCACAGACACTACACTAATGCGACGATTATTGGGTATTAGCGGTACCCAGCTTTCCCGAGCGACCACCCATGTCAGTACTAACTGGGCTTGCGTTGCTTTACTTCAGTGATCAGACGAGAACTGGTGCGTCCAACGCAACTCGCCGCTTCCCCTTTCAGGTGCAATTGACTTCGGTTTAACATCTCATCCGTAGGAAGGTGCACTCGGGGACGCCCCCTCCCTCCCTCCCTCTCTGTCTCTCTCTCCCTCTCTCTTCCCTTCTCTCCCTCCCTCTCTTCTTCTCTCTCTCCCCTTCTCTATCTCCCTCCATCTTTCTCTTCCTCCCTCTCTCTCTCTCCTACTCTCCCTCCCTCCTCCCTCTCTCTCTCTCTTCCTCTCTCCCCTTCTTTTCCTCTCTCTCGCCTTCTCTTCCTCTCTCTCCCCCTTCTCCCTCTCTCCCCTTCTCTCCCTCTCTAGCTCCCTCCATCTTTCTCTTCCTCCCTCTCTCTCCCCTACTCTCCCTCCCGCTCTCTTCTCTCTCTCTTCCCTTCTCTTCCGTCTCTCTCCCCTTCTTTTCCTCTCTCTCCCCTTCTCCCTCTCTCCCCCTCTATCTCCCTCCCTTTCTTCCTCTCTCTCCCCTACTCTCCCTCCCTCTCTCTCTCCCCCGATGGAAGCCAACTCACCTCCGTCCAGTCTCGAACCTAGAACCACTGACGCAGTTATCGAGCAGGCTACCTACTGAGGCCACCGAGTGCACCATTATGCTAATGAGAATGAAATAACATCGATTCGCTCTACTACACTCAAACTATCAAGTCCTATTTTTTCCAAAAAAAAAGAATATATAAATCTCGCGGACCACTGACCCATACTCACATCCTTTCGTCGTAACAATGATTTCGTTATGGTTAAGTGACCGTGCTCGAAATCGAGTCGTTGACCAATCCTCGGTGGTCAGTGGCTGAACGTCCACACTGTAGTTAGTGGCAAGTCGTAAACCTCCGATAACTACTTCATACAGTTTCGGAGATCCAACTTCGATCAAATTGGTTTGTAATTGAATATCGGAATTGTTGACAATCTGCGCCACGCAACGGTCCTTGCCCCACGTCACCAATTCGCAATATTCCACTACGAAGCCCATAGGTGGCGTGACATTCAACTTCCACGACAAGCGAATGGAGCGAAAATCAGCCCACGCCGTTAACTCTGCCACATCAACTGCAAAACAAAACGAACCGTTAAATGAACAAAGCTACTTCCTGTCCGGTCCACTAGAACAAAGGTTGAGGTCGAAAGGAGTGAAATGGGCCCTGCCCTTCAGTGCCATCTTAACGCATGGGCCCGCTGAGCAATTGCCCCGGGGGCCCCATGCTAATCTGTGTATGTACAAATATGGAGTGGTTGTCACAGGAGCCTCAGCACGCTGCTTTGCCCAGGGGCCCATACTGATCGCCCTTGTATCCATTCACAGGGACAAGATGGGTACCCGACCCTACCACAGGCGTGAGAAAAGGGTTAGGAGTTGCTATGAAAGCGAACAACGTAATTTATGAATCAAACCAATTGGCCATCAAAGCATGTCGGGTAATTGAACAAAAAGAGAACGAAATTCAAAACACTCTCATCATCATCATACCCTTATCCCGCCTGTGGCAGGGTCGGGTCTGCGGGTCCGTTGAACATACCCTGACTAGGGTCACTAGCCAGGCGTCTGGAACCCGCAGGAATATTGGCAAAGTTGTCTGTGGGGGGGATTGCCGGCCTACCCAGGAATCAAGGCCGGCCTTCTCTATAAAGGGGCCCGGGTGCAAAAATCCTTTTGGGGCCCCAAAATATTTTTCCAAAAGTAAAAATAAAAGGATTCAGAGTAAATGGACTCCTCTTAGATGCCCTTCTGTCCCGTGGACGTCCACACCTTGGAACATTTTCAGTTGGACCTGTGTCATTATATTTTTTTATTACACTTCTGATAATTAAAGGTATTTTGGTTTTAACAACCCCAAAATAGTAGCATTATTAAATTATTGACTCTTAACCTCTAATTTCGGGTTGTCCAACCTGTGGCCCATTGAGGCTTGTAATGTGGCCCATGGTGCATCATTTCTAATTATGCATTATAGCCTACCTGCTATGAAACACCTAACGTCATCTTCACCCATTTTGGTTTTGACAGCCTGTGGCTGACAATCAGTTCATGGAGCAGCCGAGTGACCCACAACTCCAGAAAGGTTGTACAACCCTGGTGTAGTTCGATGGCAGGGTTGTTAGGTTACGTTTAGGTTATACTGCATTGGCAGGGTCGAATGAGGGACGTTGCCCCTACAATGACGTATTAAACTTTTAATATTAGCAATGATCTGGGCCCTGATGGGTACTGATGATGCCCCCCCCCCCTCAATCGTGGGGCCCGGGTGCAATGCACCCTCTGCATCCCCCGGATGGCCGACCCTGGCAGGAATTTAGACGATGCAGACCGATTGAACTGTTATACCTATCCTCTAATTAATGTTTTGGTCAGTCGTGTCACTTCCCAGTTTTTAATATTATTATCATGCTCGACAAATTTTCCCGCCGCGGTGGCGTAGTGTTTAGCACGCTCGGCAACTGCGTCAGGAGTTCTAGGTTCGATACTGGACCGAGGTGGGTCGGCTTCTTTCGGGCAAGAGAGAGGCCGCGAGTGTGCCTTCTTTCGGATGAGAAGTAAAACCGAGGTCCGGTGTGGGTGTACGGTGTCACTTGCACGTCAAAGAACCCTCTCTACTACGCAACGGGTAGATGAGGCAAAATTCCCAGGTGTAGGAGCTCGCCCCCTGGCGTCGGTAGCATTCCCCAACGAACACTACACCGACGATAAATAAGCGTAGGGGTGCAGCTTTGGCCGGCAACCGGCTGCAGAAAAAACTATGACCAATAGGGATTTTGCAATTTCTCGTAACGTGGTCGTTTCGGGACGAAAGACGAGAAGTAAAAAGCCTTCTCGTCCTTCCCAGTCGTCTTCAATACAATAAGGACGCGAAAATCATAAATAAAAGTAAGAAAGGAGGACAATTATTTGTGATTTTCTCAACCTTATTTTATTGAAGACGACTGGGAAGGACGAGGAGGCTTTTTACTTCTCGTCTTTCGTCCCGAAATGCCCACGTTACGAGAAATCGCAAAATCCCTAATATATCACCCTGTGCCCATTCAGAGGGACAAATGGGTACCCGACCCTGCCATAGGCGGAAAAAGGGTTAGGAGTTGCTTTGCGTTTGCTCGACATATTTTCAAAATTTCAACAAATATCTTACCACTGAATGGAGAAGAAGGTTTCAATTCCGTCACATGACAAATGCCGGCCGGTACAACAATTATGATTCCAAGCAACAGGATTCGGTAGGAGATTCTTTTCTGTAATAGATTCCCAAAAAGGAAGAATAAAGTTATGATGAGTGAAATAAAAACGACATTATATCGAATATAAATAAATAAATGATCAAATCAATTTCGAACCCACAAAAAAAATCTACTTCTTTTTATCACTATCGCTATCCGAATGGATATTCCACTAATGGCTTCCTCTTTTCTTCATAGAGGCATTGTTAATGTCAACATGACTATGAACCTAATAATAACATTTCTCTTTCTTCCACTCCAAAATAAAATATTGGGCTAACGGCGAAATAAACAACTTCTTCCGGAGATCAAATAGTGGAAACTTGTGTACCTAATAAAAATTGTGGCCGACGACGGGAACGATAAGACAGGAATAATAAAAAAAACAACGTGTATCGATTGTAGATGTAGTTGTTGGCTCAACGACTGACATCAGACCACTTTGTTAACACCGATTTCAAGTCAGGTAGCTACTGCATGTCAATTACAACTCAATTTAATCAAATCTGCAATAAAAACCGAGAAGGTAAACCGACAACGTCCAAGCAATACGTCGACTAGTGAAAGCAGCGATCACAAGAGGGCGCCAGCTTCTATAGGCATCTAGACGTGTACCTGTAACCATAGATACCGTTGCTGGGTTACTCGGCGTCGGCCTCTTCTCCACCTCTGTATGTACCTTATAGACACTAGGTGGCAAAGCGAGCAGCGCCTGCTTTAGCACTTATGCCGCCCCGGACAAAAGGACAAATTGCCGCCCCGGACAAAAGGACAAATTGCCGCCCCGGACAAAAACGACAAATTGCCGCCCCGGACAAAAGGACAAATTGCCGTCCCGGACCAAAGGACAAATTGCCGCTCCTTGAAGCAGCGCTCTGTTCTCACACAGCCAAAATGGCGCCCCGGATAAATGTCCATGTTGGCCCTGCAGCGAGGTTGGTTTAGGCTTGGGTTACATCGCCTCCAACCCTAACACGGACCTAATAGGCACACTTTACACCAATACCTGCTCCCCTTTTTCCCGCGTGTGGTAGGGTTGGCTACCCATCTTTGCCGCTCTGAATGGACACACGGGCGATCTATAGGACACAGTGGCGTACCTACGGTATGGCAGGTACGGTGGATACCCTAGGCCACCCTTGTAGGGGGGAGGCAACCAGGTGGTATGGATACGTAGGGCCTAAGACGACGAAGGGAGGAGGAGCTCGTTAGGTCCATTACAGGAATGCAAGTGGTGGAAGCACCCGGGGCAAGGGGAGACCAAAGCAGACGTGGGAGCAGATTGTCCGTAAGGATATGGTAGTGTGTAGGAGGGTGGACAGGGATCTGGTGGGAGTTGTTGTTGTTGTATTAGGGCCCTTCAACTACAAGCTCATTAGAGCCCCGTGCACAGCATAGTTATTATGCAGAGACTGCACAGACACTACACAAATGCGACGATGTTTGGGTCTTAGCAGTACCCAGTTTTCCCAAGCGGCCACCCATGTCAGGACTAGCTGGAGTTGCGCTGTTTAACTTCAATGATCAGACGAGAACTGGTGTGTCCAACGTAATTCGCCGCTCCCCATCTGGTGGGAGATAGGCGAGAGTGGAGGAGCTAGAGTCCGCAGATCCGAACCTGCCGCAGGCGGGATAAGGGTATGATGATAATTTAAGGCGTTTTAAGATGCTTGGGGATCACTGGTGACTCCATATGGGAGCGGCGAGTTGCGTTGGACACACCAGTTCTCGTCTGATCACTGAAGTTAAGCAACGCAAGCCCAGTTAGTACTGACATGGGTGGCCTCTTGGGAACACTGGGTACTGCTAATACCCAATAATCGTCGCATTAGTGTAGTGTCTGTGCAGTATATGCATTAGAACTATACAGTGGACGGGTCTCTAATGACCTCGTAGTTGACGGGACCTTAAACACCAACCAACAAACAAGTGACCCTATGTTGTGATTCTAGGGCTAAGTAGGTATGGAACCATAGAATTAATGCAGGGTGGCTGAAATGGAGGCAGGCAAGTGGGGTCCTGTGTGACCGCCGGGTCCCAATAAAGTTGAAGGGTAAGGTCCACAGAACCGTCGTTAGGCCAGCTATGCTGTATGGATCTGAGTGTTGGGCAGTTTGGAAGAACCATGAACGGCAAATGCAAGTGGCCGAGATGCGAATGCTGCGCTACATGAGTGGGGTGACGCGATTGGACAGAATTAGAAACGATTACATTAGAGGTAGCCTGGGGGGTGGGAGATATTGCGGAGAAGATGAGAGGGAACCGGTTGAGGTGGTATGGGCATGTGATGCGAAGGGGAGAGGAGGAGCTTATTAGGTCCATTATGGGACTGCAGGTGGTTGGGGGCATCAGAGGTGGAGGAAGACCGAAGCGGACGTGGGAGTAGGTGGTGCAAAGGGACATGGAGGTGTGTGGGGTGGAGGGGGACTTGGTGGGAGATAGGCGGGAATGGAGGATTAGAACCCACAGACCCGACCCTGCCTCAGGCGGGAGAAGGGTGAGATGATGATGATGTATGACTACGTCATCCTTGCCCGGGAACGCCATAAAAAAAAGATGACTTCCGGTTATTTTCTTTAAAGAAAGAGAACGAGAGTCAACCACTTGGTACAAGCATAAAAGTAATAAAAATAACGTCTTAGGTTAAAGAGACGATGCAACCTAGATACGTAACTCTTTCTCTCATTTTTAAATTATGAAAATTCAGGTAATGCTTCTTTCTTTTCTTGTTCACAGCCTTTTGATTTGAGAGAAGAAGGAGGGGGAGCACAACACAAAAACATATTGTTCAATTCATGCTTATTTTCACTTTCCTTTTACTTCATATTCAAAAAAAAAGGAAATCTTAAAACACGTTTTCAGGAATAAAAGTTCAACAAAAGAAAGTGAAATTTGACGGTTAGGTTTTTCAAGTTTGAGAAAAGGAGGAGAATGAAATTATTACGTCTTAATAATAAATAGGAAGTTACTGAGCAGAAATGCCTTGAAAACTAACACCCCGCCTCGGTGGCCCGGGAGGCAGCGCGCTCGATTATTCCTCTACCGGCTCCAGGTTCGATAGGTTGGTTTGCTCGTGTTTTAGGGCCCTTCAACTACAAGGTCATTAGAGCCCCGTCCACAGCATAATTCTTACGCAGACACTGCACAGACACTACACAAATGCGACGATTTTTGGGTATTAGCAGTACCCGATGTTCCCAAGCGGCCACCCATGTCAGTACTAGTTGGGGTTGCGTTGCTTCAATTCAGTCATCAGACGAGAATTGGTTGTTGTTGTTGTTTGTTTGTTGGTGTTTAAGGTCCCGTCAACTACAAGGTCATTAGAGACCCGTCCATTGCATAGTTCTAATGCATAGACTGCACAGACACTACGCTAATGCGACGATTATTGGGTATTAGCAGTAACCAGTTTTCCTGAGCGACCACCCATGTCAGTACTAGCTGGGCTTGCGTTGCTTAACTTCAGTGATAAGGCGAGAATTGGTGTGTCCAAAGCAATACGCCCCTACCCTACTGCATCGAGGTGGGTTGACTTCTTTCGGGTGAAACAGGCCCCGCTTGGAAAAACTTGGTACTGCTAATGCCCAAAAAATCGTCGCATTAGTGTAGCGTCTGTGCAGTCTCTGCATCAGAACTACGCAGTGGACGGGGCTCTAATGACCTTGTAGTTGAAGGGCCCTAAAACACCAACAAACAACAACGAGAGACTGCACAGGCCCTACGCTAATGCGATGATTTTTGGGTATTAGTGGCACCCAGTTTCCCCAAGCGGACACCCATGTCAGTACTAGCTGGGGTTGCGTTGCTTCACTTCCGTCATCAGACGAGAACTGGAGTGTCCAACGCAATACGCGCCTACCTTACTGGATCGAGGTGGGTTGGCTTGTTTCGGGTGAAACAGGTCTTAAGTGCTCCCTCCGCCGGTTGAGAAGTAAAACCGAGGTCCCGTGTGGTGCACCATGTCGCCTCTACACGCATCATGCCACCACCACTGAAATAAACCGGCGTATTTTGTAGTTGTCTGCGTGTAAATCCTTCGTAGGAGACGATTGAAATGTCTTAGGTACGCTTCCGGGTTGGAAAGTTCCTTCCTTTCGTTTCCTTGCAGTTTTAGGGCCCTTCAACTACAAAGGTCATTAGAGACCCGTCTACTGCTCAGTTCTAATACAGAGTCTGCACAGACACTACGCTGTTACGACGACTTTTGAGTCTTATCAGTACCCAGTGTTCTCAAGCGGTCACCCATGCCAGTACTAACTGGGGTCGCGTTGCTTAACTCCGGTGATCAGACGAGAACTGGTGTGTCCAACGCAAATACTGCCGCTTTTTGTTTGCCAGGTTCGAACTTGTAACGCTGAAGTCACAATAAACAAACGTTAGTAAGCAGACTGCTGAATTGGCACCTTGTAGGATTAACTTGATATTTAGCGGTACATTAATTCATACATAAAAATTCCGAAAAGTGACTAATAAAATTTTTAAAACTATGAATTTACTTACCAAATAGTTGAAATAAGAGATTATCCACATAATTTGGAATTGATTGAAGAAATTATTTAATATTTGCCGTGGTGTTGTTGTTGTTGTTTCACGATCACCAGAGGTTGATGTGTATAATAAAAAGTTGAGCTCAAAATGCGCACTTTCAAATCAATAAACGTTAGCAGACAGTTATGATCATTGACGGTTATTTGCATTTAGGCCAAAATTATTTATGAAAGAGTTAAGGAAATTGTTGTCCATCCTGTGTCCACTTCACTAACTTGTGCACAACGGTTGTGGAATGCAAATTTTCCAATCTCACATTGGGAGTTGGGTTGCGATCGAAATTACACACAAAAGCTTCACAAAACAGCCATCGTTTCGGTTTCATTGTTACCTCTAGTAGTCTATAGTTGTTTCACCCTTTTATAAACATGATTTTTTAAAGAGGTTTATCTACCAACCTGAATTTTTAAAGAAAAAAAAGACAACACAATAAAAAGTTCACGACCCATTTTGAAATTCGAAAAAAAGAACATTCTAACTACAACAGCGCCCTCTACAGAAATCTGCCAACGGCTGGTTACCATGACGACTGCGTCCGGCGTCCTCAACGGCATCTCCGTGCATCTACATTTTAAACGAACAATCAACTGTGCAACGAACGTTCATGAACATGCAACAAACGAGTTCCTACAAAGAAAACGCTCGCTTATTTTTCGTTCGTTCATTGGTGTTTTAGGGCCCTTCAACTACTAGGTCATTAGAGCCCCGTCCACTGTGTAGTTCTGGTGCAGAGACTGCACAGACACTACACTAATGCGACGATTTTTGGATACTAGCGGTACCCAGTTTTCCCAAGTAGCCACCCATGTCAGTACTACTTGGGGTTGCGTTGCTTAACTTCAGTGATCGGACGAGAACTGGTGTGTCCAACGCAATTTGGCGCTCGCTTGTTTCTCAGTAGCAAGAATGTCACGAACGTGTTGTTGTTATACTGAAGCGCAGGTCAGGCCGAAGGGGGGATGTGAACGGTGCGAGGGCACAAGGTCACCCCAAGGGAAGGATTACCCGAAAAAATTCCTGCGTCCGGCCGCAGGAAACCGAAAAACGAATTACAAAAAACAAAAAGGTCAAGAAATGTTTCAGAACATGCCGGAACTCTAAGGCTGGCACCCTATAGCCAGCACCTTAAGGACGGCATCCTATAACCGGCACTCTATGGCCAGCACTCTTATGGCCTGCACTCTAAGGTTGGCACTGTAAGGCGGGTGCTATTCCTCAACGTGTCCGGACCTTTTGCCATGTAGGCCCTACTTAATTGCAGGCTAGGGATTCGTGGCACACAAAGAACATCCCAGGCAAATTCAGTGTTTGCTAAGGTGATCTGGACAGCTGAACTTTGACCTTTACCCACCATAATTATGTCAGATAAGTGGTTGGACACTTTGAGGTGTGACACCGGCTCTCTAAGGATGCTATTCCAAGGCCGACACTCTATGGCCTAAAGTCTGCTGGGCTCCGCAAATCAACTTTGCCCCACTATTGTTCGGGTCAGTACTGCTGAAGTCAGTGAGAACGAACAAAAAACTGCAAAAGTTAGTTCGTTCGTGAGCTGCACGATCGCCTTCTAGTTCGCCAATGTTCGTTTACTAAGCGTGACATAAAAGTGCTCGTCGCTAAATGCGAGAGGCACGGCGAATTTCATGCTGAACACATCAAAGAAGTTTTCCATCCTTTGTTCGTGTAGTGTACACGAACGTTACAAGAGCCAAACATGTAGAGAGGCGTGCTTGGGAACAGTTGGGGGACTGTTGGTTGGGGAACTCGTACACTGCAGGGGATTTGGATTTGCTGGGTTCATTTCATGAGTTGGGGAGTAAGTCAAGCAGCCATAACAGGCCGAACCCTTAGGCAAGGCGCAAAATGAGGCCGCAGGGTGACGCAGCGTGACGCAGCCCTGCGAAATTCTGCTAGCAGGCAATCACAGCACATTGAATCGCAGTTTTTCAACATACTGGTTTGCAATTTGCGTCAACTAAAATGGCTTTCAACGTAACGGTGATTGCCTGCTAGCAGAATTTCGCAGTGCTGCGTCACGCTGCGGCCTCATTTTGCGCCTTGCCTTAGAAGGCTGCTCGCGGGAGATGAGGAGGTAGGTGAAGAGGACGTAGGAGAGGGGAAATTTACAGCACCCAACGTTCTTTACCAACCACCCTTGTTGGTGCTAACGTGGGCTCGCGCTGCTTAACTTCAGTGATCTCACGAGAACTGGTGTGTCTAACGCAACTTGGTGTGCCCAACGCAACTTAGTGTGTCCCACGGGTCCACCCACGTTAGTACCAACATGGGTGCTTGGTAGAGAACGTTGGGTGCTGCAAATTTCCCAACAAACATCCCCAACACCTACCTCTTCGTCACCCACGAACAGCCTTCTAAAGGTTCGGCCTGTTATGGTTGCTGGACATACCGAAATAAGCCAACCCACCTCGGTTCAGTATGGAACCTAGAACCACTGACGCAGTTACCGAGCACGCTACCTACTGCGCCACCGAGGCGGGTATCTCAGACATCCCTTCAACAACAAAAATATGACAAGTATTTCAGGAAGCGGAAGTCGCTGCAAAATCAATTTATGAATGAGAGAGGAGGTGAGAGGGTTAGCGGATAGTGTGTTGGTTATTCGGGCAAAGACCCGTCAATTTGGGCAGCCAACAATGCACTTCCACCCCTGCGCTTCATTGAAACCTAGCCAACTATTGAGCAGATTAAAATTCCGAAAAGCAGAAAGCACGACTTTGTTATTATTTCGATTACGTCTCACCACCTCCAAATCCGATTAAAAAATCACAATCAAAATCAACTCGAGCAACATCCTCCTTACCTTCATACCGGAAGTGCAATTTGAGAGGACAAAATTAGGCCTTATTGCACAATACTGGCCAACTTATTGTTGTTGTGCAGAAGCCGAATAAAAACGTTGATTGAATGCAATTCAACGTTTTCATTCAGCTTCTGCATCATCTATTTCCTGAAAACCCACGTAATAATTGTTAATAAATTAGGGTGGAGGTGGCGAGAGAGAGGAACTTACAGCGAATAACAACGTAATTCAAGATCATCAAGGTGCAACCGTCCATGGCAGACACTAGCGGGGCGCCGGCGAATATCAGATTAAAAACGAAAAAAACTTTATTTACCGGCATCTAAAAATTACATCCTGTGTCTATTCAGCTATTGTCGTAATCAGCACAAAACCAGGACGGCTTCTGAGCTTCCGGATGCAGGTTCGATCCCAGTCGATGTGAATAACTTCCGTTCAGAAATTAGGCACCAAACTACCAACTTCCTCCAGGGTCGAACCCTGCACCAGCTACCAAAGTTGGCTATCGATAGGACTGTTAATTAGCTTCGGCATTTTAAATCATAACCCTAGATTGCAGAGCCAGGAAGTGGACCATCTGAAAAAAAATTAGAATTTAGCATCACTTTCCCTGTTGATAAGTTTATACACTTATGCCAAAAGGAAAAACGTAATGCGCGAATTGCCCTGCTTAGATTTGCAATGATGCTGTGTTGCCATGACAACAAGCAGTTGCATCCTCATCAGTAGCACGTGCTTAGATGATGCGTTGCCACAACAACGGGCGTCAAGCGTCACGAATTCGCAATCCCTAGTTACAATATACAGCAACGACGCTCCTTCTTACGGTTCCGTCCATGAACAACACAGATACACGAAGCCACGTGTACGCAGCTCGCAAGTCGGTGAAGGTTCGATTCCCGTGCTATTACCGATGATAACCAGTTTTTACTTTGTTTCATCGGTGTTTTACGACCCTTCAACTACAAGGTTATTAGAGCACCATCCAATGCATAGTTCTAATGCAGAGACTGCACAGACACTGCACTAATGCGACGATTTTTGGGTACTAACGGTATCCAGTGTTCCCAAGCGGCCATCCATGTCAGTACTAGCTGGGGTTGCGCTACTTAACTTCAGTGATCAGACGAGAACTGGTGTGTCCAACGCAATGCAGCCGCTCCTCTCTACTATGCATCGGGTAGATAAGGCAAAACTCCGAGGTGGAGGACCTGGCCCACTGGCGTTAGCGGAGTACCCCAATGAACAGTAGACCGACGATAAATAAGCATAGGGGTTGCAGCTTCGGTCTGCAGCCGGCTACGGATAAACACCGTCCACTGTATCCCCCTTTTGTCCATTCAGAGGGACAAGACGGATACTCGACCGACCAGAGGCGTCGCTACGGTTGGTGTCACCCCCCCTCTCCCAAAAAAACTGCTTCTTCTGCTTTGGTGTTACCCCATTTGTCATGGTGCCAGTGGAGTCACCCGGTGCGGTACGCACCCTCCGCACACCCCTAGTGACGCAACTGCTCGACCCTGCCATATGCGGGAAGAGGGTTAGAAGCCTATGTCAGTTCCGGAACTTCCATAGGCACTTGGAAAGCTCACTCGGCGGAGTGCCCTTTCTGCCAAAGAGTGGACGACGACACTCATCACACGTTTAGAGCTCTTCAACTACAAAGGTCATCAGAACCTGAGTCCACTGCCTAGTTCTAATGCAGAGTCTGCACAGACACTACGCTGCTACGACGATTTTTGGGCATTAGCAGTACCCGGAGTTGGATTTGGATATTGAGATGCCCTAGGCTATTTCAATTTCGAGGCCCTTTTCTTGACCCGTCGCGGTGGCGTAGTGTTTAGCACGTTCGGCAACTGCTCCAGTAGTTCTAGGTTCGGTACTGGACCGAGGTGGGTTGGCTTCTTTCACGCGAGAGAGAGGCCGCGAATGCGCCTTCTTTCGGATGAGAAGTAAAATCGAGGTCCCGTGTGGGTGTGCGATGGCACTTGCACGTAAAAAGAACCCTCTCTACTGAGCAACGGGTAGATGAGGCAAAATTTACAGGGGTAGGAGAGCTCGCTCCCTGGCGTCGGTAGAATTCCCCAACCAACACTAGACCGACGATAAATAAGCGTAGGGGTTGCAGCTTTGGCCGGCAACCAGCTGCGGGAAAACTACGACCAATAGATCGCCCTTGTGTCCATTCAGAGGAACAAGATGGGTACCCGACCCTGCCACAGGCGGGAAGAGGGTTAGGAGTTGCTTTTTCAAGCCATTTTCTGAAGTTTTAAATCCCGTTAAATGTTGAGGCCCTAGACTTCAGCCTACTTAGCCTAGTGGTAAATCTGGCACTGACAAGAGATCTAGCCTGAAGTAATGTTTGAAACGGTTCCGGACTAGTGCCTAGAAGACAGCAGTAGGTGGTTAAGCCGGGGGTCCGACACTCAGTGCTCAAACGCATTACACCTACCCCCAGTCCCCTTCCCCAAAAATAACAGAAGTACCTACATATTGAAATAAAAGACGCCGCCGCGACGTTTCACCTTCTTTCCAGTGCAGCCAAGTTGCGTTGGACACCCCAGTTCCCGTGAGATCACTGAAGTTAAGCAGCGCAAGCCTACATCAATACCAACATGGGTGGTTGGTAATGAACGTTGGATGCTGCAAATTTCCCCTCTCCTTCGTCCTCTTCACCTACCTCCTCATCTCCCGTGAGCAGCCTCCTAAGGGTTCGTCCTGTTATGGCTGCTTGGCCTACTCTCCAACCCATGAAACTTATCCAGCGATCCAGTAGAGAGCGAGACAGATACATTCTTAACGGAATTCCAGCACTTAAAAAATATGAACTTATAAATAGATTTCACGTAACGATGAGTAAAATTCCATTCAAACTGCCAAAAATACAAACTACTTACTCGGGAGGACGAGCGAGAAAATGGTATCGGCATCATTAAACCAGGAGACCACCTAACGATGAAGAATTAATTCAATCTTGCATAACGAAAGTTAGGTCATTGACGTGTTGGTAATAGTACTTGAGAAATAAATGATTTCATTTGACACATGCTCTTTTGAAGATTACAGCTAAAATGACGACAGTCGATTAATTAAAAAGAAGGGGACTTGAAATCCACGCAGTTTCCAAGCAGATACTATGGTGTATTATATCAAAGTCGTTAATACCTAGAGATAAAAAGGATGTGGGGAGAAAACCAGGGATGAATTGTTTCCCTAGAATCCAGTGCAACTCGTTAAAAAAAAGGATCTAATTAAACGCATAAAATCTCAAACGGCTGCAATTCGTATAGCAATGAGGTATCTCACTTACGTCATTAGACTCACTGTTTTCTCCCGCAACCGCAATTATTTTCCAGTCTGAAAAAACCGGAAAGAAGCATACAACCCTGGAATAATGTAAAATAAATGTCAGAAAAAGGTAGAGAGGAGAAGTTGAACCAATATTTTAAGTCTATAAATTAGTCCAACGAGGTATAAAATAGCATTGCCTAAAAGAAATCCAAGATGGACAGATGAGTGCGAAAATCGAACACTACGAGATGGCGCTGACATCCATCCAGTTGCTAGGCGATGTTACCTAGCAACTCAGCGTCCTGAAAATTCTCCGTGAAACTTCAGGCCAGGTTCCGTGGGTTCCGTCCGGGCAGTGCCGGATTTAAATATTGAGAGGCCCTAGGCTATTTCAATTTTGAGACCATTTTCTTTTGTTTTAAAGCCCGCTAAATGTTGAGGCCCTAGGCGTCAGCCTACTTAGCCCAGGTGTAAATCCGACACTGGTTCCGGGATGCGCAAAATAACAGGCCCTGTGCGCAGAGGAGAGGCTGACGCACCAAGAGGTCAAGACTCCATGAATTCATAATCCAAGTTCATTACGATGCCATTAGCGCAGGTTCTCGGCTAGACAGTTTTTTGTTGGCTGGTGTTTTAGGGCCCTTCAACTACAATGGTCACTAGAGCCCTGTCTCCTGCGTAGATCTATTTCAGAGCCTGCACTGACACTACTCTGTTACGACGATTTTTGGGCACTAGCGGCACCCAGTGTTCGCAAGCTGCCATCCATGCTAGTACTAACTGGGGTTGCGTTGTTTCACTTCGGTGGTCAGACGAGAACTGATGTGTCCAACGCAATACAGCAGCTCCCTCCATGGGTACCGGACCCTGCCATAGGCTGTTGTTGTTTTTTGGTGTATTAGGGCCCTTCAACTACAAGGTCATTAGAGCCCCGTCCACTGTGTAGTTCTGATGCAAAGACTGCACAGACACTACACTAATGCGACGATTTTTATACTAGCGGTATCCAGTTTTCCCAAGCGGCCACCCATGTCAGTACTAGCTGGGGTTACGTTGCTTAACTTCAGGGATCAGACGAGAACTGGTTGCCGCTCCCTCACTGCCGTAGGCTTGGGAGGCGGGTAGGAGTTGCTATTTTTTTGCTTAATGCAGCTAAGCCTTCCGGTTGCAATGGATTCGAATATGATGGAATCTTGAGGACATGACAGATGTCTTTTACACTCTTAAAATCTTAATGGAACCTGTCCCCGACGTCTCCTTGAACTACACTTAAGGCTTTACAGTTTCGCAGTAAAAAGTGCCGAATAGGATTAGTCTGAAAACCGTTGAGTCAAAGAAAGAGGGACGGCAAAGGCGAAAAAAACGCCTTCGTAGAAACGTGAATTATTTTAGGGCACCCACCTGGTTCCAACTCCAGACTTCTTTCCTCAATTCCAACCTTTTGAATATCCGGTACCGACGTAAAATGAGTGCCATCCGTGAAGCCACCGGAGAATCACGTGATCCGAAAAAAAGCGGCCGGCAGATGACAAAAGCATCAAAGCAACTAGCAACTCCTAACCCTTTTTCCTGCCTATGGCAGGATGGAGTGCCCATCTTAGTCCCTATGGATGGACACATGGGCTATGTGTTGACGCATCCAGTCTACTCTAGGAGCGGCGAATTGCGTTGTACACACCAGTTCTCGTCTGATCACTGAAGTTAAGCAGCGCGACCCCAGCTAGTACTGACATGGGTGGCCGCTTGGGGAAACTGGGTACTGCTAAGACCCAAAAATCGTCGCATTAGTGTTTAGTGTCTGTGCAGTTTCTGCATAAGAGCTATGCTGTGGACGGGGCTCTAATGACCTTTGAAGTTGAAGGGCCCTAAAACGCTAGCAAAAACAAAACAACAAAGTCAGTCTACTCTTCGTTGGGGCTTTCCGTCGACCTTCTACACCCGGGAATTTGGCCTGAACTACTCGTTCCATACAGTGCCTGCTCTAGCACTTATGCCGCCCCGGATAAAAGGACAAATTGCCACCTCTTGAAGCAGCGCTCTGTTCTCACACTTAGAGCCACAATGGCGGCCCGGATAAATGCCCGGGTTGCCCCCCTTAGAGCGGGCTCTGTTCCATAGTAGAGGGGGTTCTTTTCCGCGCAATGGTAACTTGCTACAAAGATCCCGCCTCGGTGGGGCAGTATGTAGCGTGCTCGGTAACTGCGTCAGTGGTTCCAGGCTGGATACTGGACCGAGGCGGATTATCTTCTTTCGGGCGGTAGAGGTGTCCCGAGTGCGCCTTCCTTCGGATGCGAAGTAAAAAATCGACGCCCCGTGTGGTGTACGTTGTCATCACTGCGCCTAACAGGACCCTCTCTGCTATGGAACGGGTAGATGAGACCGAATTCCGAGGTGTAGGGGCTCGTCCCCTGGCATCGATGGATGCAGTTTTGGTTGGCAACCGGCTGCGGAAAAATGTTGTCCACTAGATGACCTTTGTGTCCATTGAGAGGGACTAGATGGGTACGTGACCCTGCCATCGGCGGAAAAAGGGTTAGTAGTCACTTTGCTACCCGTTGCACAGGAGAGAGGGTACAAAGCACAGGGAGCCACGGTTTCACTTTCCATCCGACGGGAGGCGCACTCGATGTCTCTTCCTCACACTCGCCCGAGAGAGGCTAAGAAGCTAACCCACCTCGATCCAGAATCGAGCCTGGAGCCACTGGCGCGGTAGCGGAGATCTTCTCCACCTTTGCACCTCAGAGGCAGGTCCAATTTTTCGACTGGTAAACATTGATATTAACTAAGGCTGTATTTTTTTAAATTAGATTTAAATATTAATACATTTAATCAGGAGCCAAAATACTGTACCGCCATGGTACTTGGTCCTGACAATGACAGAGGTACTTCTGCTTGAAATTTCATCTGTGCTCCTCTGTGTGGTGCTAATCCGCGGAATTAATCAGTACCGCTTCTGAAAAACTAATTTCCACATGGATTAGGATAAAAATACAGTAGGAGGAATTAGTGGCCTAGAGTGTTGTTGACACTCGAGTGAGTTGACAAATCATTGAATGCAAACCCTGGCGCAGGAGGTGGCGTGTTCGATTACTCAGTCAGTGGTTCCAGGTTCAAACCTGGATCGAAACGGATTGGCTATTCCGGTCCCTCTCTCTCATCCTCTCCCTCTATCTCTCTCCCTCTCTATCCACTCTCCATCTCTCTTCCTCTCTCCTCCTCCCTCTCCCTCCCTCTCCATCTCCCTCTATCTCTCTCCCTCTCTATCCTCTCTCCATCTCTCTC
>JAAFCE010006668.1:8006259-8028390 GCA_013389805.1 Trigoniulus corallinus
TCTCTCCTCCTCTCCATCTCTCCTCCTCTCCATCTCTCCTCCTCTCCATCTCCCTCTCTTTCCCTCTCCATCTCTTTCTCTCCCTCTCCATCTCTCTCTTCCTCTCCCTTTCTCCATCTCTCTCCCTCTCCCTCTATCTCTCCCCCTCTCAGTCTCTCCTCCTCTCCATCTGCCTCTCTCTCCCCCTCTCCATCTCCCTCTCTCCCTCCCCTCTCCATATCTCTCTTCCTCGCCCTCTTTCTCTCCCCCTCTCCATCTCCCTCTCTTTCGATCTCCCTCCCTCTCTCCCTATCTCTGCCTCTCCCTCACTCCCCCTCTCCATCTCTCCCTCCCCTCCCCCTCTCTCTCTGGGGCGAGTATGAGAGGCCTCGAGTGCGCTTTCCGTCAGATGGGAAGAAAACGAAGGTGCCCAATGCGGTGTACGGTTGCTGGAACGGGTAGATGAGGCTAAATTCAAGGTGTAGGAGCTTGGAGGACTACCGAGCTCCTACACGTGAGAATTTTATGTCATCTACCCGTTGCATAGTAGAGAGGGTTCTTTTACGCGCAGGGGTGACATCGTACACCACACGGGACCTCCGTTTTACTTGTCATTCGTTTAGTGGTGTTTTACGGCCCTTCAACAACAAGGTCATGAGAACCCCGTCCACTGCGTAGTTCTAATGCAGAGAGACTGCACAGACACTACACGAATGCGACGATTTTTGGGTATTAGTAGTACGCAGTGTTTCCAAGCGGCCACCCATGTCAGTACTAGCTGGGGTTGCGTTGCTTAACTTCAGCGATCACACGAAAATTGGCGTGTCCAACCTCAATAAGCCGCTCCCCGGCTTTACTTGTCGTCCGAACAAAGGTGCACCTGGGGCTTCTGTCTCGACCGAAAGAAGTCAACACTTGATCTAGTGTCGAGCCTGGAACCACTGACGAAGTAAATCGAGCACGCCATCTATAGCCCCACCGAGAAGGGAAGGGGGGGGGTCCTACACCACCGAGTAGAAATCATGAAAACATCTAAGCCGATTTCTGGTGCTTTTAAACTCCTAATAATCTTTTCTTGCAAATCTCTAAAATCATAATCATTTCTGAAACTTTCTCTTAAGCATTCCCTCAAAGTCCCCGCCAAAGGAGTTACTGTACCCTCTTTGGGGTGTGCTATTCACATTCCTGGAGTACCGTCTTAATTCCTTCCTCTTCAGAAACACGATGTCGAGCTCCTTCAATTGAACGTCGATTCTTAATAACATCAAACAAAAATATATTCTTACAAGAGATGCGTGAGTAGCAACCTCATTTACACTCCACTTCTTTGAACTCTCGAAACCTGCCTCGGTGGTGCAGAACTCGACTACTGCGTCACTGGTTCCAGGCTCGATACCCAGAGAGGGAGACAGACATTGATTGACTGGTGTTTTATAGCCCATCAACTGCAGTCATCATTAGAGCCCCGTCCACGGCGTAATTCTAAAGCACAGACACGTGCTGTTACGACGATTTTTGGGTATTAGCGGTGCCTAAACGATCATCATGCCAGTACTAGCTGGGTTGGTTCGTTTATATTTTAAGGCCCTTCAAATTCAAGGTCATTAGAACCCCGTCCACTGCGTAGTTCTAATGCAAAGACTGCATAGACATTACACTACTGCGACGATTTTGGGGTTGTAGCAGTACCCAGTCTTCTCAAGCGCCCATCTATCTCAATACTAACTGGGTTGTTGTTGTTGTTTGTTGGCGTTTTAGGGCCCTTTAACTACAAAGGCCATTAGAGCCCCGTCCACAGCATAGTTCTTATGCAGAGACTGCACAGACACTACTGCGACGATTTTTGGGTTTTAGCAGTACCCAGTTTTCCCAAGCGGCCACCCATGTCAGTACTAGCTGGGGTTGCGCTGCTTAACTTCAGGGATCATACGAGAACTGGTGTTGGTTCATTGGTGTTTTAGGGCCCTTCAACTACAAGGTCATTAGAATCTCGTCCACAGTGTAGTTCTGATGCAGAGACTGCACGGGCACTACACTAGTGCGACGATTTTATTGGGTACTAGCAGTCCCCAGTTTTCCCAAGCGGCCACCCATGTCAGTACTAACCTGGGTTGCGGTGCTTCACTTCAGGGATCAGATGAGAAGTGGTGCGTCCAAGGCAATACAGCGGGTCACGAGGGAGAGACAGACCCCCTGCAATGTGCCGTCCGTCAGATGATAAATGAAGGCGGTGCCGTACCGTGTAATGCATAAGACGTCAGCACTGCACGGAAAAGAACCCTTGCTCTATGGAACCTTTGAATCGGTACAAAATTTTCCAGAGGGGTTTAGTGACCCAACGAACAATAGGCCTACGATAAAGAAACATTGGGGTTGCAGTAGCATTAGGCAGCGTCCCCCACCGTGTCACAGGCGGGAATGGGCTTGTTTTGTCATAACTGGACAGTTCAAACCAGAATTGGACAGTGTGACCACTAACACATTCAACTCCTTAATACGATTTCTGCAAGAAAGGAAAATTCGATTGGTCAACTAAATAAAGAAATGTTCAATTTTAAACTCTCGTCACGTTTTGATGATGGTCAACTGTCCGGTCAAATCCCTCAGTGCCTGATCAACCCCAGAGTTGACGTCACTCAAGTGAAAAAAAGGTGAAGGTCAGAAATAAGTCGATCCTCAGTGGGCAACAGATAGTAGCACTAGGATCTACTTTAACATTTTCATTCATTTCAGGAATGACCCTCACAGGCAATCCATTGTCGCTAACCTCATGACTGACCCTCAAAGGACATCCATGGCCAATAACTTCATGACCAACCCTTCAAGATAATCCATTGTTACTAACTTGGGTTAGACACACCAGTTCTCGTCTGATCCCTGAAGTGAAGCAACGCCACCCCAGCTAGTACTGACCGCTTGGTAAAACCGCAACCCCGCTTGGGAAAAGTGGTAACTGCTAATACCCCAAAACCGTCTCATTCGCGTAGAGCCTGTGCATTAGAACTACGCAGTGGACGGGGCTCTAATGTCCTTGAAATTGAAGGGTCCTAAAACACCAACGAAACAGAAAAGTCACTAACTTCATGATTGATCCTCAGAGGCCCTCCATTGTAAACATTTTCCTGAATGACCCTGGGAAGAAATCAGATTTAGGACAACGCGAACGAGCAAAGAAATTCACAGGAAGTGTGCATTTCGGCTTTCTCACGTTGGAGTAGGTTCTTGACGTGTCAGTGTCAAAAAACAACATTCATGTACGACAAGCGCAAACGAACGATCATTATTCCTGGTGAAAACGCTCACATCTCTTTACCCAAGAGCCACCATAGCAATGAATTGATTTGTTGGTGTTTTAGGGCCCTTTAACTACAAGGTCATTAGAGCCCCGTGCACAGCATAGTTCTTATGCAGAGACTGCACAGGCACTGCACTAGTGCGACGATTTTTGGGTATTAGCAGTACCCAGTGTTCCCAAGCGGCCACCTATGTCAGTACTAGCTGGGGTTGTGGTGCTGGGTGGGGGTGTGGGGCTGGGGTTGGGGTTGTGGTCCCAAGGCAATACAGCCGCTCCCTGTCACCATTGTAAGTCGAGACAGAAATCGACATTTCTTACTGACATTTCTTTAAAAGTCAAATCAATAGTTCATTTAAATATGTGCTTTGTAGTTCTGGGGATTAATACTGCTACTGAACAAACGTTGTTGAGGTTTATTAGCTTGTCGTTTCCGCCTCCGGAAATCCCGCCACCCTTTCTTTACTTACCAACAGCACGAGTCTTCCATTAAAATGAGCTGACAGTTCATGAACAATGTTTGGGAAATCTGACTTAGGACTTCTGATGAGACAGACGAATAAAGACGTGCATTTCAACATGACAACAGCATCACTGAACAGGCGCAACTTTATTCACTGAAAATCAAAAGGCAATTGGTAAACAAATCTCACAAATATCTAGAACCTTGCAACCCGGGCCTGCAAGCCCGATTGAACCGGTCTGCAACGAAATAGATCAATCGCTGTTGTTTGCTTGTTTGTTGGAGTTTTAGGGCCCTTCAACTACAAGGTCATTAGAGCCCCGTCCACTGTGAAGTTCTAATGCAGAGACTGCACAGACACTACACTAATAAGACGAGTTTTTGGATACTAGCGGTACCCAGTTTTCCCAAGCGGGATCACGTCAATTTGGCGCATATACAAATTCGGGGTATGACAATATGGCGTACGTAAAATTTGGAGTACATACCGATATCTTGGGTGCACACACTTGTTCAAAATTGCAACTGTCATAACCAGTGGCGGATCCAGGATTTTCGTCACGTGGGGGTTGAGCTAAACAAACCTCACATATTATGCGCATATAAGTTTATATGTGCATAGGGGAGTTGCAACCCCAAAAACCCCATCCTAGATGGTTGGGTTTGTGTTTTGGGGCCCATCGACTTCAAAGGTCATTAGGGCCCTATAACACAGTATTGGTAGGCATTCATTGTTCTATTACCTTCCAATGACTGTTGAAATATGTTGTTATGACCGTTGCAATTTTGAACAAATTTGGGCACCCAAGAGATCGGTATGTACGCCAATTTGACGTACGCCAAAGTTTATGTACGCCAAATTGACGTAGACCCTTCCCAAGCGGCCACCCATGTCAGTACTAGCTGGGCTTGCGCTGCTTAATTCAGCGGCCAAGCGGCGTTGGACACTCCAGTCCTCGTGAGATCACGGAAGTTAAGCAGCGCCAGCCCACGTTAGTATCAACATCGGTGGTTGGTAAAGAACGTTGGGTGGTGCAAATTTCCCCTGTCCTACACCCTATAAACCTACCTCCTCACCTCCCATGAGCAGCCTCGTAAGGGTTCGTCCTGTTATGGCTGCTTAACTTACTCCCCAACCCATGAAGCTAATCTAATAGACGAGAACTGGTGGGTCCAACGCAATTTGCTACTCCCCCAATATTTCATGCGAGTTCCAGACGCCTGGGTGGGGTGTCCCCAGTTATGGGCATGTTCCGTGGACCAACAGACTCGACCCTGCCACAAGCGGGATAAAGTCATGATGATGATTGTTGAACCTGTTCACTGTACAATAAACATTTTCGTTTGCATAACATTAGGAGCAGCGAATTGCGTTGGACACACCAGTTCTCGTCTGATCACTGAAGTTAAACAGCGCAACCCCAGTTAGTACTGACATCGGTGGCAGCTTGGGAAAACTGGGCACTGCTAAGCCCCAAAAATCGTAAGGTCCAAAAAATGGACGGGGCTCTAATGACCTTTGTTGTTGAAGGGCCCTAAAACACCAACAACAAACAACAAGCATACCGTTAGGCCTAAATGAAGGCAACTGCACATTCCGATTAGATGCCATTAATATTGCAAATGTTGATACATCAAGACGAATATATTCTTAAAATAGAAATCAAATTAAACGTAGTAATTTGATGATTTCGTCTTTGTACACTGAAATATAACTTGTAACGAATAATAAAATGTCTTTTTAGAAAAGTAAATTGGAGGGTTCCTCATCTTGTAAACGCGTCACAAATTCGAATGTTGAAAAAAAGACGGTATCTCATAACGGTTATAAAGTGGAGCTAACCTGTTCTATTATTTTCGAATTATTTCACTTACCGTTGAGCTTTGATAACGTTACTCTCGAGAGGAAACACGATTTCACTTTTAGAATCTAATTAAACTGAAAACAAAATTTACATTTCGGAAATTGTATTTAAAAGAAAAAAGAATCGACTTCTATACGGCTATCCAGGGTGAATAGCACACCGAAAAGCGGCTTAGCTTCTTAGGCGTTCAAACAGCGCTTCAACGTAGCTGCTCACTCTGGCATAGAGAGAGTCTGCTCCCTTCACTCTGCCTTGGTCGCTGATGAAACGCTTGACACATGGCCGCAGGTTCGCATCCGATCTGAGGCAGGTTAAAGACCCCTTTCGGACGAATGACGGTGGGAAGCCCCGAGTGCGCCTTCCCTCGAATAGAAAGTAGCAGGGGAGCAGCGAATTGCGTTGGACACACCAGTTCTCGTCTGATCACTGAAGTGAAGCAGCGCAACCCCAGCTAGTACTGACATGGGTGGCAGCTTGGTAAAACTGGGTACTGCTAAGACCCAAAAATCGTCACATTAGTGTAGTGTCTAGGCAGTCTCTGCATTAGCACTATGCTGTGGACGGGGCTCTAATGACCTTTGTAGTTGAAGGGCCCTAAGACACCTGCAAGTAGCACGGACGGATCCAGGAGGGAGCACTTCAAAACAAGTAAACCCCAAATATTCAATTGTTGGTGTTTTAGGGAACTTCAACTATAAGGTCATTAGAGCCCCGTCCACAGTGTAGCTCTGATGCAGGGACTGCACAGACACTATACTAATGCGACGATTTTTGGGTCTGAACAGTACCCACTTTTCCCAAGCGGCCACCCATGTCAGTACTAGCTGGGGTTGCGTTGCTTAACTTCAGTGATCAGACGAGAACTGGTGTGTCCAACACAATTCGACGCTTCCCTGGATCCGCTCTTGGGAAGTAGGGCATGAGCGGGGAAACAACCCTCTCGAAATGGAAGTCAGGAAAACTTGTTAGGTTTCGAAACCTGATTCCTTGTCCGTTATTCCCTCCTTCCGGTTTCTCTCATTTCTGCATTCCTCTGTCTGGGTTCCATATTGTGTCCTTCTGGATCCTTTCTCCTTCCGGTTCGCATCATTCTTCGTCTTATCCACCAGTTTCTATAATCCTAGCCGTCGCTATCCGGTTTTTATCCCTTTGTCAATCCCGGTTTCCATCTCCCGTGGAGGGAGCGGCGCATTGCATTGGACATATCAGTTCTCGTCTGATCCCTGAAGTTAAGCAGCGCAACCCCCAGTTAGTACTGACATGGGTGGCCCCTTGGTAAAACTGGGTACTGCTAATACCCAAAAATCGTCGCATTAGTGCAGTGTTTGTGCAGGCTCTGCATCAGAACTACAAAGTGGACGGGGCTCTAATGACCTTGCAGTTGAAGGGCCCTAAAACAACAACAAACCAACAATCTCCCATGGATTCTCTATCCCTTTTCTGCCCTTCCGGGTTCTCTTCGTCTCTCCCGGTTTCTCTTTCTACCGCAATCTCTCCCTCATTGTGCACTAAGGTATTTCTGCCGTCTGGTTTCTCCCCAATTTTTGTCTCCCTTAGGGCCTACTTTCCGCTTCCATTATCATTCACCGTATTCCGATTTCATTTTCCGGTTTCTAGATCTCCTCTACATTCTTTGCTCGTTCCTTCCGGTCTCCTTTCCCGGATCCACACCTTCCTGCTTCTATTCTGAAATCCTGCTTCATGTCGCATTCCGACTTTCATTTCCATAGTTGATTCCTTCCGGTTTCTATCATCCTACACTTCATTTCCATTTCATTCTCTGGGCCCTAATGACCATTGCAGTCGACGGGCCCTAAAATCCCAACAAACAACAACAAATTCATTTCATTCTTTCCTTAATCTTCTTTATTCTCCTTCCGGTTCCTATGACCCTCATTCTCCTTGCAGATTCTATCTCTTAACAAAAAAAAAGCAACTCTTAACCCTTTTCCCGCCTATAGCAGGGCCCATCTTGCCCCTCTGAATGGACACAAGGGCGATCAATTTGGATTCTGGATTCATTTAATGGGTTGGGGAGTTAGCCAAGCAGCCATATCAGGACGAACCCTTAGGACACTGCTTGTGGGAGATGAGGAGGTGGGTAGTGGACATAGGAGAGGGGAAATTTGCGGCAACCAACGTTCTTTACCAACCACCCATGTTGGTACTAACGTGGGCTTGCGCTGTTTAACCAGTGACCTCACGAGAACTGGTGTGTCCAACGGAACTTGACAGTGTTCTTCCACAGCTGGTTGCAGACCAAAGCTGCAACTCCTACGCTTATTCATCGTCGGTCTACTTTTGGTTGGGGCTTCCACCGGCACCAAGGGGCCAGATCGGACACCTCGAAATTTGGCCTCATCTACCCTTTGCATAGTAGAGAGGTTGTTTGACGTGCAAATGCCATCGGACACCACACGGGACCTCGGCTTGACTTCATATCCGAAAGATGGTGCACTCGGGGTCTCTCTCCCCTCTCTCTCCTCCCTCTCTTCTCTCTCCTTCCTCTCTCCTCCCTCTCTGCCCTCTCTTCTTTCTCCTCCCTCTTTCTTCTCTCCCCTCTCTCCCCTCTCTTCTCTCTCTCCTCCCTCTTTCTTCTCTCTCCCCTCCCTCTCTTCTCTCTCTCCTCCCTCTCTCCCTTCTCTCTCCTCCCTCGTTCTTCTCTCCTCTCTCTCCCCTCTCTCCTTCCTCTCTTCTCCCTCTCTCTCCTCCGTCTTTCTTCTCTCCTCTCTCCCGTCTCTTTCCTCCCCTCTCTCCTCCCTCTCTTCTCTCGCTCCTCTTTCTGAAAATGTTACACTTCCGGAAAAAGAAAAGACTGCATCAAAACAATAATGATATTTTATTTTAATATTGCAACTTGAAATCAAATTTGGCTTTGAGACAGAAGACGAGACACGGGGTCGAAAAACATCGAAATTCTTAAATTTGACAGTGAAATTCGCATGCAAATGCTTTTTCTGTAATTCTATAAAAATCTGCTAAACCATTCTAATAATAAGAAAAAAAGCCAAGCAACCACCAACCCTTTTCCCCGCCTAAGGCAGGGTCGGGTACACACCTCTGTCACTCTCGATAGACACGTGGGCAATGCGTTGAACGGTATTTTGACCCAGCTGGTTGTTGACCAAAGCGGCAACCCCTGTGCTTATTGATCGTCGGTCTACTGTCCCTTGGAGCACTGCACCGAGCTCCTACACCTGGGTTGTTTGTTTGTTGGTGTTTTAGGGCCCTTCAACTACAAGGTCATTAGGGCCCCATCCACAGTGTAGTTCTGATGCAGGGACTGCACAGATTCCACACTAATGTGACGATTTTTGGATACTAGCGGTACCCAGTTTTCCCAAGCGGCCACCCAAGTCAGCACTAACTGAGGTTGCGTTGGTTAACTTCAGTGATCAGACGAGAACTGGTGTGTCCAACGCAAATTGCCGCTCCCTCGTACACCTGGGAATGTCGCCTTATCTACCTGTCGCATAGTAGAGGGGGTTCTCTTCGTTGCAGTGATGATACCCTGCACACCATAGGGAAGGATACGGACTTTATTCCCCATCCTACGTCAGGTGCACCCTCGTCAGTTTCCTGTTCGTTAGGGCACCCCATCGAGCTCCTGCACCTGGGAATTTGGCCTAACCTCCTCGGTCCAACAGGAGAGAGATTTCTCATCCGGGCAATGGTGACATCGGCTTTACCTCCCATCCAGTGGAGAGGCGAATTTCGTTGGACACACCAGTTCTCGTCTGATCACTGAAGTTGAGCAACGCAACCCCAGCTAGTACTGACATGGGTGGCCGCTCGGGAAAACTGGGTACCGCTAGTAACCAAAAATCGTCACATTAGTGTAGTGTCTGCGCAGTCTCTGCATCAGAACTACACTGGGGACGGGGCTCTAATGACCTTGTAGTAGAAGGGCCCTAACGCACAAACAATCCCATCCAGTGGCGTCACTAGGGGGGTGCGGGCCGTACCGGGTAACACCACTCGCACCATGAGAAATGCGGTGACACCAAAGTAGAAGAAGCGGCTTTTTTCGGGAGAGGGGGGGGTGACACCATGGTGTCACCGCATCGGGTGACGCCAACCGTTGCGACGCCACTGCTCCCGTCCAACGGAATTCGCACTGGGGACCTCTCTCTCTCACACAGGATCGATTCGTTTCGTTGGTGTTTTACGGCCCTACAACTACAATGGTCATTAGAGTCCCGTCCCCTGCGCAGTTCTAATGCAGAGCCTGCACAGACACTACGCTGTTACGACAATTTTTGGATCTTAGCAGTGCCCAGTGTTTCCAAGCGGTCACCCATGTCAGTACTATCTGGGGTTGCGTTGCTTAACTTTAGTGATCCGACGAGAATTGGTGTGCCCAACGCAATCCAGCCACTCTCACACTGGCCCGAGACAGAGAGAGAGAGGGCCCGAAGAAGCCAACCCACCTAGATACAGTATGGAACCCAGACCCACTGACGTAGTAATCGAGCCTGTTACCTCCCGGGCCGGTAAAACTCTACCAAGAATAGTTTTTCATGAATATCACGGGATCAAAAAGAGATCGACGTGGCAAGGAACCAGTATCCAGTAACAGAGATATTCAATGGATACTCCATCCTGGATCACAAGTTGATTGAGAGGGAGAGGAAACAAATAAACAGACCTTTACTGCTAATTACCGTAATTATTGATCACCAACCGGAAGTGCACGGTGTTAGGAACAAAAGGCATATAACAATAGTCTTGTCTTCCTGTCAAAAATTGGGGAAAAAAAAAGACAATACGAAATATTATTTTCTTCACAAAATTCCACAAATTTTTTTTAGCAAATATTGACGTATTTTGAAGGTCAAGGTCAGTTTATACCCCTTTGAATCCTGAAGTCTTGAAGAGCGAGAGAATGTGTCCACAGCTGTCGACAAGCATCTCGTGTCACGTGACGTTGATTGCACTTGAAGATTTCTTCATTCATTTTGACATTTTGGCTCCTCTTTTCTTGTCCTCAACCCTTTCTTATCTTAATCTGGATTGGTGAACTTCAATTCGGCAACGCTGAGCTCACGACAGCAGGTTCGATCCCGATCTGACCGACGCGCGTCAGGCAGGGCGTCCTCTTAAGACCTTCGAAGGCTACATACAGGCAGTACCGGATTTAGATATTGAGAGGCCCTAGGCTTTTCAGTTCTAAGGCCCTTTTCAGGCCCTAGGCTTCAACCTACTTAGCCTAGTGGTAAATACGGCACTGGCTACAGGTCATTTCAGGAGAGGTCAAGGGAGCGGCAGCGCGTGGTCGCTCGGGAAAGCTGGGTACTGCTAATACCCAATAATCGTCGCATTAGGGTAGTGTCTGTGCAGTCCCTGCACTAGAACTATGCAGTGGACGGGTCTCTAAAGACCTTGTAGTTGACGGGACCTTAAACTCCAACAAACAGGAGAGGTCAAAGCCAAAAGCAGCAATTAAATGGATATAAACGCCACTTTTGGGAACCAGATGGTCATCTCATGAGGCCAATTCATAAAATACGGAATTTTCGGCTTTTTTCAGGTTTTACCCTGGAGTTGTTGCTTGTTCGTTGGTGTTTTAGGGCCCTTCAACTACAAAGGTCATTAGAGCCCCGTCCACAGCATAGGTCTTATGCAGAGACTGCAGACACTACACTAATGCGACGATTTTTGGGTCTTAGCAGTACCCAGTTTTCCCAAGCGGCCACCCATGTCAGTACTAGCTGGGGTTGCGCTGCTTAACTTCAGTGATCAGACGAGAACTGGTATGTCCAACGCAATTCGCCGCTCCCCTTTACCCTGGAATACTGTATGGCCCTGGTAGGAAAAAGCACGCCACTGAAATGTTTCTGATTGCATGGGTTAAGTCGGCCCCTACCTCCCTCCTCCCCACCTGAAATGACCATAAGCCCTTTGTAAGCCTGAATGCCTTATTCCGTGTAGAAAGGGCTATTTCCGTGTAGTGAGGTGACATCGTATGTCCCTACCCTTCCGAACGATAGGCACCAGTTTTATTCGTCCCTCGGCAGGACGAAAAGGGAAGAAGGCGATCCCCTTCCTCTCTCGCTAACCGGCAAAGAAGCCATTCACCTCTGTCCCAGGATCCCAGGATCGAACCTGTATCCACGAGCTCAAGAGTGACGCGCCGTAACAATTCAGCAAAAACCTTGGCACGTGAAGGGGGACATCTCATTTTGGCACTAAATTTGGCTGGGTCACCACGAGTCACTCTAAACCATTTCACACCGGCATTTATCATCACAATGTCGACAGCTCGGTTTTGGAATCTGGATCCAATTCTGACTTCCGGAACGCCGCACCAGTTGGATTGCATTCTTGAATTTCAACTTGACAATATTGGGTTGTGAACTAGGGTTCGGTACTTCAGCCGAAGACTCCGTGCCCTTGCATATATCCGGTGTAGACGTCGTCAGGGGATTCCTGGATGACACCAACAGTGGCGAGCCTAGAGGTAACCCTTCATGCACCGGCAGAGTAAGAGGAAGATCTTCCAGAGCTGGACAGGAAGTCTTTTTGACGTTCGCGTCCCTCTCAGCAACGACAAGACTTACGTCAGGATCTGCATTATTAAGGCCTGTGGGCAAAGAATTCAATCGAAATCCGGAACCGCAGCATTTATACATCGTATTGTTCACCTGCGTCCGACAGGCAACAGAAGCCGGAAGTGGACAAGAGCGTGTTTCTGAGATGGAACTTCGGCTGTAAGTAGCACCACCACCGAAATGTCCCGGACTTGGACCATCCCGCAGACGGCAACAAAACAAATCTTTCAAAGTCTTGGCCAAATTTTCGTTGAAAATCAAATAGAGCCAGGGGTTCACGCAACTGTTCAGGCTGGCCAGCAAAGATAAGATGGTGTATTCGTATCCTGAAAAAGAAATTCAAAAAAAGAAAGGGTCAATATTTAAATTAAGGTTTGATGAGCTGCTTTAAAGACCACAGGCCCAAGTCTCGGTCTGTCTCGGCCTGTCTACTACTTAGGAAAGGTCGCAGAACTGGGAAAGGGTGGGGGGGGGGGCAAAAGCGGCACCACCATCTTCTTACTCATCCCAGGGACCGACAAATGCCATTTAACACACAGGATTAACTGCTTCCTGGATCATTGCCTGCAATCCTCGCCCTACTTTCCTGAAGAAAAAATTTTTGTGGACGCCCAGGCTGTTACTGCAGGAGTTTCCCAACACCGGAGTGGGAAGCGAACTCCTACAGCTGAGAAGTTCGCCAATTTATTCGAATATTTTTACTCTATGGTACAAACCGGCTTTACTTTTTACCTGGAAAGTAAAGGAGGCACATCTCTCCTCTCTCTCTCCTCTCCCCATCTCTCTTCTCTCCACTCTCTAGCTCTCCTTCTCTATCGCTCTGTCTTTCCCTTTACTTCTTCCTGTCTGCTGTTCGCCCTCTCGCTACTTCATCTCTCATCGCTCTCTCCCTCTCTCTACCTCCCTCTCCCTCCACTTTCTTCGCTCTCTCCTCTCCCTCTCTCTCCACTTTCTTTACCTCCCTCTCTCCACTCTCTCTCCTTATCGCTGTCGCCCTCTCTCCCCACTCTACCTCCCTCTCCCTCCACTCTACCTCCCTCTCTCTTCAATTTCTTTACTTCCCTCTCTCCACTGTCTCTCCTTATCGCTCTCCCTCTCTCCCCACTCTACCGCCCTCTCTCCTTATAGCTCTCTCCCTCTCCCCCACTCTACCTCCCTCTCTCCCCTCTCTCTACCTCCCTCTCTCCCCTCTCTCTACCTCCCTCTCCCTCCACTCTCATCGCTCTCATCATCCCTCTACCTCTCTCTCCCCTTCTTCATCTGTCTCGTTTCCTCCTCTCTCTTGCCTGATAAAGACCATACCTACCTCGGCCCCAGGAGCAGAGGACCTTGAAATGGTGTGGTGAATGATGACCCAGACGCGCGCGTGCAAAATGTGGAAAAATGACGAAAGCAGCACCTTGTCCCAACATTGGGATTTCAAATAACGCGTTGAATAACATCAGATCTCTTTGGAGTCCAAGGTCAGGACTATTTAGCCTAGTAATTTGGGTATTGGCCGGCGCCAGCGATCCAGACGGATGCAACCAAGTATGGCAAGCCAGAACTCTTCAACCTGACCTTGTCTGCCATTAACTGCAAAAACGAGTCAACTGCAGAGGAAGCTATTTCAACATGCTCCTTGTCAGATGCTCTTTGAAAGGACGTCATAGGCGGGGGAAGAAATGGGAAAATCATGTCAAAGTTTCGGTTTTCAGCTCGTGTCTTGTGCAACGGGTCAGAAACGCATCCGCAGCATTTTGGCACCGTTTCAATGAGAATTTGCTCATGCTTCCATCTAACAGTAATTTCCACTAAGATTTACAACCGTATTTCTAGACTGGCAAAGAGAGAGGGGGGAGAGGGATGCCCATCATACATCATCCAAAAAAAATCTCTTTTACTGCATTAAAAGCTTGGAGAGGAGTAACAGAGCAGGCAGCGTCTGTGTGCCAGAATGGCCAAGAGCACAAACAACTGCATCGCCCTTGACATTATGAAGAGGAAGAAATCCCATCGCAAGGCGTGTCTACTGCTCCTTTCTTGATCCTACCAAAAAAAAAACGGGGGAAGAGAACAAAATACGCATCAATAAATCCCTTTTGTCTCTTTACAATATCAATAAATATTCCAACACACGTCTACTTTACTTTTGGCGAAGGAAAACCGACAGGAGGGTGGGGTGCCGGAACAATTGTAGGTTTGGCCCTAGTGAGAAGAAATATTAACGAACATGAAATTCAAGAGGACCTTCAAAAAGTTAGTACAATGGCGATGATAAAAGCTTATGATCCTGTTATCTTCAACTATTTCGTACCTGTATCCGACAGGAGTCTTCATTTATATTCGGTGGGCTGGGGGTGTGCCCGTGGCACTTCTTTCACCTTCTCTCTGGTGACCCAAAGAATCACTACTATTAATCATCTGCCAAATAACAACCTTGAACGAACAAAAGCTGACAGTTGTAGGCTAAACCAACAGGGAAATGAAATTAACACCATCAACATCACCTCAAGAGTCTTAGATTAGGAATCTGAACAAATATTTAGGCGTTAAAGGGGAACCCACCGACTTGCACCTAGGCACATATATTAGGACGACGTGCAGCACCGTGATATTGATTTTTCGAAGGTGCATCAGCAGTAACTTATAGCCCATTGCGTCACACCTCACAAGGTCCATTATTCAAACCGAATCAATACATTCGTTTCGTTGGTGTTTTAAGGCCCTACAACTACAAGGTCATTAGAGCCCCGTCCACCGCATACTTCTGATGCAGAGACTACACAGACACTACACGCCGTTATGGCGATTTTTTTGGGGGTGTCCATTACCCATTGATCCCAAGAGGTCACCTATACTAGTACTACCTGGGGTTGCGTTGCTTCACTTCAGTGATCAGACGAGAACTGTCGTGTCCAAAGCAATAAACCGCTCCATTGCGTCCCACCTCACAAGGTCCATTATTCAAACCGAATCAATACATTTGTTTCTTTGGTGTTTTAGGGTCATTAGAACCCCGTCCACCGCAAGGAGCGACAAGTTACGTTGGACACGCCAGTTCTCATCTGATCACTGAAGTGAAGCAACGCAACCCCAGTTAGTACTGACATGGGTGGCCGCTTGGAAAACTCGGTACTGCTGGTATCCAAAAATCGTCGCATTAGTGTAGGGTCTGTTCAGTCCCTGCATCAGGACTACACAGTGGGCGGGGATCTAATGACCTTGTAGTTGAAGGGCTCTAAAACACCAACAAACAACAAACCCGTCCACCGCATAGTTCTAAAGCAGAGACTGCACAGACACTACGCCGTGAAGGCGATTTTTTGGGGGGGTCTCTGCAGTACTCAATGTTCCCGGGTCTGTTCAATCCCTGCATCAGGACTATACAGTGGACGGGTCTCTAATGACCTCGTAGTTGACGGGACCTTAAACTGCAACAAACAAACAAACAAGGGAATCTAATGACCTTGTAGTTGAAGGGCTCTAAAACACCAACAAACAACAAACCCGTCCACCTCATAGTTCTAAAGCAGAGACTGCACAGACACTACGCCATGAAGGCGATTTTTTTTGGGGGGGGGGTCTCTGGAGTACTCATTGTTCCCAAGAGGTCACCCATACTAGTACTAGCAGGGGTTGCGCTGCTTAACTTCAGTGATCAGACGAGAACTGGTGTGTCCAACGCAATTCGCCTCTCGCTCTCTTCATCAGAACTATGTAGTGGACGGGGCTCTAATGACCTCGTAGTCCTCCTGTGAGGATTGAGGGTTGACTATACGTCGTCAGAGGGTTGGGAGCAGCTTATTGCGTTGGACACACCAGTTCTCGTCTGATCACTGAAGTTAACCAGCACAACCCCAACTAGTACTGACATGGGTGGCCGCCTGGGAAAACGGGGTACTGCTAAGACCCAATCATCGTGGGAGCGGCGAGTTGCGTTGGACACACCAGTTCTCGTCTGGTCACTGAAGTTAAGCAACGCAAGCCCAGTTAGTACTGACATGGGTGATCGCTTGGGAAAGCTGGGTACTGCTAATACCCAATAATCGTCGCATTAGTGTAGTGTCTGTGCAGTCTATGCATAAGAACTATGCAGTGGACGGGTGTCTAATGACCTCGTAGTTGACGGGACCTTAAACTCCAACAAACAAACAAACAAACCCAATAATCGTCGCATTAGTGTAACGTCTGTGCACCAGAACTATGCAGTGGACGGGGCTCTAATGACCTTGTAGTTGAAGGGCCCTAAAACACCAACCACAAAAAGTCAGAAGATTGACTGTACCTCGCAGTACAACAACTGACCAGCAATTTCTGGTACTCGCATCATCCCAAGTTCTTCAAGAGCAGGCTGAGACACAATCGGATGTTTGTTTAACAACCATTATACAAGCGGCTTCTTTTCGAAATGGACATCCAGCAACAACAACAGGCGAACATTTCAAAGACATTTCGCACTTGAAATCCCCAGACGTAAATAAAAGCAACACACTCCAGTGAGAAATTGGAAAGGCTTCGCACCAAGAGACCTACATCATTTTAAAGTAGAGATTTGAAACATCTGTGTTGAATTCAATCGACAGAATCTAACATCTCTTACCGTCAATTAACTTTCCACTTGATTACCTGCTTGACACAACGTGCATCTTGTCGCCAGGTTTGCTTACCGTTCACAAGAAAGCAAAACACGGAAATTCAAGACTGGATTCGGATGTCACGTGACTCGTCCTCCATCATCTCATCATCATCTTCTCACCCTTCTCCCGCCTGACGCAGGGTCGGGTCTGCGAGTCCTAATCCTCCACTCCCGCCTATTCCCCACCAAGTCCCCCTCCACCCCGCACGCCTCCATGTTTCTTTGCACCACCTGCTCCCACGTCCTTCAATTGCGTTGGACACACCAGTTCTTGTCCGATCACTGCAGTTAAACAACGCAACCCCAGTTAGTACTGACATGGGTGACCGTTTGGGAAAACTGGGTACTGCTAATACCAAAATCGTCGCATTAGTGTAGTATCTGTGCAGTCTCTGCATTAGAACTACGCAGTGGACGAGGCTCTAATGACCTTTGTAGTTGAAGAGGCCCTAAAATAACAACAATCCAAATCCGCAGGTGACGCAGGGTGAGTCACCATAAATTTCTGCGGCTCACGATAGTTCCCGTCACACCAGTTCTCGTCTGATCACTGAAGTTAAACAGCGCAACCACACCTAGTACTGACATGGGTGGCCGCTTGGGAAAACTGGGTACTGCTAAGACCCAAAAATCGTCGCATTAATGTAGTGTCTGTGCAGTCTCTGCATTACAACTAGGCAGTGGATGGGGGCTCTAATGACCTTTGTAGTTGAAGGGCCCTAAAACACCAACAAACAACAACCAGCCATTAAGACTTGTAGACCCGCCCCGGTGGCGCAGTGCGTAGAACGCTCGGGAACTGCGTCAGGAGTTCTAGGTTCGACACTGGACCGAGGTGGGTTGGCTTCTTTTGGACGACAGAGAAGCCCCTAATGCGCCTTCTTTCGGATGAGAAGTAAAACCGAGGTCCCGTGTGGTGCACGATGACATTTGCACGTCAAAGAACCCTCTCTACTATGCAACGGGTCGATGAGGCCAAATTTCGAGGTGTAGGAACTCGGCGGACAGCCCCAACGAACAGCATACCAACCATAAATAAGTCTAAAGGTTGCAGCCGGCTGCGGAAAACACCGTCCAATAGATCACTCTAGTGTCTATTGAGAGAAAGATGGGTCCCAAACCCAAGTAACTCAACCCATAGGGACCCAACCGAAGTTAATACTGACAAGGGTGGCTGGTTGGGAACATTGGGTGCAGCTAATTTCCCCTCTCCTACATTTCCCCCCCTGCTACCTCCCCCTCGTCTGACAGCAGCCTCCACATTGTCCGGCCCTTTATGGCCCACTCCCCAACCCGTTTGGTGTAACATACTATCACACCTGACCTTGCCATAGGCAGGAAAGGCCTAGAAGTTGCTTTTTTTTGCTACGCGTTGCGTTGTAGGGAGGGCTCTAATTCTAATTCACGGTTTTAATTCTCATTCGATGGAGGGCGCTACGTGGGGTAGACCGGCATCCCCCCACAGACAGCTCAGCCAATATTTCCTACGGGTTCCAGACGCCTGGCTGGAGCCCCCTCAGTCAGAGCCTGTTCAGTGGACCCACAGACCCGACCCTGCCATAGGCGGGATAAGGGTATGATGATGATGGAGGGCGCATTTTGAGCATCTCTCTCTCACCCAAAAGAAACAAATCCACCTCTATCCAGTATTAAACCTAGAACCACAGGCGCAGTAATAGAGCTCAGCACCTCCTGCTTCACCACGGAGGGTCAAAGTTCCTCATATCCCCTACCCTCAGTGGGTTTTATTACAACGTTTTCTTGCAAGCATATGCTATGCAAGGCAGACGAATATTCAACTGCGCAAACGTGAGCCCTGCATGCGTCACGCTGAGTGTACATTTTGATGTACACTTTTCAGGCGTATGCTCTAGTGGCGCTCATGTATGGGCCGTTGCAAAAATTTGCAAAGGTTCGATATTGGACCCATCTCGATCCAGTAGCAAACCCAGAACCAGTGACACAGTACCAAGAGTGCTACCCACAATGCCACTGAGGCAAGGAGCGGTGAGTTGCGTTGGACACACCAGTTCTTGTCTGATCACTGACGTTAAGCAACGCGAGCCCAGTTAGTAGTGACATGGGTGGTCGCTCGGGAAAGCTGGGTACTGCTAACACCCAATAAAGGGAAGTTCTATAGGACAGTGGTTAGGCCAGCTATGCTCTATGGGTCAGAGTGCTGGGCAGTGAGGAAGAGCCATGTAACTAGAATGCAAGTAGCCGAGATGCGAATGCTGCAATACATGAGTGGCGTGTCAAGAGCTGATAGAATTAGGAATGCGTATATTAGAGGTAGCCTAGGGGTGGTGGACATTGCTGAAAAAAATGAGGGAGAATAGGCTGAGGTGGTATGGCCACGTCATGAGAAGAGAGGAAGAGGAGCTAGTTAGGTGTATCCCTGGAATGCAGGTGGTTGGTAGCACCCGGGGTAGGGGGAGACCAAAGCACACGTGGGAACAGGTGGTCCGTAGGGACATGGCAGTGTGTGGGGTGGACAGGTACATGGTGTTAGATAGACGTGAGTGGAGGGCGAGAACCCGCAGACCCGACCCTGCCACAGGCGGGATAAGGGTGTGATGATGATGATGGTAAGAAGGGTCGAGGGAGACTCGTTCACAAAAAAGTCCCCGAGCGAGAGTATTCCTGATACCCCTACAACGCTATGAGTGAGCGAGCTATTTTAGGAAATAAATAAAGTTGGAGGACAGAGCAGGGAAACGACGAGCAGAGTAACCCACTGCGGTGGCGTAGTGATTAGCATGCTTGGCAAATGCATCAGTAGTTCTAGGTTCGATACTGGACCGAGGTGGGTCGGCTTCATTTTCGAGCGAGAGAGAGAGAGAGACCACGAGTATGCCTTCTTTCGGATGAGAAGTAAAACCGAGGTCCAGTGTGGGTGTCCGATGGCACTTGCACGTAAAAGAACCCCCTCTACTATGCAACAGGTAGATGAGGCAAAATTTCCAGGTGTAGGAGCTCGCCCCTTGGCGTCGGTAGTATTCCCCAACCAGCACTAGACCGACAATAAATAAGCGTGGGGTTCAGCTTTGGCCGGCAACCAGCTGCAGAAAAAACTATGACCAATATATCGCCCTGTGTCCATTCAGAGGGACAAGATGGGCACCCGACCCTGCCATAGGCGGGAAAAGGATTAGGAGATGCTTTTGGAGGACAGAGCAGTAAAATAAAGGACTGTCCACTTTAATAAACGGCGTATGGCCACTGCATGTGTCGACGTCGTCATAAAACTCCCTATTAACCCTATGTTAACATCAAATCTCGCACAGCAACCATGGTGAGTCAGCCTATTGTTCGCTTCTAAACTGCTGTAGGCCCTATTCAAAGGAAACGTCGCCTAATACGGATGACCTTTTCAATATCCGAAACGTCTCATCCATCACGCAAAAAACTTTAATGGATTTTAATCGGATTCAAACCTTGAGCTGAATACACCAAGAAAAAGGTAAGAATAAGCCGATCACAATTTCATAAATTCATTCGGAAGCAAATCCACAAACCAATCCAATGGCCTTGTACAGAATCGTACCTGCAACCATCATCTTGAAACAAAAGGGAGCGGCGAATTGCGTTGGACACACCAGTTCTCGTCTGATCACTGAAGTTAAGCAGCGCAACCCCAGCTAGTACTGACATGGGAGGCCGCTTGGGAAAACTGGGTACTGCTAATACACAAACATCGTCGCATTAGTGTAGTGTCTGTGCAGTTTCTGCATAAGATCTATGCTCTGGACGGGGCTCTAATGACCTTTGTAGTTGAAGGGCCCTAAAACACCAACAAACAACAACAACAAAAATTGAAAAAAAAAACGCCCTCACTAAAACGCAAACAATTACTATGCCCTACTACTTAGTGCAAGGTTGGGTATCCTTGATTGTTCCACTGGGGCACATTACCAGTCTGTTGGATGGTATTTTGACGCAGCCGGGGGTGGCCGTATTGCATTGGACACACCAGTTCTCGTCTCATCACGAAATTAAGCAACGCCACCCCAGCCCGTAGCAACATGGGTGGCCGCTTGGGAACACTTTGTACCGCTAATTCCCGAAGGAGCGGCGAATTGCGTTGGACACACCAGTTCTTGTTAGATCCCTGAAGTTTAGCAGCCAACCACATCTAGTACTGACATGGGTGGCCGCTTGGGAACCCTGGATACCGCTAATCCCCAAAAATTGTCGCATCACTGTAGTGTCTGTGCAGCCGATGCATTAGAACTACGCTGTGGACAGGGCTCTAATGACCTTGTAGTTGAAGGGCTCTAAAGCACCAACCAAAAAAAAACCGTAAAGCTGTAACCCCATACCTCCACCGAAGCTAGGGTGCGAGATCCTACACCAGGATATTAGGTTGATCTACTCGTTGCACTGCAGAAAGGGTTCTTTTACGTGTAGTACTCAGTTACATCGTACAAGGTAGGACACCGGCCTTACTCCCCCCTCCATCCCAGAAAAAAAACGGACTGGGGGTCTCTGTGGCTCTCTACTCTCCCGAAAGCCGAGTTGCGTTGGATACGCTAGTTCTCGTCTGATCACTGAAGTTAAGCAACACAAACCCAAGTTGCGTTGGACACACCAGTTCCCATGAGATGACTGAAGTTAAGCAGCTCAAGCCCACGTCAATACCATCAAGGGTGGTTGGTAAAGAACGTAGGGTGTTGCAAATTAACCCTCTCCTGTATCCTTTCACCTTTCATCTTCCGTGGGCAGCCTCCTAAGGGTTCATCCTGTTATGGCTGCCTGGCTTATTCCCCAACCCACAAACTAAACCCTTATAGTACCAACATGGGTAGTTGGTAGTGAACGTTGGGTCCCGCTAATTTCTCCTCTCCTACATCACCTACACCTACTTCCTCCTGGCCCTCAAGCAGCATCCTTAGGGTTCTCCCTGTTACGGCTGCTTGGCTTCCTTGAAAGACAGGCTACTGAAGCCAACCAACCTCGACTGAGTGTGGGGAGCGGCTTATTGTGTTGGACACACCAGTTCTCGTCTGATCACTGAAGTTAAGCAGCGCGACCCCAGTTAGTACTAACATGGGTGGCCGCTTGAGAAAACTGGGTACTCCTAATATCCAAAAACTCGTCGCATTAGGGCAGTGTCTGTACAGTGGATGGGACTGTAATGACCTTGTAGTTGACGGGCCCTAAAACATCAACAAACGAACGTCCCCCTCTCATCTCTATCTCCCTCTCCCCCTCTCTCTTTCTCCGTCTCCCCTCCCCTCTCCTTCTGTCTCCCTCTTCCCTGTCTCTGGCTTCCCTTCTCTCTCTGCCTCCCTCTCCCCCTCTCTTTCTCCGTCTCCCCCTCCCCTCTCTTTCTCCGGCTCCCCATCTCTCTCTTTCTCCGT
>JAAFCE010006668.1:8035613-8047328 GCA_013389805.1 Trigoniulus corallinus
TTCTGATGCAGAGACTGCACAGACACTACACTACTGGGACGATTTTTGGGTCTTAGCGGTACCCAGTTTTCCCAAGCGGCTATCCATGTCAGTACTAGCTGGGGTTGCGTTACTTCACTTCAGGGATCAGACGTGTACTGGTGTGTCCATCGTAACGAGCCACCCGTCTAATATTTCATCTGTTTGATTTCTCAGGGTATCTTTTTGTTTTCAAAACTAAATAAATATCGAATATTAGCTTCGTCAAACGTGGCTAATAAAAGAGGCAACCCGGAGGGGAAGATTACCTACGTAAATAAAAGAAAATCCACGGAAACATTATTTGGGGACCTAAAGTAGAATTCATGACTTGAACTCTAGAGACTAATAACGATTGCAGATATTAAAATCATCATGTCTTCCTAGGAATAAGAAGACGATATAAGAAACAATTCTTTTCTTATTAAACGATTACCAAATATTATGCTCAATCGAGCAGAACTAAATCATATTAAAATTCGGATATATCCACATCCGGGACATTCCCGCCTATGGCAGGGTCGGTTACCCATCTTGTCCCTCTGAATGGACACAGGGCGATATATTGGTCATAGTTTATCCTGCAGCCGGTTGCCGGCCAAAGCTGCACCCCTACGCTTAGTCTATTAATCGTCGGTCTACTGTTCGTTGGGGAATGCTACCGACGCCAGGGGGCGAACTCCTACACCAAGCAATTTCGCCTCATCAACCCGCCGCGGTGGCGTAGTGGTTAGCTCAGTCGTCAACTACGCCAGTAGTTCTAGGTTCAATACTGGACCATGGTGGATCGGCTTCTTTCGGGCGAGAGAGAAGCCGCGAATGTGCCTTCTTTCGGATGAGAAGTAAAACCGAGGTCCCGTGTGGGTGTACGATGGCGCTTGCACGTCAAAGAACCCTCTCTACTACGCAACGGGTAGATGAGGCAAAATTTCCAGGTGTAGGAGCTCGCCCCCCCTGGCGTCGGTAGCATTCCCCAACGAACACTAGACCGACGATAAATTAAGCGTAGGGGTGCAGCTTTGGCCGGCAACCGGCTGCAGAAAAAACTATGTCCAATATATCACCCTGTGTCCATTCAGAGGGACAAATGGGTACCCGACCCTGCCATAGGCGGGAAAAGGGTTAGTCGCATTAAAAACGATTAAAACATCGATGACTCGTGTTCATTTCTTGTCTATTTTGACTCTTTCTTTTTACACACAGTCTAGAGCAGGACCCACGTGGCAGGCGTTGTGGCTAACACGCTCGGCAAATGCGTCAGTAGTGCTAGGTTCGATGCTGGACCGAGGTGGGTTGGCTTCATTCGCGCGCGCGCGAGAGAGAGGCCGCGATTGCGCCTTATTCCGGATGAGAAGTAAAACCAAGGCTGCATGTTGGTGTACCATGCCTTTTTAGGGCACTTCAACTACAAAGGTCATTAGAACCCCGTCCACATCACAGTTCTTATGCAGAGTCTGCAAAGACGCTATACTCATGCGACGATTTTTGGGTGTTGGCAGCACCCAGTGTTCCCAAGAGACCACCCATGTCAGTACTAGCTGGGGTTGCGCTGCTTAACTTCAGTGATCAGACGAGAACTGGTGGGTGCAAAAAATTACGTCGCTGCCAAACCGTTTCTCTCTACTACGCAACGGATAGATGCGACACAATTTCCATGTGCAGGAGCTAGCCCCCTGGCGTCGCGTCGGTGGAATTTCCCCAAAATGAACAGTAGACCGACGATAAAGAAACATAGGGGTTGCAGCTTTGGTCGGCAACCGGCTGATGGAAAAACTATGACCAAAATATATCCCTTGTATGTGCAGCTTAGTTGCACTGACCATACCAGCTCCCATGAGATTACTGAAGTTAAGCAAGGCAAGCCCACGTTAGTACCAACATGGGTGGTTGGTAAAGAACGTTAGGTGCTGCAAATTTCCCGTCTCCTTTGTCCTCTTCACCTACCTCCTCGTCTTCCGCGAGCAGCCTCCTAAGGGTTCGTCCTGTTATGGCTGCTTGGCTGACTCCCCAACCCATTCAATAAATCCAATCCATTATCCATTCCGATGGACACGATTTGTACCCGACCCTGCGAGTGACTACGTCAGTCGTTCCAGGTTGGGGGCGACGAATTGCATTGGACACACCACTCGTCTGATCACTGAAGTTAAGCAACGCAACCCCAGTTAGTACTGACACGAGAGGCCGCTTGGGAAAACTGGGTACTGCTAAGACCCAAAAATCGTTGCATTAGTGTAGTGTCTGTGCAGTTTCTGCATCAGAACTACGCTGTGGACGGGGCTCTAATGACCTTTGTAGTTGAAGGGTCCTCTCTCTCTCTTTCTGTTTGTTCGTTTGTTGGTGTTTTAGGGCCCTTCAACTACAAGGTCATTAGAGCCCCGTCCACTGTGTAGTTCTGATGGAGGGACTGCACAGACACTACACTAATGCGACGATTATTGGGTATTAGCAGTACCCAGCTTTCCCGAGCGACCACCCATGTCAGTACTAATTGGGCTTGCGTTGCTTAACTTCAGTGATCAGACGAGAACTGGTGGGTCCAACGCAACTAGCCGCTCCCCTCTCTTTCTGTCTCTCGCCTGCCCGAAAGAAGCCAACCCACCCATACCCAGTATCGAACCTAAACTACTGTTGCAGTTACAGGGCGCACTACCCGCTTCGCCACTGAGACGGGTTTTTACTAGACTCTGAATTGAATTTTAAAAAAGCTTCTGTTTCTTTGTAATAGTCTGATTTAAAGGCAAAGTTGCACATCAAAGTCTTAGAAATACACGAAAAAATTTGCAGAGGAAGTTTCGAGACTGTCGCCGCCCTGACGCCGCTGAATAACATACAATACCTTAGAAGCAAACTGCCTTTTCCTCTCAGTGAAGTCCAATAAAACCACTCCATCGGCCACTTATCCAACAGTGGATATTAAGGTCACGTCTCCCTCAACCTCAATAAAATGATTTCCAATAGAAATTCAAAAAAAGGACTGGGTTTGAATGTCAAGCGACAGACAGGAGAAGAAGAAACCACTTCAGGAACAACGACGAAATCAATTCCACGACATCTACCATGGCGCATTTACTTCAGTAGTAATAGTGGTCAAATGCCTTCTGTAAATGCAACTAGCGAGTGGCAGATTACGTTTCTTCTGGGTCTAATTCTAATTCACAACACTGCAAGCAGCCGTATTTGGCCAATATGGCAGTGGAGAGACCAACTCTCATTCTTACATATATTACCAAAAAGATCCCAAAACCCCAGGCTTAAATTCCTGTGATCCCTCTACAACACTAGTAATGGTAGGGTGGCTTTTTATTAGGCCCTCCACCTTATCCTTTCCAAGGCCATTCCATTGTCGAATGGTCCTTGGTAAGAAAGACCAGTAATATGTGTCTGTCTGTGCCCTAATCTCCTTCAATTTATACGAATGATCCTTTCTCCCTTTGTAATTAGCAGGGGACACACATCCCACCAGAGGTCCATCACACCCCAGCAGCAGCAGTCTGATAAACAGAGTTATGCTGTGAGATGTTCCCCGCTGGCTTAGTGATTCCCAACCTAATTCCCTGATCATGTCAGACACACTATCCCTGTGAGAAAACCTGTGGAATACAATTCTTGCTGCCCTCCTCTGTATCCTTTCAATCTCCCAAGATAATTCCTGCCTGAAGGGAAACCAAATTGGACTACCATACTCCATAATTGGTCGCACCATTGAAATATATGCTGTTTCCCTCGCCTCCCTTGTGCTGTCCCGAAGGACCCTACTAATCAGGCGGAGGAATTGACCAGCCCTCCCAACTAATTTATTTATATGATCCTTCCAGGTACCTTGGTTATTTAAAATTATTCGGGTCCTAGGCCCACAGGAAGGAGCGGCGAATTGCGTTAGACACACCAGTTCTCGTCTGGTCCCTGAAGTAAAGCAGCGCAACCCCAGCTAGTACTGACATGGGTGGCCGCTTGGGAAAACTGGGTACTGCTAAGACCCAACATCGTCGCATTAGTGTAGTGTCTGTGCAGTCTCAGCATGGCTCTAATGACCTTGTAGTGGAAAGGCCCTAAAACACCAACAAACAAACAACCCACAGGAAGAAAGGACTCTATCTAGAAACCCTTTTCCCGCCTATGGCCGGGAAAACTGTCCACCGAATAATAACAATTTTAACAACTGTAGAATTGAACAGCTCCTACACTGTAACCACGTGTAGGAGCTCGCCCCCTTGCGTCGGTAGCATTCCGCAACGAACACTAGACGGACGACAAATAAGCCTAGGGGTGCAGCTTTGGCCGGCAACCGGCTGCAGAAAAATCTATGATCATTATATAGCCCTGTGTCCATTCAGAGGGACAAATGGGTACCCGGCCCTTGCATAGGCGGGAAAAGGGCTAGGAGATGTTTTATACTGACAGAACTTCAACTATTAATAGGATACACTATGCTGTGTCTTACCCGGGACGGTGGACGACTAGGCCTCCCAAAATGTACTTTCCCAGGGCCTTCCACTTCGTACTTGCCCGGGGCCTGTCACTTCGTAAGGCCGGCACTGTATGGCAGGGTCGGGTACTCATCTTCGCCCCTCAGAATAAACACGTGGGCGATTGCCGGCTGCCGATCAAAGCTGCAACGCCTCTCCTTATTGATCGTTGGTCTGCTGTTCGTTGGGGCTCTCCACCGAGCTCCTACACCTCAGAAGTTGGCCTCATCTATCCGTTGAGTAGTAGCCCCGGTGGTGCAGGATGTAACGTGCTCGATTACTGCATCAATGGCTCTAGGTTGGATACTGGACCGAGGTGGGTTGTCTTCTTTCGGGGGAGAAAACGACCCCAACAGCACCTTCTGTCGGAGGAGAACCAAAACCGTTATCCCGCTTGGTGTACGACGTCCTCTCACACATGAGGGACAGGACAGATGAGGCAAAATCCCCTGGTGTAGGAGCTCGGTGTAGTGCCCAAAACAAAAATGGTTTAGTTCGTTTGCTGGCGTTTTAGGGCCCTTCAACCACAAAGGTCATTAGAGCCCCGTCCACTGCGTAGTTCTAATGCAGAGACTGCGCAGACACTACACTAATGCGACGATTTTTGGATACTAGCGGTACCCAGTTTTCCCAAGCGGCCACCCATGTCAGTACTAACTGGGGTTGCGTTGCTTAACTTCAGTGATCAGACGAGAACTGGTGTGTCCAACGCAATTCGCCGCTCCCAACTACAAGGTCATTAGAGCCCCGTCCATAGCATAGTTCTAGTGCAGAGACTGCACAGACACTACACTAATGCGACGATGTTGGGGTATTAGCAGTACCCAGTTTTCCCAAGCAGCCACCCATGTCAGTACTAGCTGGGGTTGTGCTGCTTAACTTCAGTGATCAGACGAGAACTGGTGTGTCCAACGCAATTCGCCGCTCCCTAGCGTTTAGGAGAATAAAATTAAGATTGAAAAGCCGCTTTGGGGGGTCAAGCCTACTTATCCTACGGCGGTCCACACTTGACATTCTTAAGCCCTGGTGAGAGCAAATATTTGCCAATTTCTAGGAATAGGCAGCCTACTAAAAATCAAGATTAATTAGACAACAACAACAGTTGATCTATCACCTCCAAAGAATTAGATAATAATAACTCTTGCTTCACTGACAAGAAATCTGGTGTAGGAAAAATCCCAAGTCGCGAACCTGCCCACCAAATGCATTTTCTACTTCCGGTCCCTCCTTCTTCTTGAGATGGTAATCCAATTTTCATCACCTGTCTCTTAGTCGAGCGATTACACCGATAATGACGACGGCCAATGACTCTGGACTATTTGTAGAAAACGGGAGCATCACTTTCGGGTCTGAAAACTCATTTATTAAGGGCAACAGCCTTCCTAGGCTCATTAAGACGTCACTCATCAAAAGCCTTCATATAATCCCAATACCGGTAATTACTGAAAGATTTTTGGATTACGGCGTTCAATTTTAGCAAACTGCAGTACAGCAGATCAATTCTTCAACGGCCGGTTCATCAAACCTGAAGGTTACATCTTAAGGCCAAGGGGAAAGGGGTGAACTCCTCAACAGGGCCCGCTCTAAGGGGGGGGGGGCAACCCGGGCATTTGTTCGGGGCGCCATTTTGCCTGTAAGTGTGAGAACAGCGCGCTGCTTCAAGGGCGGCAATTTGTCTTTTTGTCCAGGGCGGCATAAGTGCTAGAGCAGGCGCTGTTCCTCAACCAGTTAGGTTTACCGATCTGCAGTTTTCCTTTACCAGATTCAAACCGGGATCTTCGCTGCGCTTCGACAATTGGTGTGCCCAAGTAAGAGCCTTTGGCCTAAATCAGGATCGAGCCTGTATTCTAAGAGTTCCGCAAGAAAAGCACAGTTACCTGAATGAACTCTGTTTCTGTCCCGCACTTGAAATTACCTGCATCCCGCCTCGGTGGCGCCGTGGGTAGCGTGCACCACCGAGGCGGGGTTACTGACATTCGTCAACTGCGTTTCAGGATTCTTCCAGAAAAACCTCAAGTAGAGTAAAATTGTGAACTTACCGGATGCAAAGGCTGTACTCTCAGTGTGCCAAGTGACGTATAACACAGAACTGAAGAACGGAAGTGAACAGGCGATATAACACAGTATCACAACAACGGTCAGTTTGATAGTCTTCATTTTCGCCCTGGAGATACCAGTGACCGAATGAGCCCTGGGATGAACGGCGCTACTGGTCATCAGACCACTTTTGTAGCGTCTCGTCACCTCGATTCCACTCTGCACAGAGTCCGGTGTTGGCGTGGGCGAATAGACAGTCACTTCCACTTTGCCTTTACCTTTGAAGCGGTAAGTTCCACCCACTACAAGGTTACCATTGCCATTATGCTGAAGCTGTTGATCTTTAGGAGTGTTGTTCAGGCTACTGTTGGTAATGGTGAGCACCTTGGCAGACGGTGACTGATTCTTCTTAGGACTGTTGTGCTTCTGTCTGAAATTAATCCAAATCACCCGACAGATACATGAATAGGTAAAGACGAGCACCAACAAGGGCACGATAAAGACAATGATGGCATTCCAGAGAGTGTACACCTGTTCGGTCCAACGAGGTTCAAAGGTTGCCCAACAATCCATGTGATTGTAAGGCTTGGCAACTCCATAACTGAAGATAAACAATTGAGGAGCGCTGAGGAGCAGCGAAATGACCCAAGCCACGGCGATCATGATCTTGGACCTCTGGGGCGTCCAAGAATAATTCATCATCGGATGACAGATGGCCTGATAACGGTCGATGGCAGTTACTACTAGAACGTAGGAACTGATACAAGGCCCGAATAATTGCAAGTAACGTACCAATTTGCACAACACGTTGTCACCGTAATAACCACCGAGGAACGTACCCGTGATCTCCAACAGCAGCTGAGGGAAGATGTGAAAGAAGGCAACCACCAAATCGGATATGCATAAGTGCACCATGAAATAATGCATTCGGGACAGTTGACGCCGCCTCACAATCAGCGCGATTAAAGCCAACGCGTTACCGATCACGGCCACGGTAAACATCACCGACAGTAGGGTAATCTCCACTTGGGCCAAGTACATATTCCGATTAGCAGTGGTTAGGTTGACCACAGGTTCCACTTCTTCCAAGTCTGATGACGACGGTTGGGATGACGCCACCGCCATTTCGAACGCTGTTGTTCGAGTCACCACCAAACAAAAAGACAAAAATCTTCAATTAAATACCAGTTCCACTTCACAGAAATCTTCTTCCTGGTCTTCGTCTTCAAGATAAGAACTCCTTTCCTGCCATCAAGAAGAAAACAAATCATTAATCGCCATCTAATTTGAGCAGCAGTGGCAAAAATAGAACGTCGCTTAAGCCTAACATGGCAGCGAGACAGTTGTACATAGGCCTAGCTGCGCGTGCTGCACTCGACTACATCATGAGACGCCAAGTTCAAGTCTCTTATTCAAAATTGGTCCAATCAAGAACTGGGTGTCAAATTTTTAAAAATAAGGATATTAACTAATTAGCATTTAATTATGACATTAGAAGGTTAAAATTTACTGTCTGTCGTCAGGCGGATATTTTGCAGGTCTGTGCGGCGGCAGCAACGACGCTCGGAATGCGCAACGAACGGCAGCACTCTCTTGGAAACATCGAACCACGAGTTCAAAACTTGACATCAGACATGAATGACCAACCGCAAAAGATGCATCAGTGAACGTTGTCCGGCGACGTCTCGCCACAAACATATTACGATCAAACTAAAACGTCGATCAATAGAATATAATCTTCCACGACAAAGGTAACTCCATCAAGAACGAGCCTAAACGATGTAGGACCTAGCAAGAAGCAGACATTTGCGTAGAGACAAATCATCATCATCATCACATCATTAACACGCCTGAGGCAGGGTAGGGTCTGCAGGTTCTAATCCTCCACTCCCGCCGGTTCACGACTCCCGCCTGTCCCTTTCCACGCCGCAAGCCCCCATGTCCCTTTGCACCACCTGCTCCCCTACTCCTGGTACTCCCAATTACCTGTAGCCCCATTGAGGGTTGACGTCGCAGAGACTGCATTCGTGTAGTGTCTGTGCAGTCTCTGCATCAGAACTACATAGTCGACGGGGCTGTAATGACCTAGTAGTTGAAGGGCCCTAACCAATGAACAAACAACGAACTGGACCCTTTCCACGGACCAATTTGAGAACCTCGGACGCAACCTAAGAGCAGTTCTCACAATACGCAGGACGGGGCTCTAATGACCTTGTAGTTGAAGGGTCCTAAAACACCAACAAACAAGTGGGGTTGCGTTGCTTCACTTCAGTGATCAGACGAGAACTGGTACAACGCAACCGGAAGGAGATATTGGGCCTCTAAAGAAGGTGCGTCTAACACTACTAGGGAGCGTCTTATTGCGTTGGACACACAAGTTCTCGATCTGATCACTGAAGTGAAGCAACGTAACCCCACCTAGTACCAACATCGGTGGCCGATTAGGAAAACTGGGTACTGCTAATACCCCAAAATCATCGCATTATGTAGTGTCTGTGCAGTCTCTGCATTAGAACTACGCAGTGGACGGGGCTCTAATGACCTTGTAGCTACTCCCGCCTGTTGCCTTCCACCCCGCATGCCTCCATGTCCCTTTGCACCACCTGCTTCCCTACTCCTGGTGCTCACAATTACCTGTAGCCCCATTGAGGATGTCCACTAGCTCCCCAGTTTTTTTCCGAGAGGGTCCCCACATTCCAAGTTCCTAGCCTTAGTCCAGCGCCTGCTCTAGCACTATGTTGTCCTGGACAAAGAGGCAAATTGCCGCCCGGGACAAAAGGACAAATTGCCTCCCCTTGAGGCAGTGCTCTGTTCTTACACTTACAGCCAAAATGACGCCCCGGACAAATGCCCGGGTTGGCCACCCCCCTCTTAGAGCGGGCCCTGCTTAGTCTAGCCCCTATCTTTAATGGGACACGAGCGGCTTATTGCGTTGGACACACCAGTTCTCGCCTGATTAGCCTGAACACCGTACTGCTAAGACCCAAAAATCGTCGCATTACTGCAGTGTCTGCATTAGAACAACACAGTGGACGGGGGTCTAATGACCTTGTAGTTGAAGGGCCCTAAAACACCAACAAACGAAACCATTTAATGGGACAGCTCTGATTGGGGGCACCCTAGTCAATCTCCAGAACCCGCAGTAATAGAGGGCGGACTACCTGTAGGGGGGGTGCCGTCCTACCCTACAGGAGACTCGTAGAGACAACTACAAACCAATTTGACAAAATGAAAACAAATGATCAGCGAAGGTATTGGATATGATTAGAGCAGGGTGAGAAGCACGAACAAGAACGAACATTCTTTCCTCTTAATGAGCACAGAAGCAACTAGTAGTTGCGTTCGTGTCTGACAAGTGATCCTTGTTTCGAGCTTATTCGGAAAGAACGAATCCGTTCGAATGAACGCGAATCGACCGTTTGTGTCTGATATGTGTCACCCTTAATCGAAAAGAACGAACGCGAATTGTGATAAGAACACACACGAACGAATGGCAGGCAGCCGCATGTTCGTGCCCGCTCGTTGTCCGTCGACAAATACAAACCAGTTAGACAAAATGAAAACAAATGATCAGCTAAGAATATGATATGATTAGAGCAGGGAGAGAAACACGAACAAGAAAGAGCAATCAGCCCTCTTAATGAGCACAGAAGCAAATAGTGGCTGTGTTCGTCAGATGTTCGTGTCTGACAAGTGATCCTTGCTTCGAGCTTATTCGGAAAGAACGGATCCGTTCGAATGAACGTGTGTCACCCTTAATCAAAAAGAACGAACGCGAATTGTGATAAAGAACACACGAACGAATGACAGGCAGCCGTGAGTTCGTGCTCGTTCGTTGTCCGTTCTGCGATTTCATTATTAGTTAATAAAGTCAGGTTATTTTCTTGGATGACACGCAAAATCTTGAAGCGTTCCACATTTTTTGTGCAGGGGATTAAGACCCCCAGTGCCGGCGGCTGTCGGATCACTGAAGTTACGCAACGCAAGCCCAGTTAGTACTCACATGGGTGGTCGCTCGGGAAAGCTGGGTACTGCTAATACCCAATAATTAGCGTAGTGTCTGTGCATTAGAACTGTACAGTGGACGGGTCTCTAATGACCTTGCAGTTGACGGAACCTTAAACACAAACAAACAAAAAAAAACAGCCGGCGGCTGTCAGAGGTGCTCGCAGGAGTGAGCCCCAGGCCGCCGTCATCACTAGTCCGCCATGTCACTGGGGTAGGGACCTCGGATCCCGTGACAGCGCGCCGAGTGCCCTCTGTGGGCCGGCACCCCTCACAGCCAGCTGCTCTAACATTCCTGCGGGTTCCAGGTGCCTCCTGTCGGAGCATGTTCAGAAAGCATGGGGGCAAATCTTAGTTTGTTTGTTGGTGTTTGAGGGCCCTTCAACTACAAGGTCCTTAGAACCCCGTCCACAGTGTAGTTCTTATGCAGAGGCTGCACAGACACTACACAAATGCGACGATTTTTGGGTCTTAGCAGTACCCACATGTCCCAAGCGGCCACCCATGTCAGTATTAGTTGGGGTTGTGTTGCTGAAATTCAGGAATCAGACGAGAACTGGTGTGTCCAACACAATTCGCCGCTCCCCTGGCAAATCTTAGTGTGTGGGATGGATGGGGACCTGGTGGGAGATAGAAGGGAGTCGAGGGCTAGAACCCGGAGAGCCGACCCTACCGTATGATGATGACGAAAGTCAGGTATTTTCTTTTGAGCCAGTTTACTCACCATGGCCAAACGTAAATACAAAAGGAACAAGTGCTTCCAAATTACTCCATTTTCTGTTTTTCTCTTTGAAGAAATCCCAGCTAACAATGTCACTTCAATTTCGGGGCAGACACTCGTCCTCCCTCGAGATTAGCCCCAACCATTTTAAACATTATTTCTGAGCTTCGACTAAATTCATCTAGACATCTACAAATATTGCAGCGAAATAAACATTTCTATAAACTATTATCATCAATTTCAACAATAGATCTAAAATTCGCTTTAATTTCTGGCATGGGACCTTACGTAATGACTCAAGATTTGCCGGGGGAAAGGGCACAACAGCAGGCGACCACAGCCCTAACAACGCAATATTTGCAGAGAAAAATATCAAAGTATCTTAGAATCTGGGGTAAGACGTGGGCGTCATTTGATCGCTAGAACTCAATTAGCGTTACGCTGACGTTGGCAACCCACATCATT
>JAAFCE010006668.1:8091337-8104250 GCA_013389805.1 Trigoniulus corallinus
TTGTTGTTTGTTGGAGTTTAAGGTCCCGTCAACTACAAGGTCATTAGAGACCCGTCCACTGTATAGTTCTAATGCATATACTGCACAGACACTACACTAATGCGACGATTATTGGGTATTAGCAGTACCCAGCTTTCCCGAGCGACCACCCATGTCAGTACTAACTGGGCTTGCGTTGCTTAACTTCAGTGATCAGACGAGAACTGGTGTGTCCAACGCAACTCGCCGCTCCCTGCAGCCGCTGAAGAGGTGTAGAAATCATGATGATGATGACGACAGATAAGCTAACATTCAGACACGAATAGCGATGATTGAAAAGATCAAAACATTTTTGGCACTAGCTGGTGATTAGTGTTGATGCTATTAACACAGACATGCCATTTAACTACAAATATGTTCAATTAGGTTTGTTTACTTACACATTTCTGTTATTCATAACAAAAACTTTTAACGGTGGTCTCATTGCAAATATGTCAAGCCGTTGGAGATCATAACGACCAATTTTTACACACAAACGCACTCAGACCTGAGATTTAACGACACTAATTAATAATAGCACAATGAGAGATAAAAGGACAGCTGGCAACGAAAATAATTTCTCACTAACTACGTATATACCAGTACCTAACAAAATACTTTTTTAGCAATGGTGGAAATGACATAAGTACTCTCGATGGCACCACGACCTATAAAATCATGACATATACCCTGTATTTGTCGGAGGGTTTAACCTACAAAACCAAAAACAATTACTAGGTCACTACTATCAGGACAGAGAATCCAAATTTGGATTAGACAAAAATAGAAAGAAGGGACTTACAGAGAAGATACTTAACTTTATCATCAACTTCTTCATTGTCGTCTTCTGACATGGTATTTAACTTCTGCCACAAAAACGAGAGCTGGAAAATGATAAGGCATGAAATTGGATCCCGATTCAAAAGATAAAAATAAGTATGTATAACATCAACTTAAGATGAAGGAGGGAGAAAAAAACCAATCCTTTGACTTACTAGTTATTAATCATTCATTTCAGTTCAGAAATGATTGTCAGTACTTCTTTTTTTCATTTATAGACACGTCGATGACATTTTTGGTTCTTCAATTCAGGATGAGAAAAAAAGGGGTGAATAAGATAGATGAGTTGGATGCTAAGAAGAGAAAGAAAAGGAGCTCAGGAATTTCTTAGTAGGGCCTAAGTAGATTAGTAAAATTTAACAATACTCATTTTAAGCCATCGTAGATTTTCTGATAGAAAACCATCCAGCTCTGCTAAACAGTGGATAAAAACAATTCTTTCATTTTCTTCTTAATTAATGTTTTAATTGTTAGTTGAACTATGTAGTTGAGATGCCAACACCTCGTCTCGATAAATTAATGCTCTTGTCACTTTTAAGTTAATAATTAAAACGCAATCACCGTATATTTTACTGTGTAAACTTCTTAACCCTGAGAGACACTTTTGGACCGGGCCACAGGACAGGAAACTAAAAAAACACGGACAATCTAACCCAGTGTTTTTCAACCTTTTTATTAGAATGGAACCCTTTGGAACATTTAGACCTCTCGCGGAACCCCATACAGTGACAGAAAAAAAACATTAATTTAAACAGGTGTGTGTGTGTGTTTGCGTAAGGAGTTGAAGTCGGGGCCTAATGTTTGAGAGAGACACCCGAAGTTCATCTTCGACAGACAAAAGCCGTTCTCGTTTCTTGTGTTTTCATTGTTATTTATATATTTTACCTTGCCATTGGCGGAACCCTTGGACGGAGCTCACGGAACCCTGGTTGAAAATCACTGATCTAACTTATGCATCGTCTGCATCACCTCAATTCGTGGGTTAGGCCGGCATCCCCTACAGACAACTCAGCCAGTATTTCTGCAGGTTGCAGGCGCCTGGCTGGCGTGCCCCCAGCCAGAGCATGTTCACTGGACCCGCAGACCCGACCCTGCTACAGGCGGGATAAGGTTATGATGATGGAATCAGGTCACCTGTGGTGAACAAAGCAATCAATAACTTTTATCGTAATACGAGCTACTATTTCAAGAATTTCATTAGTAACATACTCTCCCCAAAATCGTACGTTGTTTCTATGTTCTTCTTGAGTTACAATTCTGCAACAACTTCTTAAACGTTTTGACATTATCAACTTTTCTAAGAAATAATTCGCTTATAGCTGGCCAACAGGTGTCAAAAAAAAAACATTTCTTTGTATGAGAAAAAGCGAACACAAAGCAGTCCCTCAAAATGGAGGGACAAGAACGAAAATCGAACGTCCTTCAACGAGTCTGTTGTATCGATAATGTGATATCGGCATCGATATGACATTAACCGGAAGTATTGACGTATCACGTGATTCAATCGAAAGATAAGATCGAAAATGGAACGTGTTTAATGACGCTCATTCTAAAGATCATTTAGAACGCCGTTGTTATGGAAACGGAATTTTACGTTAAGATTCTTAGGCCTACATGTCTAGTTCGGTCAGCAATGAAATGGCATATCTAAAATACATAAAATCCCATTCCTTTATGTGGAAAAATCGATTCTATTGTCTTTTACGTGGGGTATCTTTTATACAGATGACAATTAAGTTATTTTATATATATATACTGTACTTTAAAAGGATGTGGAGGAACTGATATCCGTTTCCTGATTTCCAAGGATTCCACAAATAGAAACAAGTCCTTACAACTAAATGAAATTCCCTCGCAAATGACCGGAGAGACATGATGTGAAAATGTGAAACACGTTAACAGAAATCATCTGATATTTTTGTTGCCATCGTGCTGCAGTTCTCATACTTTTCACTGTTATAATTGCGCAAGGAATTCGAGGAGACTTAGTTACCGAAAGTTGTGAGAAACGAAACAGGTTCAATAATACACTGTAATCTCCACAGGAAGAATGCGAGTATCTTATTAAAGAAAAAGAAACAAAATTGTTTGCAACTCACACATCCAGTAAGTGATTTTTTTATAAGGATAAATAAAAACAATTTCATTCACGTTGGTGTGAAAACTCAATATTAGAAAGCATTTAAAGTCAACGACGATGTGACGTCAAATGCCATTAGTGGGACACTTCAAAACTTACGCTCACCTCAAGTGGTACTAAAGCAGATTAAAAATTTAATTTCATCTTTGGGTTAATGGAAAAATTTAATATTATATTACTTACAGTTAGAGCTGAACTATTGCCTTTATATTTATTATGAACCATGCTTTTAGCACATCAATTCAATTAGTGGTTTCGGCGTGATGTGCCATGTGCGGCTTTTCCAAGAAAAATACTTCAGTTGTCATGTCCAAAATCGTAATTTGATGAAAACCTACTGAAGTATAAAAATAAACAGTACCAAGTTAGTGAATCTCATGACTAAATCTTTGTTTATATTTTATAAACCTACTTTAAAAGCTCTTAATCGTTCAGAAAACAGCCGTGATCTGTACGGCATCATCAGCCCGCCCTATTAACTGAATCAACATTACTAAATCATCATCATCATTATACCATTATCCCATCTGTGACAGGGACGCCTCTGCAGGTTCTAGCCCTCCACTCCACCTATCTCCAACCAGGTCCCCGTCCATCCCACATACTACCAGCGTTGGACACACCAGTTCTCCTCTGATCACTGAAGTTAAGCAACGCAACCCCAGCAAGTACAAACATGGGTGGCCGCTTTTGAAAACTTGGTACGGGTAATACCCAAAAGATCGTCGCATTAGTGTAGTGTCTGTGCAGTCTCTGCATTCGATCCACGTAGTGGACGGAGCTCTAATGACCTTGTAGTTGAAGGGCCCTACCTAACTCACTGTACTATATCCCTTTTCCTGGAAGGGTCCCCACATTCCACGTCCCTAACCTAGGATTAGCCCCTTTTCTTGTTGTTGTTTGTTTGTTGGAGTTTAAGGTTTCGTCAACTACAAGGTCATTAGAGACCCGTCCACTGTATAGTTCTAATGCATATACTGCACTGACACTACACTAATGCGACGATTATTGGGTATTAGCAGTACCCAGCTTTCCCGAGCGACCACCCATGTCAGTACTAACTGGGCTTGCGTTGCTTAACTTCAGTGATCAGACGAGAACTGGTGTGTCCAACGCAACTCGCCGCTCCCCCTTTTCTTGATGAGACTGATCTGACTGGGAGCACCCCGGCCAGGCGTCTGAAACCAGCAGGAATATTGTGTGGGTTGTCTGTGAGGAATGCCGGCCTGTCCCACAGAAGACACTCCGATGCATTATCTGCCATGGGAACCGAGGTCTGCATCCGGGTGCTTCCAACAACCTGCATTCCTATGATAAACCTAACGAGCTTCTCCTAACCCCTGTTCTCACTACATGTTCATAACTCTTCATTCATCATCATACCCTTATCCCACCTATGGCAGGCTCGGGTTTGCGGGTTCTAGTCCTCCAATAACGTCTAACTCCAACCAGGCTCCTGCGTCCAGCTGCGTCCTCTGACTGGGAGCACCCCAACCAGGCGTCTGAAATCTGCAGGAAAATTAGATGGGTTGTCTGTGGTGGAAGCCCACCTACCCCACAGAAGATACTCGATGCATTATCCGCCATGGGAGCCGAGGTCTGCACCTCAATGGCATTGCGAACACATGATAACGACAGTCCGAGACTCGCTCATTCCTAACGGCCGCCGGCACTGGGGTTTTGATCCCCTACACCGCAAGTTGTATTGACATTTCTTTTATTTCGGATTTTTCATTGTTTGTTGGTGTTTTAGGGCCCTTCAACTACGAGGTCATTAGAGCCCCGTACACAGCATAGTTCTTATGCAGAGACTGCACAGGCACTACACTAATGCGACGATTTTTGGGTATTAGCAGTACCCAGCTTTCCCGAGCGACCACCCATGTCGGTACTAACTGGGCTTGCGTTGCTTAACTTCCGTGATCAGACGAGAACTGGTGTGTCCAACGCAACTCGCCGCTTCCGGGGAACACGTGGTGCAGAGGGACATGGTGGCTCTGTGGGGTGGAGGGGGACTTGGTGGGTGGATAGGCGGGAGTGGAGGATTAGAGCCCGCAGACCCGACCCTGCCTCAGGCGTGAGATGACGATGATGATGATGATCAATAGCATTGGCTGCATCAATGTTGTTTTATACTATCAGGTTGGTTGATATTAAATTATTTCGATTACCTTTAATGGATCATAAATACGTCATCATTTCTTTCTACCGAATAGAGGTTGCAAGCCAGAAGTGAATCAGCACCTGACAACAAGAAAAAGTTCAGATTAGTAACCAGGGAAATAGATATTTCGTCTATAAGATGCTAGGAGACTGCAAGTTGACAGTTTCCTCAGGATCAACAAAAAACGTCTTATTATTTCTTCACCTATTATTAAATAAGATGACAATCATAATAATGCTTTTAGATTGTTATCTAAATGTCTTTCTTTTATCTTTCGTCACGTCTTCCCCGCATTTTAATCTATTAATTGATGCCCTAGAAACAAATATCTGGTATGTGCCTTACAAAAATGCAATGACGGTATTCAGGTTACACTATTTCCACATACATCGATAAAATCGATTCTATATCGATCCATTCGATATTGACTAGGCTATTAGAAACTTGTAATTAGACAAAAGCTAAAGCGCCGTTGTGACCGCGTCTTTGGTTTGCATTCTATTATTCGTTCTAATTTCAAATTTTTAAATTCGGAAATTAAACCTAAATAAATATAGTTACTAGAAAGAAAAATAGACATTGATAGGTAAATACTGTAAGTATTTAGTTGTACATAATAACAATAATTATGAGACATGCATAATTTGGAATCATTATAAGTACAAATTGCCCAAATTCTTTTCAATTTAGAAGTCTGAATGAAATGTACAGCTATAATCGATATTCGTTTTTAAAATTCTGACGTTGATAACTTATCTATTATTACACTGATATATTTCGTGCTCTTATTTCCCGGCTATTGTGAATAAGTTTCAGAAAGCAATTACAGAGTATTTGTCATTCATATCCAAGTCGAGGGACTAATACACCACCCACATGAACATGCATGTGATGTCTAAATTAGAGTTGCCATACACGTCCCGATACACCTGGACATGTCCCAGTCTTGAGGCCTGTGAGAGTCATTTGTCATAGTCAATTTAAAATTTTCGCGTATTCAACAATTATTTTCCGACAATATTATTGTGCTCAGTACTACACAGTTGGGAAAACTGCGTACTGCTAAGACGGAAATATCGTCGCATTAGGCAAGGCGCAAAATGAGACACAGGGTATAGCAGCCCTGAGAAATTCTGCTAGCAGGCAATCGCCGCACATCGAATCACAGTTATCACCATACTTGCACCAAATAACAAGAGAATTGTAATTGTCACGCCAACTTCACGCAGGAAACTGCGGCATTGGCACTGCGCTCCGCAGAGTCACGTGGCGCAGGCACTGAGTCACGTCACCCTGCGACTTAACATGCGCAACTACATACTATCATGTGAGCCACAGAAATTTATGGTGAGTCACCCTGCGTCACCTGCGGAGACTGCGTCTCATTTTGCGCTGAGCTTTAGTGTAGTGTCTGTGCAGTCTATGCATTAGAACTACGCAGTGGACATGGGTCTAATGACCTTGTAGTTGAAGGGCCCTAAAGCGCCAACAAACAACAGCCCGGGGAGTGACTGTATTGCGTTGGACACACTTCTTGTCTCTTCACTGAAGTGAAGCAACGCCAGCTAGTGCTAGCATGGGTGTCCGCCTGGGGATACTGGGTACTCCTCATCATCATTACACCTTTATCCAGCCTGAGGCTGGGTCGGGTCTGCGGGTTCTAAGGCCGGTCGCACACACAGCCACTAGTGGCGATCATTAGTCGCTGTACACGGCCACCAGTGGCTGCCACAGGCGGCAGCAACGAGATCTCGTGCTTGCGGTAATAGGAAAAACGCCGCCACTGGCGACAAGTAGCGAGATACGGCGACTGCCGCAGCTTGTGGCTCAGTAGCGCTACTGCAAACGCCGTGTCTCCGCTGAGCCTATTTGATTCCAATTAGAAACGCAGTCCACAACGTGTGGTCGCCACTAGCAGCCGCCACAAGTGGCTGTGTGTGCGAGCGGCCTAATAAGGGTACTCCTAATACCTAAAAATCGACGTAACAGCGTAGTGTCTGTGCAGACTCTGCATTGGGACGACACAGTGGACGGGGCTCTAAGGACCATTGATTGTATTATGGTTGAAGGGCCCTAAAACACCAACGAACCGAAACGAAGCCACCACCGGCCACAAGTAACGAGATAGGGCCACCGCTGCAGTTTGTGTTTCAGTAGTGCTACTGCAAACGTCGTGTCTGCAGTGTGCCTATTCCATTTTAATTAAAAATCGAGTCTGCTTCGTAAGGTCACCATCAGTGGCCGTGTGTGAGAGCGACCTAACCCCGACGTAGGGTAATTGAAATGGGTTGTTGTTGTTCGTTGGTGTTTTAGGGCTCTTCAACTACAAGGTCATTAGAGCGCCGTTCACAGCATAGTTCTTATGCAGAGACTGTGCAGACACTACACAAATGCACGATTTTTGGATAATAGCAGTACTCAGTTTTCCCAAGCGGCCACCCATCTCAGTACTAGCTGGGGTTGCGCTGCTTAACTTCAGTGATCAGACGAGAACTGGTGTGTCCAACGCAATTCGCCGCTCCCTTGAAATGGGTTACCTGGAGTAGTTACAACCCCACGACTCAGGGATTTGGGCATCAAAACAACATCCGGTTTGTTTTCTGTGCTAGTCAACAACATGTCCTAGTGATTTTCAAAAATCCAGCCATAAAATTGGTAAAGATGCCAATTTTGAAAAAATCCCATGAACTGAAACATAGCCTTATTTTCCCTCAATAGAGAGGAGTCCCAAAAATATAATACTGTACTTCAACACTGAAATGAACCAAGGACGAAAATAGAAATATTTAAAAGAGCTCCAATAAGGACAATGGGCTTGGATAAACGAAAAATCTCTTCCTGGCAGTCAGAAAAACGGGATGGAATTGTCAAATCCACCAGGGAAAAAATTGCAATTCTCTTTTTAGACCTTATTAGAATTCTCCACATTCGTCGATTTTTTATTCAATTCAGACCTTGACACAGATAACATTGACACATTAAACATGCCCTAATGTCAATAAATCCAACTAGCCCTACTATCCACGGTGGCTCTTTTAACAACTTGTTTATCTCATTAGTTTGTACTGGCAGACGCGATATATGAAACTGTAGGGGCAAGATTTCACTGGACTGTTGAACTCAGGCTTGATCCCGGCCATTGAAAGTGTCATTTCTCAGGTGAGACAAGACCAACATCAAGGTCCTAATGTTACCTTTAGATCGTTTTTCACAACTGACTCTCAGGCTGAATATCCTCATGGTCCGTTGCTGTCATGTTTTTTCTTCTGTACCGGAAGTACAACATCCATCTCGGGTTTACTTCGGTTGCAAGAAAGGATTTGCTTTTAGATAAACATTACATAGCACCTTTTTAAAGCAGCAACTCCTAACACTTTTCCAACTTATTGCAGGGTCGGGTGCCCATTTTTGTGCCACTCGGACCAAGGGCGGATTCAGGGAGAAGCAATGGAGCAACCCCTCCAAGTACTGACATGGGTGGGAGCGGCAAATTGTGTTGGACACACCAGTTCTCGTCTGATCACTGAAGTTAAGCAACGCAACCCAAATTAGTAATAACATGGGTGGTCGCTTGGGAAAACTAGGTACCGCTAGTATCCAAAAATCGTCGCATTAGTGTAGTGTCTGTGCAGTCCCTGCATCAGAACTACACAGTGGACGGGGCTCTAATGACCTTGTAGTTGAAGGGCCCCGAAACACAAATAACAAACAAACAACTGACATGGGTGGCCTTTTGGGAAAATTGGGTACTGCTAATACCCAAAAAAAAATCGTCGCATTAGTGTAGTGTCTGTGCAGCCTCTGCATCAGAACTACGCAGTGGACGAGGCTCTCATGACCTTGTAATTGAAGGGGCCTAAAACACAACAGGACATGCTTTGCAACGTTTCGTATGCAGCAAATTGCAACTGTTTTCCCTTAACGAATGAGTGGCTTTGAGTTCCCTAAGTCGTTGAGACCTCTGGGGCGGCAATATGGGGCACTTTATACCAGTGTTTCTCAAACTTTTCGGATCGTGGCCCACTTACATGAAGCAACCTGACCAGATGCATGTTTAGCAATAAAATTTGTGGCTCAGCTGGAAATTCTTGCAGCCCAGCGGTTGGCCGCCGCAGCATACTATCGGACTTGGAGTCCATAATAGATTCAAAACAACAACTCCTAACCCTTTTCCCGCCTATGGCAGGGTCGGGTACCCATTTGTCCCTCTGAATGGACACAGGGTGATATATTGGTCATAGTTTTTTTCTGCAGCCGGTTGCCGGCCAAAGCTGCACCCCTACGCTTATTTATCGTCGGTCTAGTGTTCGTTGGGGAATGCTACCGACGCCAGGGGGCGAGCTCCTACACCTGGAAATTTTGCCTCATCTACCCGTAGAGAGGGTTCTTTGACGTGCAAGCGCCCTCGTACACCCACACGGGACCTCGGTTTTACTTCTCATCTGATATAAGGCACACTCGCAGCTTCTCTCTCGCCCGAAAGAAGCCGACCCACCACGGCCCAGTATCGAACCTAGAACTACTGTCGTAGTTCCCGAGCGTGCTAACCACTACGCCACCGCGGCGGGTTAGGTTATTAGATTAAGTTGATGAATTGCTTTTTTCAGGACAATATGTCACGAATAAGAAAAGAGAAACGTAAAGTCTTCAGCAAATCAGCTATTTTTGGAATTTTGAACTAGTCAATCATCAGAGTGGGCCTTACGAAGTGGGGCGCACCAGTTCTCATCAGATCACTGAAGTTCAGCAACGCAACCCTAGTTAGCACCGACATGGAAGGATGGTTGGGAACATTGGATGCTGCTAACTTCCTCTCTCCTGGGAGTAATATTTAGAGCGAAGGTGGAATCCCTCCTTCGTTATGCCACTCCGTTTCTTGTCTTGCTCACTGTAACTCGCATGCGCCCTCTCAACATTGCCTACAATCACACACTCAGGGCAATTCTTAATCCCCCTTGGGGGAAGAGATTGTCCCCTGTCTGTGTGAAGGCCTGCTTGCTTCCCTTTAGTGTGTTTGTTAAATATTGCCTCATTCTCGAACTTGCCTCTGCGTTACGCAACCCAACCCACCCGTGTCACACTATTTCTGCTGACTTCTTGTCTGCGGTCAGTGTCAGAGCACAGTCCAGGTTCCGTTTTGTTTCTCGCCTTCCTGGGGGTGATGTGAGGAGGCGGTAATTCCCAGTTAAATGCTATCCTATATGGAACGATCTTCCATTCATAATCAGGTCCCGTGTTTTCCAGTGTGCCCTTTTCAAATGTCGCAATCGGTGTACCCATTTCCAGTGGAGCCTGTTCAAATTCCTGCTTTCCCAAATTGTATAGTTGTGTTTGTGCGTGTTAATACTGTACTATTGTACGTTTAAATAAAATAATAATAATACATCCCTAATCCCTACCTCCCTCTCACCCGCGAGCAGCCTCCATAAGGTCCGGCCCGTTATGGCTGCTTGGCCGACTCCCTAGTTTGTTTGTTATTTGTGTTTTAGGGCTCTTCAAGTGCGGCCAAGTTGCGTAGTGCGGCCAAGTTGCGTAGTGCGGCCAAGTTGCATAGTGCGGCCAAGTTGCGTAGTGCGGCCAAGTTGCGTAGTGCGGCCAAGTTGCGTTAGTGTGGCCAAGTTGCGTTGGACACACCAGTTCCCGTTAGATCACTGAAGTTAAGCAGCGCACACCCACGTCAATACCAACTTGGGTAGTTGGTAAAGAACGTTGGGTGCTGCAAAGGGCAGCGGGCAGCCTCCTAAGGGGTTGACCTGTTATGGCTGCCTGGCTTACACCCCAACCCACAAACTAATCAAAGAACTACAAGGTCATTAGAACCCCGTCCACTGCGTAGTTCTGATACAGGGACTGCACAGACACTACACTAATATGACTATTTTTGGCTACTAGCAGTACCCAGTTTTCCCAAGCGGCCACCCATGTCAGTACTAACTGGGGTTGCGTTGCTTAACTTCAGTGATCAGACGAGAACTGATGTGTCCAAAGCAATAAGCCGCTCCCCCGCCTCGCGCCGGCCCTGGAGAGGGGCTTCAAAATCGAACCTGGACCCACTAGACGCAGTAGTTGCGCGCATTATCCTTGCGCCACAGAGGCGGGTGAACAGCAACTTTGTAACGTCGACTAAATGATACACGGTTAGCGTTAAAATGAAGAAAAATGTGACGAGAAAAAAGCAGAATCTTGTTGTTCAAAATTAATCTTTGAAACCATCAAAAGTCTCGACAAGTGAAAGGGGAGGAGAGAAGTTTTTACTTAAAAATGAACATTTTTGAAAGTACTTTCTAAAATATTCAAACATCTCTTAAAGCTAAATCATAATATTAAATTATTAATTATGATTTAAATATTTTATAGAAAACAATAGCGATGGGCGCTCTGGAAGCGTGGGCGCAGGCTTCTCACTACAAAAAAATAAATATTCATGAGGCGGGGGGGGGGGGGAGAGAAAATAATTTACTTACTAAATTATGGGAGCGGCGAATGGCGTTGGACACACCAGTTCTCGTCTGATCCCTGAAGACAGGCAGCGCAACCCCAGCTAGTACTAGCGTGGTTGGCCGCTTGGGAAAATTGGGTACTGCTAGTATCCAAAAATCGTCGCATTAGTGCAGTGTCTGTGTAGTCTCTGCATAAGAACTATGCTGTGGACGGGGCCCTAATGACCTTTGTAGTTGAAGGGCCCTAAAACACCAACAAACAAATAGTCACAGGTTCGATTCCAAGGGATGAGGACGATTTCCGGTGGAGAAGCTCCAACTGCCCGATGGAAACTAAAGCCGCGGTTCCGCGTGCGAGTACCTCCACGGAGATCGGAGATTTCCTCGGTGTTGTGGACTCGTCATACGCCTGCGCTCTTTGAACGGCCGGCTACAGGCTACAGCATGCTAGACGCAATCTACGGACACTGTACTGAAATGATCCCATTATTGGGACGCAAGCTGAAGAATTGGCCTAGGGACGCTGTACGCCAGGGGTGGCAAAATAGTAGCTCCCGCGCCCCTTAAAAAGGGAGCGTCGAATTGCGTTGGATACGCCAGTTCTCGTCAGAGCACTAAAGTTAAGCAGCGCAACCCCAGTTGTTTCTTGATGTGTGTCTAGAAATGATGATGAGAAGTAAAACCGAGGTCCCGCGTGGTGGACGATGGCATTTGCACGTCAAAGAACCCTGTCTACTGTGCAACGGGTAGATGCGGCCAAATTTCCAGATGGAGGAGCTCAGTGGATGCCCCACCCAACAGTAGGACGACAATAACTAAGTATAGGGGGTTGCAACTTTGGTCAGCAACCGGCTGTGGGAGAATACTGTCCAACATATCTCCCTTCAGATGGACAAGATGCACGCCCGGCTCGTGAGTGTCAGGCGCCCTAGGAAAGTGGGCCCATCGCCTCCCCCCATTAAATTTAATGCAGTTCGAAACTTTCCGAGCGTCCTTGGCATTTGTCCCATTGCCATTGCTATGGCTGTGCAACAGGGCGCCTCGAGAAAGTCAACATTTACAAAAGGCCCTACTAATCCCATAATTTTGGGAACCCCAGGACTATGAACATCTTAAATTATGGCAAGACTGCAAGGCAGGGACGTACCTCTGAAATTGGCCGGCCCATTGAAATGTGCCGCCTAGATTTGCCTGCCCCATGAACCGTCTGTGACAAGATGGGTACCCGACCCTGCCCTACACAGGAAAAAGGGGAAGCGGTGAATTGCGCTGGGCACACCAGTTCTCGTCTGATCACTTAAGTTAAGCAAC
>JAAFCE010006668.1:8110214-8121783 GCA_013389805.1 Trigoniulus corallinus
ACGCAGCCCTGCGAAATTCTGCTAGCAGGCAATCACTGTTACGTTGAAAGCCATTTTAGTTGACGCAAATTGCAAACCAGTATGTTGAAAAACTGCGATTCAATGTGCGGTGATTGCCTGCTAGCAGAATTTCGCAGGGCTGCGTCGCGCTGCGTCACCCTGCGGCCTCATTTTGCGCCTTGCCTAAGAACTATGCTGTGGACGGGGCTCTAATGACCTTGTAGTTGAAAGGGCCCTAAACAGTGCCGGATTTAGATATTGAGAGGCCCTAGGCTATTTCAATTTTGAGACCCTTTTTAAGCCCTTTTCTTAAATTTTGAAGCCCACTAAATGCTGATGCCCTAGGCTTCAGCCTAATTAGCCTAATGGTAAATGCGGCACTGGCCTTTAGAGCCTTAACGCACGGACGGTTTGCCGTTGCGGTTGGCGGGACGCGGTTTGTAGAATTAACACGTCAACAGCCATAAAACCGCGCGGTTGTCGAGTTTGCCGCGTCCTAGTGCGGTGGCCGCGCAACCGCGCGGTTAAGCGGCAGGCAGTGCGTTGTCATCCATTCGTTGCAATGGAAATTGAAAGCCGCTCAACCGCCCCGCGCGTTATTCACCTAAAACAAACAAACAACGGGAAAAAGGTTAGCAGTTGCTTGTACCGAGTCTACTGGGGATTCGAACTCATGACAGATGAAATATTATACTGCAGTTGGATGAACTGGAGATAATGCTTCGATCGTTCACTAGATGGCAGTGTATAAAATCTTAAAAATATGATTCAGAAGATGGGCAATGCTCGAAGGCGTAGCATGTGCCATTAGTACTACTACTACGTGATAGTTTCCTTGTTCTTTTTTTTCGTTATTTCGATGCTACGGCATTGAGAAAACTGCAACTGTGAGAGAAACTGTTGATAAACGCATAACTACAACTGCAGCAATACAATTTCAGTAGCGTCTAGACTATCTAGTCTTTATTTTTCGTTGATGGAGCTAACTTCTTCGTAGATTGACCATAACACGGAATTGGTATTCGACAACACGGATCAGACGCGTTCTATTTCGTTTTCGAACATCCAAAATAGAACGTTGTCTTTTTCTCATTTCTAAAATGTTGTGGTGGATTTGAAAAGTTTAATTTATCGACGAAAAACGGAAGAAAAAACCTTCTAACCAGTTTCTAAAATTATTAACGAAAGGTAAGACAATATTGCATTTTGAAATTTTTCAATAACAATTAGTAAAACAACTCACATTTGAAGCCTGAACGGAAATGATTCTATGGCGCCTGGATTAATTCTTATTGACAATTAATTAACTCGTCTTTTCATATCGCAAGCTTATTTTTAAAGTATTATTAGCTGTTTTACAACATTAAAAGAAGAATGTCGAGTATTTTCATACAGAATTTCAGGTAGAGAAATAGCGTACAATAGAACGGGGCACAAAAAGGCTTGTATTCAAAGGTATTCCACTAAGATGTAAAATACTTTAAAAAACTCCATTATCTGTTATAGAAAGGAACGGCTTCTTAAAGACAATCGAAATCCTTGAGATATTCAAGAAGAGGTTTGCTGCATCAGCTCCAGACAGCTTTAGGCAAGTAGACAAAAAATGTGGGATCACGAATAGTCAATAGACAATCCAGAGCTTTCAACTGTCCAGTTTCTCATCTCCATTTGGCGATAAGCTAATATAAGATATTTACCGTTTTCTTTCATATACGTCGTAAAAACTGGAAGAAAATTCATCTATTTTCTTCGATCTGTGTCTGATTGAGAATGTTGGCCGCCTTCTCATCACCACCTCGTTCTTTTCTTGCCAGGACAAGTGTTTACAATAATATAGTGGTTGACGGCTTGGTAGATACTTCATCGCATGGATTATATACTGTGGTTGGTTGCTAGCAACAAATGGTCAACAAGATAGTTAAGGCATTAATAACCCTCCCATCTCCCTCTACCAACTTTGGCACCACAAGGATTTACCATCTGATCAAATTTGACCCGGACTGGTTAATAATAGCAACGTTTTTATGTATTTTAATACAAATCTTTATTATCGCCCTTAAAATAGGCTCCTTTTTGAGCCAATACAAGCATGCCAACGGTTAATCCAATTTTCCATACACTTCTTATAGGCCTCGGCCAGGATGACCCTTAGTTCCTTTGGCGATTTTTTTTGTGTCCTCAGTCGACTCATGGCGCGTTCCCCAGAGCGGATATTTAAGTTTTGGAAATAGGAAAAAGTCACAGGGAAGCCAAATCTGGCAAATATGGTGGTTTCGCTGTGATTTTAGGATGATTGACTTTTCATTCAATCATCTGTAATTCCATTGTTCAATTTTTTTCCATTGTAAAAAATCGCCAGACAAACTTTTTGCACAGTAAACAAATGGCTGCCAAACACACACTAATTGATGAATCCTGATCAAACTTCATACGAATGTCAAAGAAGGTTGTACTAACCTAGAGAAAAAAAAATTTACCCATTCAGGTTACTAGGGGTGGTTTGAATGGACCAGTCTGGGTCACATGGTACATCTCGTTTTGACATGTGTATCCTCTTCTTCTCCCAAATCGGTTCAGAGGTTTTCATTTCCTGAAATGTTAGAACTAAGAAGTAACCTTATAAGTATTTCTCACTCTGTCTCTCTCTTACTGCCCTTCCAGCTTCCACCCGAAAGATATAAATCTCTGTTCCACTTTTGGTCTGTGTGGTGCAGAGTAATAAATTACCTAATTATCAGTTGTATGAAGCGAATTCAGTCAGAACTTTCCATGCAACCATTTTATTTATCCTCTCTTGGGTTTATTCTCGAGCTGATTGGATTTCAATACTAGAAATGAAAGTCAGATGAAAGATCTCAGTTGAAGTTCTAAAAAATGACTCTCCCCCTCCTTTTCATTCAGTTACCTTTTTTTGAAAGGATATTTTTTTTTTCGTTTTAAATTGCAGTAGTTGTTAGTCCCGCCTTGGTGGCGCAGTGGGTAGCGTTCTCGGTAACTGCGTCAGTAGGTTCTAGGCTGGATAATAGACTGAGGTGGGTTGGCTTCTTCGGGTGAGAGAGAGAGAGGCCCCGAGTGCGCCTTCTTTCAGATGAGAAGTAAAACCGAGGTCCCGTGTGGTGTACGCAGAGGCGTACCGAGGGGGTGGGAGCCAAGGGGGACACATGTCCCCGGGCGCAGAAGACGAAGTGCAAAAATGCGGTTCGCATTAAGTTTAGAGGGTGCAGATTTCGGTCTTTGTCCCCGGGCGCAGAATACCCTCGGAACGCCACTAGGTGTACGATGACATTTGGACGTAAAAGAGCCCCCAGTACTATGCAACGGGTTGATGAGGCAAATTTTCCAGGTGTAGGAGCTTGCCCCAACGAACAGTAGACCGACGATAAATAAGCTTAGGGGTTACAGCTTTGGTCGGGAACCGGCTGCGGATTTGTTGTTGTTTGTTGGCGTTTTAGGGCCCTTCAACTACAAGGTCATTAGAGCCCCGTCCACTATGTAGTTCTGGAGGAATGCCAAGTTTTTGTATATTTTTATAAATTTGTGGACCCAAAGTTGGTTTTTATATCGTTGTCCCTTTTATAAGGACTGATTCCATCATGGGACGCTTGTCCGTTCACTGTGTGGATTCTTTCTCAAGAGAGAGACTGCCAGTGCACCTTCCATTGGATAAGTAATAAAACCCCGGTGCCCTCCGTGTTGGGTGGACAATGTCACCACCACGGAAAAGAACGCTTACTACTTACCAAGCGTAAGAGATCGCCCTCCCCTGGTGTCGGTATAGGAGAAGTGCCCCGACGAATCAAAATAGACCGACGAGAAAAAAAAAAGTATAGGGGTTGCAGCATTTGGTTGGTAGGACGCTGCTTAAAAATACCATCCAACAGATCGTTCCTGTGTCCCAATGGGACAAACGTGGACATACGCGGGAAATGGGGGACTTCTAGTCCCTGTGATCTGAAGAATATAGCCGCCTATGCAACTCTTTGAAACACACCCTTCCACTGCTACACCGTAAAGGCTATAAACCCAGAGTGTAGGTCCTGTCTCTCTCCGAAGACTGCGGGGCAAACTCCTGTATTGGGGTTTTCTTGGGACTGTTCACTGTTTTTCCGTGTAGAAAAAGCTTCTTTCACGTGGTATAAGATTACTTCTTCCACTTGAGGAATGGAAGCCAGGCTGGTGGGCCTGTGTAGCAGTCACCTCAGTTTTATAAGGAATCTACAGGGTCTTCTTGGCCTGTACCGAATTTTTAATTAGGGATAGAAAGAACCCTGACCATTTGGTTACTTTTCTTTGTCGCGTCCCGACATGAGAGACGAAAACAGTAAAGGGCTGACGGGGCAGTCTTGGAGGAACAGTGAAGGGTGGGTATGGACAGATTTGGAGAAACAGCAAAGGGCTTGAATAGACAGATTTGGAGGAACAGTAAAGGGCAGGAATGAACAGACTTGGAGGGACAATAAAGGGCAGGACGGGACAGTAAAGGGCTGAAGGGCCCGGTTTGGAGGGACAATAAAGGGCAGGAAGGGACAGTAAAGAGCTGAAGGACCCGGTTTGGAAGAACAGAAAGAGCAGGAACGGGCAGACTTGGAGGGACCGTAAAACGCTGAAGGGCCTTCTGGTTTGTGGACCAGTAAAGGGCAAGAAGGGACGAGGAGAGACAGCGCGTTAGGACCTGCAGTACTGTTCCAATTCGAAATATAGATATTGACGTCAGCATCAGTCTGTTTGTGAGAAAGTCAGAGGGAGATGGGTAGCTATTATAGACCTAACCATATATATTTTCCGGCCCTAAGCAAATACAAGGCACACGATAGTGCGTAGATCAATAGGCAGCTGCAGGAATTTGAAGAAAGACCTAAATATAGCCCAAACTTTTTCGTTTGCCCACCTGATACACACAAACAGAGATATTGATTCCTAATGTAGAAAAGTGTCGTTTCAAATATTGCTAACGTGAGGCCCTAAATCCTAATAAATTTCTTTCTTTTTCTTCTAAAGTGACTAAATCGATGTCAAATAAAAACTGTTGTTGCTATTTCCACCACCGTTATTGACTCATGTACCGCCTATGGCAGTGATATTTAGCTCCTTTCGTATCATGGACACCAGGAAGCGAACATGCTACATGTAGTAACTCCATGTAGGTAGGGTCCTTTTCCTAACCCCCACAAAAGAAAAATACACTGACATAGGATTGCCGCATTACGTTGGGGGGTTAGCTTTAGGGGGTGCTTTAGGGCCCTTCAACTACAATGGGCATTAGAGCCCTGTCCACTGCGTAGTTCGAATGCAGAGTCTGCACAGATACTACGCTGTTACGACGCCTTGGGTCTTAGTAGTGTCCAGTGTTCCCAAGCGATCACCCATGCCAGTACAAGCTGGGGTTTCGTTGCTTACTTTCAGTGGTCAGACTAGAAGTGGTGTGTCCAACGTAATACAACCGCCCAGCCGGCTGCGTAAAACTGCTGTCTAGTGTTCCCAGTTCCGATAAGGCAAATTTATACTCGATGGTCTGCATTGAGCTCTTTCCCATGCAGTGGTGGCATCGGAAGTACCCATTGCGTAGGATACTGGAATAGAACAGAAAATAGGCCCAATTGGGTGCTCCCATCCTCTTCTGAAACAAGCCAACCACCTCTGCCAGAATTGAACCTATGTCCACAGAGTCATTAATCACATAACACCTGTCTGAGGGGAAAGAAAAGGTGTAGGGGGGCATGTTAGAAGAGGGAATTAAAATGGTTGTGGTCAGCAGTCCAACCAGATAGAACCATTGACTAGCACTTCTTGCCGTCTGCGAATCTCATTTCGGGCAGCCTGTATTCGTGGGTGCAGAGGTAAAGTTCTGGACTACTGCATCAGTGGTTCCAGTCCAGGTTCGAACGTGGACTGGACCGGGAGCGAGAGAGAAAGAGTGATGTCCCTAGTGCACCTTCCATCAGATGGCAAGAGTCGGTGCGCTACCGTGTGATGTGTCTATTACGCTGCCCTAACTCAGGGCCGGTCTTAGGGCAAGGCGACCGCCTTGGGCCCCGCGCTGGTGAATTAAAGAAAACTTGGTACTAGGGCCCCGCTCTCGCCTGCTGCCTTGGGCTCCGCAAACTCTAGGGCCGGCCCTGCCCTAACTGCACGGAAAAGAACCCTTTCTACAGGGAACGTCTAGAGTAGCACAAACTTTCCAGGTGTTGAGCTCACCCACCTGGGGTCGGTGAAGGAAAAACGAGCCCCAATGAATCAAAATAGGCCGACTGTGAATAAGCAAAGGGGTTACAGCATTAGGTTGAAGGACGCCGGCTGCGTTAAAAACACAGTCCCATATAACGCCTGGGTTCCTTTGAGGAATCCTGCCGTAGGCGAGAAAAGGGTTGGTTGTTGTTTGTTGGTGTTTTAGGGCCCTTCAACTACAAAGGTCATTAGAGCCCCGTCCACAGCATAGTTCTTATGCAGAGACTGCACAGACACTACACAAATGCGACGATTTTTGGGTATTAGCAGTACCCAGTTTTCCCAAGCGGCCACCCATGCCAGTACTAGCTAGGGTTGCGCTGCTTAACTTCAGTGATCAACGTGTGTCCAACGCAATCCGCTCCCTAAAAGGGTTGGGGATGATGATGATGATGAAAGAAGGCAGAAAACGGAACACTTGGAAATAAAAGAGGTGGGCAGAAAATAAGAAGCCAGAAACATCAAATTAGAGAGCAGTGTGAAATGGAGTAGAAAATCCATGAGGACCTGAAAAGACCGGAAGTGAAAGGGGGAAGCTGGACAAGTGTTTTTAGTACTGAATGTCTGCCACTGTAACCCAGCCCCTTTTTTTCTGTCGTCTCTTGTGGCCGTAAAGGGCTTGAATCACCTTCTTCTTATCTCTCCACACCCCCTCTTCTCTACTAATGCTATAAACCTTTTTATGGGCCTCTGCAGACCTCCCCTCCCCCAACTCCGTTTTTTTTTGGCGCCCTGTGGCACATCATTTCCCGCTCGTTAGTATGCCGTACTGGTTATCTGTTGCAAATTTGGTGCAAACCTAATGCAATAAGGATTACGATAAATTAAATTTAAATAATATGCAGTTCATTTTTCCCCAGTCGAAAATCGTCAAAGCTGAATAGTTTGGTGGGTGACAGCATTAAGTTGTCGACGTCGAATTTCTGCCTGTCGTCATCACTCAATAATTGACATTTGACCTCGTCTCGTCTCACGGCGAATGGAGGAAAACCTACAACGAATTCCTAGGATTAGCAGCTTCATTTCCAAAAGCTGGAGACAAGGGTTGTCATATCCCGCCTCGGTGACGCAGTGGGTGACGTGCTCGGTAACTAATGCCTGGTTCCGTATACCCACGCGCTAACGCTATTAGCGTTGAATCAGACGACACAGCACAAAAAAATGGTGACGTCACACTGCTACTTGGGGCGCCGCAGAGCAGCTATGCGTGACGGTAGTTGAGTTGACCAGTGGTCAACTCACATAGCGTCCCGCACGTCACGCTGCGTTCTGATTGGCTGGCGGTTGAGCTGTCTGCTTCAAAAATGGCGGAGGATAATGTAAGGCATGACGGCGGCTTGCGGTGACTCCAAATGAAGCGCTGCACTTAAGGAATTGCGCTGGCGGTCCTTCATAACGCACTAGCACAAAACGTCATCAAAATGTCATCAGTGGCGACGTGATTAGCGTTGAAGTGTGGTGATACGGAACTAGGCATATGTCGGTGGTTCTAGGTTCCATACTAGACCGAGGTGGCCTGGCTTCTTTCGGGGGAGAAATGCCCCCCCCCCCCCCGAGTGCGTCTGCCTTAGGAGCGGTAAATTGCGTTGGACACACCAGTTCTCGTCTGATCACTGAAGTTAAGCAGCGCAACCCCAGCTAATACTGACATGGGTGGCCGTTTGGGACAACTGGGTTCTGCTAATACTCAAAAATCGTCGCATTAGTGAAGCGTCTGTGCAGTCTCTACACTAGACTAGAACTATGCAGTGGACGGGGCTCTAATGACCTTTGTAGTTGAAGGGCCCTAAAACACCAACAAACAACAACAGCGTCTTCCTTCAGATGAGAATAAAATCAAGGGTCCGTGTGGTGTTCAATGGCATTTGCATGTCAAACATGCAACGGGCAGATGAGACAAAATTTCAAGGTGTAGGGGCTCGCCCCCTGGTGTCGGTAGAATTCCCCAACGAACAGTAGACCGGCGGTAAATAAGCATTACCGTTGCAGCTTTGATCGGCAACGGGCAGTAGAAAAACACCCTTGCGTCCATTCAGCGGGACAAGATGGGTACCCAACCCTGCCATAGGCGGAAGACGGGTTAGGGGTTGCTTTTGGAAACGTTCCTATGGTGAACATTTAGATATGGGATCGATCCTGGTAGTCAGTAATAGGGAGATTGAGCGTACAGTTACCGATAACCATTTGTCCCATAAGCAGACGAAATTTAAGGTGCGCATGCTCCGAACAAGCGGTACCCAGTGTTCCCAAGCGGCCACCCATGTCAGTACTAACTGGGGCTGCGTTGCTTAACTTCAGTGATCAGACGAAAACTGGTGTGTCCAACTCAATTTGCCGCTCCCCTATCTTCTTTCTGAATGAATAGCTTAGTGGTTTCCATTGCGCTCCGCGGCACCCTAGGGAACCGTGAAATACTCCAATTATGAGTAAAGGGGGGGAGGCAAGGCAAAAAATGGGGGAGAAGGCAGTGGCGTCGCTAGGGTTGGCGTCACCCGGTGCGGTGACACCATGGTGTCCCCCCCCCCCCTCTGCCGAAAAAAATACAGCTTCTTCTGTTTTGGTGTCACCCCATTTCTCATGGTGTGAGTGGTGTCACCCGGTTCGGCCCGCACCCCCCCCTTATTGACGCCACTGAGGGAAGGTAAACAGAGTGCCGTGAGGAAGCCAACATTCAGAAAAGGCCCTACCAATTGCAGAAGTCTGGGGACCCCTGGAAGCCTTATGTTCTTTAAAGTTCTACTTGTTGCTTTCTGTTTTCCGCCTAGTGGTGACATCGTACACGGGTTAGACCGGAAATCCATGCGTACTTAGGACTTTCTTCACTTGCCCTCGAGAGATGAGCCGTTCGTCTCGGTCAGGACCAAACCTACGCAACCATGGACTCATCTGTTATGTACCTTAACAATGGGCCACATAATTTTCTGAAAACTCCTAGGTACTTTTGTAGACTCCTAAGTACTTCAGCCATTGTTAGGCACTTTGTGGGCTGTAGGCATTTCTGCAGGCCATAGGCACTTTCGCAGGCCCTATGTACGTTGCAGGCACTAAGCGCTTCATCAGATCATAAGTACTTCTGGAGGCCCTAGGCACTTTGTGGGCGGCAGACACTTTGGCAGACCCTAATAAATATATTTCTATTTATAGTTTTGTTGTGGGGGGAGGATGAAATAACAATTTTGGTTTTTTTTTCTACTTCCAAATTCCTGCATTTTGGTGCTAATCTTGTTTTCTTAGGCCCTAAGGCGCACTGGGCCTAATGGTTAAGTTGACCCTAATCCCACCGCAGTATTTTGTTTGGTAGGAGGAATGCTCTCAATCTCCAAGCTCTATTTCAGGGATGGTCCTTAATTGAATTTCGGAGACGTCAGGTCTCTGGATGAGTTGAAGGGGGCTAGTAAAGGGCAGGCAGGCCATGTCCTGAAGTCAAATTCTACCCCATCCAGTTATTTGTAAAAGCCGTACTGACCCGACCTCAATTAGTAAAGCAAACAATATTTGCCTGTGTAAATAAAAAGTTGACCGGGGCGGGGGGCTATGGAGGCCACACCGAGAGGGGCGAGTGAAGTAGACACAGAAAGGGCTGTCCTGGGAGGAGTACCGGTCTCCTAAAGATTAAACAGTGGACAATGGGTCGCCGCAAACTGGGAACAGAAGTAAACAACAACGCTCGCCCTCAGAATCAAGGCAGAATTCTTTCGACTGTGAAATTGTAATGGTCATATTGGAGAACGTCCAGTTCCAGCAGAGGAAAATCTACTGGACACTAGTACTAGGACCCAGCCCCCACTTCTATCTTGTCCTCCTTTTCACCCCTCTCCTCGTCCCCAAGAAGGTGATGTCCAAGTAATTTCTAGAGCTGATTGGGCGGCGCGAGGGAGGGGTAATTTGCTGATCTGGACTGTCCACTGTAGAAATGGCCCAATGGATTGGACAGTAAAAGCGGGAAGGGTTAGAGACTGTTGGGCGTCTGTCCCAGTTATGGTCCCCCTGTCCCTCCTTTGTGAAAAATACGCAAAACAGTCGATCTATTTTAGTCACGATTCTCATCTAGCTTCCCCCTCATTTACTCCTCTCACAGGCCTACCCCCTACTCCTCCTCCTCCTCCTGCTTCACTAGGGCGAGGGGGGGGACCTATGCCCCATCCTTTCTTTCCCCTTGTCGTCGTCCTCTATCTGATGTTATGAGCAAAGTCAGGCGCCACTATCCATCGATCTGTATCTATCCATTGCAGTATTCATGAGATCCTTCCACTAATGGTATTTATGATTCAACAACCGTATAAAGTCTTGATGGGCGTGTGGGGGGGGTGAAGGTCCCCCTCCTCCATCGTCTGGGCGTGTGTGGGGGTGACGGGCCCCCATTGGGTCCCCCTCCGCCTCCATCGTCTCCTCTCATCTTTCAGTCAGATATTTTAAAAATATAACTTACACTGCCTTCAGGCTACCACCAATCTTGCATAATTTCCAAAGATGACCTTAGAAGGGAGGGCCGGGGAAACCAAGGAAAGGGCCTATCGTTCAGTAACGTGCAGGGGGAAGGGGGGTCCAAAATTAATGACAGGCACCCCCTATTTCTTTCTGGTCGATTAATTGAAGGCAAACAAAAACAACAACGAAAAAAACTCCCACGCATGTAAATAATGATTTTATAAGGCTTATTTTGTTGTTGCATTTAGTAACCGGAACTGTGAGGGGCTACCTATCAGGGCGGAAAGGACAATGATTTTGATATCCTAATTTGTAACTGAAAGGGCTTCAGTGAGCGGAAAAGTTATTTTATTGCCAGTGACATAATAAGGGATGTCTACCGTTGCGTAGGAGCCCTGAGGGCAGATCTTATCGTTTGTTGAACGAATTTAATACCTTAAACTTGAGGGAGGACTTTCGCATAACGGCCCCCACACTTTGCTAATTAGCATTTGCGCCTCATTGGGACTGCCTTGGGAGCGGCTTATTGCGCTGGGCACACCACTTCTCGTCTGATCACTGAAGTAAAGCAACGCAACCCCAGCTAGTACTGACTTGGGTGGCCGCTTGGGAAAACTGGGTACCGCTAGTATCCAAAAATCGTCGCATTAGTGTAGTGTCTGTGCAGTCTCTGCATTAGGACTATGCAGTGGACGGAGTTCTAATGACCTTGTAGTTGAAGGGCCCTAAAACATCATTAAACTGAAGTTCAGCAACACTACCCCAACTAGTACTAACATGGGTGGCTGCTTGGGAACACTGGGTACCGCTAATGCCCAAAAATCGTCGCATTAGTGCAGTTTCTGTGCAGTCTCTGCATTACATGATGATGTTTTAGGGTCCTTCAACTACAAGGTCATTAGAGGTGTGAATTAGA
>JAAFCE010006668.1:8121793-8135771 GCA_013389805.1 Trigoniulus corallinus
CTAACCCCACATCAAAGCATGTCCCATTGTTCGTTCGTTGGTGTTTTTGGGTCCCTCAACTACAAGATCATTAGAGCCCCGTCCACTGCCTAGTTGTAGTGCAAAGACTGCACAGACACTACACTAATGCGACGATTTTTGGGTTCTTAGCAGTACCCAGTTTTCCAAAGCGGCAACCCATGTCAGTACTAGCTAGGGTTTGCGTTGCTTAACTGCAATGATCAGACGAGAACTGGCGTCCATTGTTGTTCTTTGTTGGTGTTTAAGGTCCCGTTAACTACAAGGTCATTAGAGATCCGTCCACTGCATAGTTCTAGTGCATAGTCTGCACAGACACAACACTAATGTGACGATTATTGGGTATTAGCAGTACGCAGCTTTCCCGAGCGACCACCCATGTCAGTACTAACTGGGCTTGCGTTGCTTAACTTCAGTGATCAGACGAGAACTGGTGTGTCCAACGCAACTCGCCGCTCCCTACCAACAACGACGCAGTAATGGAGCGCGTTGCCTCCAGCGCCACCGATGCGGGACTATTTGTTAGCATTCTCTCCCCAAGGGTTTTAAGGTTCGAGACCCTGTTGTGCCAAACGGAAACGGAATTAAATGTAAACTCTCACACACTGATCTAAATAAGTAAACTATTCCCAAATAAGAAACAGCCTTGAAGGATTTGGGAGATTAGATTCCACAAGATGAAAAACAAGAAAAGATTTAAGTAAAGGAGTGATGGATTCATTTCATATAAATGCCATCCATTCGTATTTTGCCATTCCGTGACACACCAGAAAAGGTTAATTCACGAATTACGGTCTACGTGATTAGGGCCCTAACTCGGCTACTGCAGTAGTTTAAACAGCGACTACGCGGAGGCAACGCCTTTCACACAGCAGGTGGGCTCGCTTTGGTTCCGCTCCCGCCTGTCATAGTCACGAGTACAAATTCGTCCCATCAGTGCCGTCTTGACAGCATTATGGGTCCCTGGGCAAAGCAGTTTACTGGGGCCCCTACGACAACCACTCACAAGAACAAAATGTAACCGAGGAGCGCCTTATTACGTTGGACACACCAGTTCTCGTCTGATCACTGAAGTTAAGCAGCGCAACTCCAGCTAGTACTGACATGGGTGGCCGCTTCGGAAAACTGAATACTACTAAGATCCAAAATGTCGTTGCATTCGGGGTGTCTGTGCGTTAGAACTACGAAGTTGACGAGGCTCTGATGACCTTGTGGGCTCTAATGTGCTGGGACCCTTACGACAACTACTCCCAGGAATCAAATGTAAGTGGTCACTTGACATTCACAGATTAGCACCTTATTTTTTTTCTTTCGTTGGTGTTTTAGGACCGTTATTTTGCGGGTGCCTTTTATAAATTGGTTCATTAATCCCAATGCGCGGGGGGTCTGTGCCGTCGCACAGTTCGCACACCCATCACGTCCGCCCTGCCTTCAACTACAAGGTCATCAGTATGCTTGGTATCGCGATTGTATGCAATCTTGGACCCTTTCCACGGACCACTTTGAGAACCTCGGACGCAACCTAAGGGGCGTTTTCACAAATGGGTCAATTATCCCATCCATGGCGTGGTCGGGTCCGCTAGTTCTGTTCCTCCACTCCCTTTATTATGAGCCACATCCCCCCTCAGTTCCCAGGTTTCCATTGTTTGTTTGTTGGTGTTTTAGGGCCCTTCAACTACAAGGTCGTTAGAGCCCCGTCCACAGCATAGTTCTTATGGAGAGACTGCACAGACACTACACTAATGCGACGATTTTTGGGTCTTGGAGGTACCCAGTTTTCTCAAGCGGTCCCCCCATGTTAATACTAGCTGGGGTTGCGTGGCTTAACTTCAGTGATCAGACTACAACTGGTGTGTCCAACGCAATAAGCCGCTCCCTCCGCATTCCCCCCGTCCACTGAGTGGTTCTGATGCATAGACTGCACAGACACTACACTAATGCGACGATTTTTGGATATTAGCAGTACCCACAGGCCCGGCTCGTGAACTTCAAACGCCCTAGACAAGTGGGTCTATCGCCGCCACCCCCATTAAATTTAATGCAGTTCTAAATTGTCCGAGCGTCCCTCACGCCCTTGATATTTGCCCCAATGCCAATGCATTGCTAAGGTCAACATTTAGAAAAGGCCCCACCAATCACAGTTGGGAACCCAAGGACTATGAACATTTTACATGACGGATAGACTGCACAGCAAGGAAGTACCTCGGTAATTTGGCCGCCCCAGGCAGCCGCCTAGGTTTGCCTGCCCCATGAGCGGCCTCTGAGTACCCAGTTTTCCCCACTCGGCCACCCATGTCAGTACTAGCTGGGATTGCGCTGCACAAGTTCAGTGATCAGACTGAACTGGTGTGTTCCACGCAATTCGCCACTCCCCCCAGGTTTCCATATCCTGTTTAATTGCTTGCTACCAGGTGATTTTGGCCGTACCTCTTCTCTGTACCCACCACCCGCATTTCCCTTATCGACCAAATCTTCCTTTCCCCCTTCAAAACATGCCCGTACGACCTCGGCCGCCCCTCTGCTATTCTCAGAAATGGGTCGTTCGTCAAAATACGTCACCGAAACACTTGCGGGATACAGATTCATGGTTTGTCATGGAATGCTATCGGTGCTGTCAATCTCGATCCCATCTTTGGGATTCACGTGACTCCCACTGAATGGTTGTCATGGCAACGAGCTTGGGTATGCCTGTTCCGTTATCACCCGCTTATTTTCTCGATGGAATTGGCACGCAAGCGCCGATTGGCCTCCTAACTTCCTTTCTTGACAGGGATTTTTGAAAGTTAAATGTATGGACCGTCAAAGAGGCCACTTGAATAATGGTTCGTGTCATGTCACAGAGAATCCTTAGGACCCAAGAGGAGAAAAGGGCCATTTTGACCTTACAACACATCAAGTTCAGGATTATTACTATTATAAGATGACTAAAAGCGGCGTTCAAGTTGAGTGAAATATTGTACCTTCAATTTGTTTTCCTGAGTAGATATCAACTACTTCCGGTCTCATTTCGTTACTGTAATACTTGATTACGGATCAGCAATGAGATACTGCTACTTTCGGAACAAATGTTCATTATCCATCGATTTTTGCTAACTTCCGGTGTCCTCCACTGCAGTGTCGCAGAGGTTGCGTCCTCGACTAGTGGTTTCAGGTTCCAAGTTCGATGGGAGCGGCGAGTTGCGTTGGACACACCAGTTCTCGTCTGATCACTGAAGTTAAGCAACGCAAGCCCAGTTAGTACTGACATGGGTGGTCGCTCGGGAAAGCTGGGTACTGCTAATACCCAATAATCGTCGCATTAGTGTAGTGTCTGTGCACTCTCTGCATGAGCCCTACACTGCGGACGGGTCTCTAATGACCTCGTAGTTGACGGGACCTTAAACTCAAACAAACAAATCCAAGTTCGATACTGGATCGAGGTGGGTTGGCTTCTTTCGAGCAAGAGAGAGGGGGGCCCCTGAGTGCGCAGTCCGTCGGTTGGGAAGCAGAACCTGTTTGGTAGGAAGGATGTCACCTCTGTACGGAAAAGGACACTTTCTACTATGAAAAGGGTAGATGAGGCAAACTTCAGGGGTGCCTCAACGAACAGTAAGGGGCTCTGCACCTTAGGTCGGCAGCCGGGTGTGTAACAATATGGTAAAACATATCGCCTACGCGTCCCAGTGAGGCAAATAGACTCGGATGCAACCCATAGAATCAATGGGGGATGGTTGAATTGAAGACAGGCAGGTGGAGCCGTCTTTGATAGGAAGGTCCCAACCAAGTTCAAAGGGCAGTTTTACAGGGCAGTGGTTAGGTCCGCTAGTGAGTGTTGGGCAGTGAGGAAGAGCCACGTCAATAGAATGCAAGTAGCAGAGATGCGAATGATGTGGTACAAGAGTGGGGTGTCAAGAGCTGAGAGAATTTGGAATGAGTATATTAGAGGTAGCCTGGGGGTTGGGGACATCGCGGAAAAAAATGAGGGAGAGTAGGTTGAGGTGGTAAAGACACGTCATCAGAAGAGGGGAGGAGGAGGAGCTCGTTAGGTCATTTCAGGAATGGAAGGAAGGTGGTTGGAAGCACCCGGGGCAGAGGGGGAGCGGCGAGTTGCGTTGGACACACCAGTTCTCGTCTGATCACTGAAGTTAAGCAACGCAACCCCAGTTAGTACTGACATGGGTGGACTCTTGGGAAAACTGGGTACCGCTAGTATCCAAAAATCGTCGCATTAGTGTAGTGTCTGTGCAGTCCCTGCATCAGAACTACACTGTGGACGGGGCTCTAATGACCTTGTAGTTGAAGGGCCCTAAAACACCAGCAAACAAACAAACGGGGCAGGGGGAGACCGAAGCAGACTTGGGAGCAGGTTGTCCGTAAGGATAAGGTAGTGTGTGGGGTGGACGGGGACCTGGCAGGAGTGAAGGGCCAGAACCCGCAGACCCCCGACCCTACCGTATGATGATGAAATTCCGGTGAGGCAAAATTAGGCATTCGATCCTGCACTATGGGAAAATGGTAGCATCGTTGAAATTTTATAAATTGCCCAACTCTGATGTCCTCAAGGGACACCGGGTGGGCAACATCACAGTGAAGATTGCCTTCCTCTGAAATGACCCTAAAACGTGATCATGACTATCTCCCGGTGGACGGATTCCAGACATGTGCCACCCCCTCCGTCTTGCTCGAAAAAAAGGGGCCCAAGACAGTAAAGAACAAGCTTTTCCGCGGATAAAGGGGTCCAACGTGCAGCAATGACATTGTAACTTGTCCGGGGCCTTTCGATTGGTTGGTTTGTTGGTGTTTAAGGTCCCGTCAACTACGAGGTCATTAGAGACCCGTCCACTGCATAGGCCTAGTGCAGAGACTGCACAGACACTACACTAATGCGACGATTATTGGGTATTAGCAGTACCCAGCTTTCCCGAGCGACCACCCATGTCAGTACTAACTGGGCTTGCGTTGCTTAACTTCAGTGATCAAAAGGAGAGGGGCCTTTCGAGTTTTCTGTTAAGATTTCGGATAATTCAAATCGCTGGTTGGATAGAATCGAACCCGCCTACTGGGTCCACAACCCCCAAGGTTCCATTCTCTGCACTGTAATTTGATTTAGGAATGGCTTCTTGTTTAGGACAGACGGGTAAGAGTTATCAGGACAAGGTGCATAATCAATAATTTGTTCCTGGATGAAGTTCACAATTTAATTAATTCATCAACCAGAAATTCATTAGTGCGCATGTCATCTCTGCGTGCGACTGTCAGCCATGACCCTTTCCCTACTAACTTGAAAGCAGTTGCTATTTTTAGTGTCACTTGTGTAAATGCTCTGCGGCTAATTTCCGCAAGGAGCACTTGATAGTAAATTAATTACAGAAATTCGAGGTGTTTGCGGGGGTGGGGGATAAGACAAATTCAATTACCCCTCTATTCCAAAAGTAGCTAACGGCCAACCTCGGTGGTGCAGCAGGTAGCGACCTCAATTACTGCGTCAGTGGTTTTCAGTTCGATACTGGGCCGAGGGAGACTCGCCTCGGTGGCGCAATAGACAGCATGCTCGATTTACTACTCCAGTGGCCCTAGGTTCGATACTGGATAACGGTGGGTTGGCTTCTGTCGGGCAAGAGAGAGAGACCCCGAGTGCGCGTTCCTGGTCCCGAGGTCCGGTGAGGTGTAAGATGGCATTTGCGCGCATAAAAGAACCCTCTCTACTGTGCAACAGGTAGATTGGACAAAATTCTAAGGTGTAAGAGTTCGCACAGCCTGACGTCCGGGGGAAGCCCCGACGATAAATATGTATAGGGGTTGCAGCTTTGGTCGACACCCGGCTGCGGAAAAACACCGTCCAATATATCCAGGACCGGCCCTAGATTTTGCGGGGCCCAAGGCAGCAGGCGATAGCTGGGCCCCAGTACCAAGTTTTTTTAATTCACCAGCGCGTCCCCCAAGGCGGTCGCCTTGCCCTAAATATATCATACTAGGGTAATGGGTGCCCGACCCTGCCTTAGAGAATGGTTAGAAATTGCTTTGCTTTTGCTGGGCCGAGAGGGCCCCCCGATTGCCCCCCCTCCTTCCGACGGAAGTAAACCCGGTGCGGTGTACAATCCCTCTCTACTATGCAATGAGTAGATGAGGCAAATTCTAAGGTGTAGGAGTTCGCCCCCCCCCCCTGGCGTAAGTGGAGTACCCCGACGATATAAAAGCATACGGGTTGTAGCTGTGGTCAGCAGCCGGCTGCGTCAAAATACCGACCATTGTGCCATTCAACGAGACAAAGATGGATACTGGACCCTTGCCATAGGCGGGAAAGTAGTGTTATACAGTCAACCTTACACGCGGCGACGATGGGACTGAAGGTAATTTACCGAGGGCTTGAATTCAAACACCTGGGAATTTTACCTATCTACACGTGTAATTTTTTCCGTGTCGTAAAGGTTCACCTTTAACCCCGTCTTGAGGTGTCGAGGAAGCGTGCTGGGCTGCTACGCCAGTGGTTCCAGGATTATGATTTCCAGACCCTGTCATAGGCGGAAAAATTAGGAATGAGGTCATTATTGCTCACTTCCAAACAGTGGTATTGAAATGGTAAAGCCCCGAAAGTAGACACAGACTTCTTTTTCGAAATGGAAGAAAAACGCAGTTGGGGTCCTACCGCCCTAAAGCCCTTAAGTTACAAGGGCACATGTTGGAGGCAACGTTGTAGGAGGTCCAAGAGCGAGGAAGACAGTGGGCGTACAGAATAATGGGATTGAAACATCGTCTATCTTGTAACAATGACAGTAAGTGGCGACAACTGTCTACGTCTGGGGGGGGTTGGGTTAATGAATTTTTTTGGCAAAGCAGGATGCAGGAAGGAAAGGGGTGAAGGGAACCCTTTCTGGTGCAGGGGGAACTGCCTTTTATCACTCTTGTCATTGCAAGTTATTATTCGATTTAAGTAACCAACAGTGGGCATTGCAGTTGTCGTCTGGTGGCCCTATGCCTCATTTCGTCACAACCCCCTAAGTTTCTTTTTACCAGTAATGGAGGTCTGGGACTAAGGTCTGTCGAGTCCATCGCAGAACTTTCTGCCATTAGTCCGCCGACGCAATTTATTGATTAAAGAATTCGGTGGTTGAATGGTAGCGTGCTAGACTCTTGAGTCCATGGGTTCAGGTTCGATGCTGACCTACCACAGTGGTAGCTTCCTGGCAGTCCTGAGTACATCTGGCACTTTCTACCGAATCTAGTTCTGTTCCCCTCCGTACCCCACTGACAAGTTCAGTTCCTCACCTGAATTCCAGACGAGCGGCTGTATTGCGTTGGACACACCTGATCACTGAAGTTCGGCAACGCGAACCCCAGCTAGTACTGACATGGGTGGCCACTTGGGAAAACTGGGTACCGCTACTATCCCAAAATCGTCGCATTAATGTAGTGTCTGTGCAGTCTCTGCCTCAGAACTACACTGTGGACGGGGCTCTAATGACCTTGTAGTTGAATGGCCCTAAAACACCAACAAACAAGGTAGCGGCGAACCACCAGTTGTCGTTTGATCAGTGAAGTTAAGCAACGCAACCCCAGCTAGTACTGACATGGGTGGCCGCTTGGGAAAACTGGGTATCGCTAGTATCCAAAAATCGTCGCAGTAGTGTAGTGTCTGTGCAGTCTCTGCATCAGAACTACACTGTGGACGGGGCTCTAACGACCTTTTAGTTGAAGGGCCCTAAAACACAAACAAGCAACCAAACCAACAAACAACAACTGAAGTTAAGCAACGCAACTCCAGTTAGTGCTAGCATGAGTGACCGCTTGGGAACATCGGGTACTGCTAAGACCCGTAGTGTAGTGTCTGTGCAGGCTACATTAGAACTACGGAGTGGACGGGGCCCTAATTACCATTGTAGTTGAAGGGCCCTAAAACACTACAAACTCCAAAAAATTGCATTACTGACCATTGAGATCCCGTTATCCACTTTGTTTTGCTGACCAGGGCATTTAAGGCTTCTTCTGTGCTTCGAAATCCCTGTCCACCCAGGAGGAGTTGAACATTGGCCTGGCACGCAGATGACCTCTTCTGGAGTTTCACACTTGAGCTGTGACGGTATTGATGGTTGCACTTTTGAACTCTGAAAAGGACTGATGTCTGCGGGGCTCCGACTTAGGAAACATGGGACGATAGCTGACCCTGCCGTAGGCGGCAAATAGGGGTTAGGGGGGTTAATGGTATGGCACGGAGGCCTGTGTAGTACTCAAACTCACTTACTGTAACCTTGTAGACACAAGAGAAGTGGCTACGTGACAGTGGTCAATTTCCTTCCAACGTGGGTTCTTCATGTCCACATTCTCCTGCTCGCCCACTTTCCTCTTGCCCAATTTTCGGGTTTTTTTTTCTCTTCTGCCATTCAGTGTCTGCTTTTCTTTTTCATTTCTCCTCTGGTTCTGCGCTGTTTTTTTCTTGTTCCTGGGGAAATGTCGTGAGACTAAACAGCTGCCATGGTGAATACTTCAAATGACAAGTGAAAATGTTAAAGGTCCTGTGAAATTGAACTAATGAAACCCCAAAAAAGAGGTTGACAGACGGAAATGAAAACCTAACTGACATTCAACCAGTCTTTGTTGCTAAGTAAATATTTTCCGGGCAGAGAGGGTGTTAGCACCAATAAAGCGCCTCGGGGGTGCAGAGGTAACTGCTCTGCTTCTGCATCAGTGGTTTAGGCTTCTTAAGGGAGCGGCGAGTTGCGTTGGACACACCAGTTCTCGTCTGATCACTGAAGTTAAGCCAACGCAACCCCTGTTAGTACTGAAATGGGTGGCCGCTTGGGAAAACTGGGTACCGCTAGTATCCAAAAATCGTCGCATTAGCGTAGTGTCTGTGCAGTCCCTGCATCAGAACTACACAGTGGACGGGGCTCTAATGACCTTGTAGTTGAAGGGCCCTGAAACACCAACAAGCAAATAGGCTTCTTAACCGAGTGAGGGAGACAGACCCCCAGCGCCCCTTTCCTCCCGGATGGGAAAGCCCCTTACTACATAGAATGTGAAGATCAGAGACGAACTTTCCAGGGGTAGGATGTTGTATGTTCTTTTGGGGGCCCTTCCACTGCAATGGTCATTTAGGGCCCAGAAAGACAGTTATACCATGATGAGGGTGCAAGGTGACTGTAAAAACGCAAAAGGACACAAAGATTTGTGAAAGAGGCCAGCCTCCTTCGCAAAGACGGGGTTGTTCTCAACCCCTTGAGGGTCATCCCCAATGGAGGTGGAGAGCTCTGGACTGACTCCCAGCCAATAGCGTAGCTCCCGGTGCCTCTCACCGTGACTAAAGATATGCGCCACTGTGAGGCTCCCAACAACAGTCACACCATGGTTCCTCCCCACCCCACAGTGAGTGGGTGAGGAACAAGTGTAGGAGATCGCCCTCCCCCTTGGCGGCAGGAAACGAGAAAGTGGCCCTAGGAATCAAAGTAAGGTACCCATCTTGTCCATCTGAATGGACACAAGGGTGATTTATTCTGACGACCAAAGGTGCAACCCCCTATGCTTTTATCATCGTCGGTCTAATGTTCGTTGGGGCACTGAACCGATGCCGGGGGAGGGGGCGAGCTCCTACACCTGAGAATTTTACCTCATCGTCCCATTGCATAGTAGAAGAGGTTCTTTTCCGTGCAGTGGTGACATCTTACACCACCCGGGACCTATCGCCCAAAAGAAGCCAACCCGCCTCGGTCCAGCATCGAACCTGGAACCACTGACGCAGTTACCCAGGCTGGGCTATTTGTTATTCAGAGCATGGCAGACGCACCTGGGAATTGCCTCTTACATTTCTTGTAATTGTTTGATATTGGTTCGCCAGTTTGTAACTGCCGGCAACGATAAAAAGACACCGGCAAGCACGATATACAGAATGATTTGCCGACCCAACTGGGACTCGCAAGGCCCCACCCTACCTGTAGAAGGCCCTATGTAAAAGGAGGAAGAGGGGAGTGAAATATTGCCAAGGCGACAAGCCTGTGCATTTAATTACAAGCGTTAATTACAATGATGCCGCAGCCGGTTTCGTTAAAACACGATTAAAGTAAAACTACTGTAACCCCAACGAAAGAAAGCGGTAAATTAACTTCTGATTAAGAACATTAGCCGACACCTGGCAAGGCGGGGCAAGTTCCTTCAATTTAGTTTCCTCTTTCCGCGTAAAAAGGGTTCTTCTTTTCCATGCAGTTAAAGTGGCGTTCTATGCACCCTCAGCTTTAATTCCCACCCGGCGCACTTAGGCGGGGCCGGTGCTATATTTTGCGGGGCCCTGTGCAAGCTAATTATGCGGGGCCCTTCTATCAATAGGTTCATTAATCCGAATGCGCGGGGCCCTGTGCCGTCGCACTGTTCGTACACCCATCATCACGCCGGCCCTGACTTCGGACTCTGCCCAACCTGTTGAACTAGAAAAGAAGTCCAGGGCCAGGATTCCTAAACTTGCAGATGGTACAACCTGTTGTTGACCCTTTGAATGAGACAGCAGTTGTCCGATATACCGTTGACAGAAATCAATTCCCAATCTATTTTTAGCACAGTAAACATCATTACTCAGGGAAAACTGAGTCTGGATGGACATATTACGCTTAATGAAAGGGCATGCCTCTGTGACCCCCCCCCCCCCCCCCCGAGTTCAACAAGTCAATTAATAGTGGCCACTGAACTGGAAATTCACGGTGTGCAGATTCGATTCTAATCAAGGTTGATTGTCACTCTCTCCACATTGATGCAGAATGGGAAGAAGTAGAAGAGCAAGCAACTACTAACCATTTTCCCGCCTGTGGCAAGGTCGGGTCCCCACTTTTGTCTCATTGGGACATATGGCCAATATGTTGGTCGGTATTTTGATGCAGTCGGTAGCCGCCGGCCTAGATCGATTCAGTGAAGCGCTTTTTCCGCCACCAAAGCCAGCTCCTATACCGGGAATCTTGTGGCGGAACCAGAGCCGGCCCTAAAGTTTGCGGGGTCCAAGGCAGCAGGCGACAGCGGGGCCCCAATACCAAGTTTTTTTAATTCACCACCGCGGGGCCCCAATACCAAGTTTTTTTAATTCATCACCGCGGGGTCCAAGGCGGTCGCCTTGCCCTAAACCCGGCCCTGGGCGGAACTACACTTTCCACGTAGTAAGGGTTCTATTCTATGCAGGTGACATCGTACACATGTACGCTGCTGTGACACTGGTGAAAAATACCTGAAATTCAAACCTGAACTGTTATTTAAAGCAAAATTAATTTTAAACTGACAAGCCTGAAGGCTGGGTCTGATCAATGACCCGAGACCTGTCGAATTAAGGACAATTACAGGCTCGGACCTTAGGGCTACCAGAAAGGACCTAGCGTTATTTTAATCTTCATTTATCATAAATCATACACTTTTGGCGTGGCACCTATTCTATCCTTACGGCCCTTACCTCTGCTCAGGCTTACCGGTACTGTCTGCTTCTTAGGACCTTCACGTTCTTGGGATTGACACATGCTCATTCCGCCTCCAGTCCGCTCTTTTGTAACTTCTGCAGCGTCTTTTATCCAAAACTGCCACAGGCCCGCTAGCGTCATGATTATTCCTACAATTTGTGGTTAACTCATTCCAATTTATTTATATTATACCTGATGGGTTAAGGACCAAACCTTCGGAAGTGAAGACATTCTTATGCTCATGAGGAACGATCCGGGGGCGTATTCCGTCTGAAACGATGCGCCTGCAAAGCAATAACTATGTTTATGCATGTTATTTTTAGTAAAGGAATAAATTATGGAACAAAATAACTTGTTACCAGTTTATGAAAGCTGTTTCTTTACCAGGACTGGCGCGAGGCGGGGTTCAGCACGTCCGCAAACCCGTGCACTGCATAGTTCTAAGCAGAGACAGCACAGACACTGCACTAACGCGACGATTTTTGGTTATTAGCGGTACCCAGTGTTCCCAAGCGGCTACTCATGTTAGTACTGGCTGGGGTTGCGTTGCTTAACTTCAGTGATCAAACGAGAACTGGCGCGTCCAGTTGTTGTTTGTTGGCGTTTTAGGGCCCTTGAACTACAAAGGTCACTAGAGCCCCGTTCTTTGTGTAGTTCTGATGCAGAGACTGCACAGACACTACACTAATGCGACGATTTTTGGATATTAGCAGTACCCAGTTTTCCTAAGCGGCCACCCATGTCAGTACTAGCTGAGGTTGCGCTGCTTAACTTCAGTGATCAGACGAGAACTGGTGTGTCCAACGCAATACAGCCGCTCACGAGTCCGGCCATGGGCCTCTATAATACATGTTTTTCCTACAAAAGAAACGTCGGCGAGTGTGTGAACCTTCGAATGTAGTGAACGGCCACAACCCGGCCCCACGCGCGGGTTTATATTACAAAATATAAGATTTTTTTTCCTACAAAGGGCCCTGCAAAAGACCCGGCCCCGGAAAAGGCTCACGCTGGCTGTTCTTCACATAAAGTGCATAAGGGAAAGGGGCAACTACCTTTTGGCTTTTTGTTCTTCCATCTAAGAAAAAAAAACATTACGTCAAATTCTTGCACTTAAGCCTAATGCATGGGTGGAGATGACAACGGATGATGACGATCGTACTTCTAAAAATAGACCATACGAAATTTATGACGATGTGGGGCTTGATTAAAAATAGCATTTGTGGTGGTAGAATGTAACATTCACGGGAGGGGAAAGAAGAAACAATCATTAAACTGATAAATGTGAGAGCAATAACAATAAACGAGAATAAGAACTTCAGGCGCCATTTGCACGTTCTATATTCTAAGCGTAGGACCCTACGCTACCATCAATTCCGAACATTTCTTTCCCCACAATAACTGCGTTCCATCTATATCCAAATTGATTCCGATTTTCTTCTTCATATACGAAATTAGGTAATAGAAGACACTATATGAAACCAAGTCTAGATTTTAATGTTTAAAAAAACGGGTTTACCATATCCAAAATGATTGTCCTCCACTTGCGTGACCCGAGTAAGCTCACAGTGACATCCAGCGGTCACTACAGCAATTAAGCTGCCTTTCGGAAGTGAACTTGGATCTTTATTTTGATGTCTTTTTTTTTTCATCTTATTTGTACGTTTTGATTGTACGATCCGCCTCGCCTTATTGATGTTCATTTAATGAGCTTTATTGTCATCTGCCAAATAGGATTGACGCTGAAGAATGTCAATGCTACTTGAATCTTTCCGAGTAACTTACCGTAGGCATTGGGTGTAAATCATTGTGTTGTAAAATCAGACCTGCGAATGTTTCTCGACGACTTTCCTGTATGAAACATTTGATTCTACACTATCTTGAATAATGAATTATCTTTCATAGTGTAAAATGAGTTTCAATATTTAAAGATTTGAGACCCAACGAATGTCGACACGACTGTAGTCCGGTTGCTAAGCAACCAGCATGAATACTGTCATAATGGTAATTTTTCTAACAGTATACACTCTAAATATCTTTCTAGAATAGAGCCTCTTTTTTACACGCGTTTCTTAAAGTCTAAATTTAGAACTCTAAACATATACTTTACCGACCTATTTCTTTCTTATTATTCACTTTCCTAACCTTTGCTTCGACGTAATGTGGCTGCCAACAATGGCCAACTGCAGCAGTTGAAGAGATAATTTTTATGTTGGCTTCACGAATTCAAGAGTAAAGTAGGATTATCACTACTTAACATGTCAATAATGTTTCTATTTACGAGATTATAGGTTGGTTTTAGTACTCTATTAGACGAAATGCTACAGTACTTACATTTTTAAATAAAATTTTAAAAAAATTTCTTCGAAGAAGAACAACTTGGGGCTGCTCCTCACGCTTGAAGAAACGAAATAGTGGCGGGCAAAATTTGCCCGCCTTGGTTTATATTGCATAGCAACAACGCTATCACGTGATCCGACACATCTATCCAATCAGAAAGAAGTGGCAATCTGTCTCTAGTGGCGAACATGGACTCCAGGTGGCGCCGGTGAATCGGTTCTATA
>JAAFCE010006668.1:8140771-8166067 GCA_013389805.1 Trigoniulus corallinus
ATTAAACATGACGAGAGAATCGGGGGAGGGGGTTCGAGACGTTAATCAATAAAAATGTAATGAAAGGAAAACTCATTATTTGACCTATTAGCCCTTTGACATTTTCAGGCGTTGTTAATGTCGTCACTCAGCACGACTTGACATTTGGAACAGTTGTGCCGTTCAATGTCAGACAGAGGGACGTAGGGTTTCATTTCTGTTCAGGGTTTTGTTTACAGGGGGCAGAAAAGTGGACAAAGTACTATTAATTCTCCTCTAATAGAAACGTGCTCGATTACTGTGTCAGTAGTTCCACGCTCGAGGTGAGTTGACCTCTTTCTGGTGAAAGACCCCTAGTGAGCCGTCGTCGGATGGGAAATAGGCCCAGTGCCCCACTGCGTAGTGCCTACGATTTCGTCACCACCGCATGGAGAAGAACCTTTTCTTTAAGCGTAGGGGTTGCGGCATTAGGTCGGCGGCAGCCGGCAGCGTTGAAATACCGTCCAATAGAGGCCCCAAGTTCAAGTCAAGTTGTTGTTGTTTTAGGGCCCTTCAACTACAAAGGTCATTTAGAGCCCCGTCCACAGCGTAGTTCTTATGCAGAGACTGCAAAGCCACTACACAAATGCGACGATTATTGGGTCTTAGCAGTACCCAGTTTTCCCAAGCGGCCACCCATGTCAGTACTAGCTGGGGTTGCGCTGCTTAACTTCAGTGATCAGAGGAGAACTGGTGTGTCCAACGCAATTCGTCGCTCCCCCTGCCCCGGGTACATTCCCGTATTGGACCTAACGAGCTCCTCATCACCACTTCCCATTAAGATGCATTAAAAAAAGAAAAAAGGAGCAGGACAGCGATAGTGGCCCATCAGGTCCCCGTCCACCCCACACACTACCACATCCTTACGTACACCCTTCCCCATTCCCGTAATGGACCTAACGAGCTCCTCCTCCCCTCTCCTCATTGTAACTGAGTGGCGTTGAACACACCAGTTCTCGTCAGATCACTGAAGTGAAGCAACGCAACCCAAGTTAGTACCGACATGGGTGGTTGGTTGGGAACATTGGGGGCTGCTAATTTCCACTCTCCTATCTCCCTCTCACCCGTGAGCAACCCCCACAAGGTTCAGCCCGTTATGGCTGTTTGGCCAACTCCCCAACTCTTTGACGTGACATACTAACATAAAAAAGGTCCCGTAGAGGTCCCAGTGTGAGAAAAATGGGTACCCGACCCTGCCATAGGCGGCGATTACTACACATTAAATACTTTTACTCCTTCCGCGCCGATTGATATAAGAAAGTAAATTCAGCTGTCAAAACTTACGAGGAGAAACCCGTCTTCTTAAATCCGTCTGGGTGACCCAGTGCTAGCACGTTGGAGTGTGGCGAGTCAGTGGGTGCAGGTTCGATTCTGGTCATGACTGGTGATCTTCTTGCCTTCCGCCTGTAGTTTCCTTGCTGTAGGGCTTTCGTCGGGTGTGACGAAAAATCGGTGTTAGCATGATGTCATCACTACACACAAAAAAGAATGCAAATCGGCAAAACTCGCAGGTGTAAAAGCTCAACTCTTCCCTCCCTAAAATCGCTGTAAGCAAGCAACTCCTAACCCTTTTCCCGCCTATGGCAGGGTCGGGTACCCATTTGTCCCTCTGAATGGACACAGGGTGTTATATTGGACATAGTTTTTTCTGCAGCCGGTTGCCGGCCAAAGCTGCACCCCTACGCTTATTTATCGTCGGTCTAGTGTTCGTTGGGGAATGCTACCGACGCCAGGGGGCGAGCTCCTACACCTGGAAATTTTGCCTCATCTACCCGTTGCGTAGTAGAGAGGGTTCTTTGACGTGCAAGCGCCATCGTACACCCACACGGGACCTCGGTTTTACTTCTCATCCGAAAGAAGGCACACTCGCGGCTTCTCTCTCGCCTGAAAGAAGCCGACCCACCACGGTCCAGTATCGAACCTAGAACTACTGGCGTAGTTGCCGAGTGAGCTAACCACTACGCCACCGCGGTGGATCAGCCTCCCTAAAATCGTTGCCTGACCAAATAAACCAAACCTTCAGTCATAAAGATGAAATCACCGATATAAACCGGAATCGATTCTTCTCTTTACAGCCACATAGTTTGTGTGATAGTGGTGTGTGGTTTGCTCTGAAAGTCACTTTACCAATGCCAATGTCGGGTTAACCCTGTCGCTTGCCATTAATCAAAATCCGCAACGTTGCGGGCCATGGACGAAAAACTAGGCCACCTGTTTCAAGATCTTGTTTCATGAATGGACTCTTACTTGATTTTACAGTTGCAGCTGTTTGGTGAAACGTGTGCAGGAGGCTTGAGTTGTTGTCGGCTGTCAGCTAGCTATCAGCTCTGCAAATGGAGTCAGCAACCTCCAGCACCGACCAGGAAGTCGACTATCCAACTAACAACGGTTACCAAATTCTTCAAGAGGTGACCCTGCAAGATGAAGAAGCTTACAACTTAGGTAACCAATTCTGACTTACTCTTTATCATTTGCCGGGCCAAACGTGTTGCACTAACGCTTGGAGGTTTCCTCTCTCCGTAAAGTTGCGTGGAGGTAAGGGCCGCACCAAGTATCATTTGAGAACTCTTACTGAAATGGACGATAATGACGTCACACAGCACTTTGTGGTAAAGTTCCATTATGAATCCTTTAACTCCAGATGTGATACTAACAAGTTGAGAGACACCTAAAAAGAGTTGGGGAAGCAATGTCCGTCTGACACCTGACCAGTGCTTGGTATCCCTCCATGTTCACCTGAGCTGGAACGGACCATAATGATTCCACCAAAATGGAATCTTCTCAAGAAATTGAACTCAAAACTCAAGTTAACGTCTTGAAATTTGACAACTTACCTTTCAACTGGTCGCTGGAAAGTCCACCAATGGAATTTGAGGCACCGAACCACTTCACGCAAAGTTCGTCGAGCAGCAGTGGCAGCAACTTGAACTCTCGAGACGAGAGCCTAGCAGCCATCGAGATCACCACCCTGGCCATCATCTTCCTACTGGCCTTAATAGGCAACCTGTTTGTGCTCATAGCTCTCTGGCGACAGATGAAATTCCGCTCTCCATCTCGAATGTACTTGTTCATGATGCACCTGAGCATCGCCGACGTGCTCGTGGCCATTTTCAACATCCTGCCCCAAATGCTCTGGAAGATCACCTTCAGGTTTCAAGGAGGCGACTTCTTATGCCGTGCGGTGAAATACATGCAAGTGATGGTACTTTACTTGTCCACTTACATTCTGGTCATGATGGCCATCGACAGATACCGAGCTGTGTGCTGGACTTCCAATCTCTACTGGAATTCCATCAAACTTGCCAAAGTGATGGTGGTCATCGCTTGGGTCATCTCTTTAGTGTTTGCCGTCCCCCAACCATTCATATTTCGAATCACTCAATTTCCAACCAACGATTCCAATGTGATTCAAGATTGTTGGGCCACTTTCGTGGAACCTTGGGGCAGTAAGGCCTACGTCACGTGGTTCGTCCTGGCAGCCTTCATTTTACCTCTCATGATTCTGTCTTTTTGTTACGGTGTCATCTGTTACAAAATTTGGACATACAACCCTGACAAGTCTCAAATGAGTGCGTCGTCCCAAGCTCGCAAAAGTTCCAGTGGTGCTGCTACTCACAACGACACTGCCCTGATGATGTCCAAACAGAATGGTGATGGTCGAGGTATTATTCAACACGAGATTTCGTCACTGACGTCTCAAAAGTCTGTCCACCTACGACGAAATGGGCGCAATCAAATTAGCCATGCCAAATTGAAGACCATTAAACTGACCTTGATAGTCATCATATGCTTCTTCTTTTGCTGGGCACCATTTTGTGTCACTCAACTAGTCATGGCATACAGTCCGACCAAACAAGGTAAGTCATATTCATGGATAGGGCACACCATTGATATCCTGATACATGTGGTGGTCAGAGGCCACAATCAGTGCCACTTTTACGTATAGACCAAGTCTAGAGTCCTCCTCTCCCTTGTTTGTTTATTTGTTTGTGTTTTAGGGCTCTTAAACTACAAGGTCATTAGAGCCCCGTCCAAAGCGTAGTTCTTATGCAGAGACTACTCAGACACTACACTAATGTGACGATTTTTGGGTCGTAGCAGTACCCAGTTTTCCCGAGCGGCCACCCATGCCAGTACTAGCTGGGGTTGCGCTGCTTAACTTCAGTGATCAGACGAGAACTGGTGTGTCCAACGCAATTCGCCGCTCCCCTCTTCTCCCACCAAGGGATCTAATCTTCTATTTGGGGTCCCACAACTTTCGCCTATATAGTTGGGCTATTAATCATGGCACCATCTTGAGGTCCTTTGTTGTATAAAACTGCTAGAACCCTTTCTTTAGGCGACCATTCCGTCCCTTTAGCCTGGGACCCATGTCCATAGTTGGCTTATTATTCCATCTTAAGACCATCTACATTATGAAAGTTATGATTTCGGCGTTTGATGCCCGTTCTACCTTTTCGGCCTAGGACCCAATTTTTTTGTTTGGTTGGTGTTTACTAGCTGGGGTCGCGTTGCTTAACTTCAGCGATCAGACGAGAACTGGTGTGTTCAACGTAGTACAGCCGCTGTCTTAGGGCCCATGAGAACTTTAATCTGGCATTGGACACTGCCAAGAGTGTTTAAGATGATCCTTTACAATCTGGACACAGGACATCAGAAAGAATCTACCTCTAGTTGAGGGTAAGAACTACATCTGGTCTTTGGGAGATGTAACAGCGTCGAGGACAGGTTCGATTGTTTGTTTGTTGGTGTCCCCGTCCACAGCATAGTTCTTATGCAGTCTGCACAGACACTACACTAATGTGACGATTTTTGGGTCGTAGCAGTGCCCAGTTTTCCCAAGCGGCCACCCATGTCAGTACTAGCTGGGGTTGTGCTGCTTAACTTCAGTGATCGGACGAGAACTGGTACGTCCAACGCAATTCGCCGCTCACGATAGGTTCGAACCCACATTTTTAAACTGTTTAACGAATTCCTAGTAATTTTTTACTGATGCTTACTTTCTTTGTGAATCATTTTGATAAATAAGGAAAAATAATTAGTATGAATAGATGTTTTCTGTGGCAGGAGGGGGTAGCCAAGTGCACTTGGCGTTTGCTGTATTTAAAAAACAAACAAACATATTCTGGAGAGTATCAAGTCTTCTATAGAAACAGAATTAAGAGGTTTACCTGTCAAGAGTTAAACTTGAATACCCACCTTTGTAGCTTCTTTGTTCTTCACACAAAGAAAAAAGAGGTTTAATTTCTTGTCAGAAACAGTAGAGAATATGTCGTTGATAATACTTAAGTCCAAAATGTTTTCGAGATGAAGTATTATAGAAGTAATTTGTTAAAACAATCTCCTAGGAGATGACTTTCTGAATAATATGAAATGGTTGCTGGATGACAAAAGTAGATTAGATACTCAACCAGTTCTCTTCTTTTATAACCCTTTTGAAAATGGGCTTAAAATGTGTAATCTAATGTTGAATAGGGTGTAATCACGGCTTGTTATGCAGTTTTCTGATTTCTTATCAAAGGAGAATAATGAAAAGCAATTATCGTCAAAAGAAAGCGGAGAAATTACATCAATCAACAAGCGTCCCTCGAAAGGTGCAAATCAGACATACAGTATTGTATGGTGAATTGACTTAATGAAACCAATTGACTATTATAATATTACTTCGAGATTACCTTCTTTTCAAAATTGGATTAATGATGATGATGATAATATTAAGGTAGCATCATTCAACAACCGATCGCTTATTATTTTTCAGTCTTGCTTTTTTAGAATTTACAAGGACAATTTAGAACTTAAGCCTCGTTTGCGTTCGATAATAGAAGTATGTCACGTGATCATATTTTAATAGCGCTATGGCGTATTTCTTTTCAGATGCAAATGGCGGCTGAGCAAAGAATATTTCAAAAATCAATAAATCATGCAATCTTTTTGAGAGAGATTGTTAATCACAGTGAACCAAAGAATGTCGGTTTCTAAGTTAAATGCACCACTATGCATTTAATAAGTCGTCCACTTAATAGGAGTAGTCGGGACAGGAAAGGCAATTACCGTCTGTAAATGCAGATCAAAGACAGTACTGGGCCTAAGGACCCCCATACACGCTCAGTTTTATCTTCAGTTAAATCTCTTTGCCACTCCAAAAGATCTTCAGGTCAAAACTTTCAATTGAAAATTCGATGAGATTTCCCTACACACGTAACGATTTAACTGTACAGTTCGAACTGAAGAGTGTATGGGGGGGGCCTTTACATGTCGTCGTTTTCGTTCGTTTGTTTCTATGTATGTTTCTGTTACACCAACTGGTTGGGAAGCCCCTCTCTAAGAGGAGCAGCCATAACAGGCCGAACCCTTAGGGGGCTGCTCGCGGGAGATGAGGAGGTAGGTGTAGAGGTTATAAGAAAGCCCAACCACCCAAGTTGGTACTAACGTGGGTTTGCATTGCTTAACTTCAGTGATCTCACGAGAACTGGTGTCCAATTCAACTTGGCTGCACTCGTTCGTTGGTGTTTTAGGGCCCTTCAACAGCGCCAACTCTAGCACTTATGCCGCACTGGACAAAAAGACAAACTGCCGCCGGGAAGAAAAGGACAAATTGTCGCCCCTTGAAGCAGCGCTCCGTTCTCAAGCTTACAGCTAAAATGGCGCCCTCCCCTTAGAGCGGGCCCTACCTTAAACTACAATGGTCATTCGAGCCCCGTCCACTGCGTAGTTCTAATGTAGAGACTGCACAGACACTACACTAATGCGACGATTTTTGGGTCTAAGCGGTACCCAGTTTTCCTAAGCGGCCACCCCAGTTAGTACTAGCTGGAGTTGCGTTGCTTCACTTCAGTGATCAGACGAGAACTGGTGTGTCCAACGCAAGAAGCCGCACTTCCCCTTCTCTCCAGGGACCTGGAATTACTGATATGTTTCACCATCATACATCCCGCCTGTGGCAGGGTAGGGTTTGCGGGTCCATTGAACATGCTCTGACTGGGGGCATCCCAACCAGGCGTCTGGAACCCTGAGCTGGGTTGTCTGTAGGGGGATGCCGGCGTACCCCACTTGTTCCAACATCACATTATACAACCAAAATAGAAAGTTTGGCAGGTAAATTAATGCTTTGTTGGTTATAATATTGCATGGTGTCTGACCTATTACTGAAGGTGTTGAAAACCTCTAAAGTAGTTACCCCGTTCAGAAAAGGTGGGGATATCACCATATACTGTATATTTCAGGGGTGGCCAACTTTTGTGTACATAAGATCTACTTTTTATCTTAAAGTGTCGCGATCGACTTGTTGCAATGGACCACCATTGTGCAGCCAAGTTGCATTGGACACACCAGTTCCAGTGAGATCACTGAAGTTAACCAAGGCAAGCCCACGTTATTACCAACATGGGTGGTTGGTAAAGAACGTTAGGTGCTGCAAATTTCCCCTCTCCTATGTCCTCTTCACCAACCTCCTCATCTTCTGCGAGCAGCCTCCTAAGGGTTCGTCCTGTTATGGCTGCTTGGCTTGCTCCCCATTGTTGTTGTTTGTTGGAGTTTAAGGTCCCGTCAACTACAAGGTCATTAGAGACCCGTCCACTGCATAGTTCTAATGCATAGACTGCACAGACACTACACTAATGCGACGATTATTGGGTCTTAGCAGTACCCAGCTTTCCCGAGCGACCACCCACGTCAGTACTAACTGGGCGTGCGTTGCTTAACTTCAGTGATCAGACGAGAACTGGTGTGTCCAACGCAACTCGCCGCTCCCCTTGCTCCCCAACCCATTAAACTAATCCATAGGCGACCCACCTCGGTTCAGTATCGAACCTAGAACCACTGACGCAGACCTAGAAACACTGAGCCACTACGTCACGGAGAAGGGTCTTAAGTCAATACATCGCGAGTGATGGACCAAAATTGGTTTCGCGATCGACGTGTTGGCCACCCCTGGTATATGACTTGGATTGGATTAGTTTCATGGGTTGGGGAGTAGGCCAAGCAGCCATAACAGGACGAACCCTTAGGAGGCTGCTCGCGGGAGATGAGGAAGTAGGGTGAAGAGGACGAAGGAGAGGGGAAATTTGCAGCACCCAACGTTCTTTACCAACCACCCATGTTGGTATTGACGTGGGCTTGCGCTGCTTAACTTCAGTGATCTCACGGGAACTGGTGTGTCCAACGCAACTTGGCTGCAAGTGGCACAGTTCAAATCGGGTGCTAACTCAAATAAGTGATTCTTATGAGGAGGTAATAAACATTTGGTGGAAGTAGAGTTTTAATATATTTAAATTAGATTGCAGCATTGAAACTGTTGTAATAAATCCCCTATAACATTCAGGTGTATAAAAAACCAATATTGAAATCTCAAGCTATTTTTTTATAGGATGCCGTTATTATGAAATTATGTTTAAGTGCTACTAGCTGCCTCGTTTAATTTCTCACCTCAATATTAGAGCCAGAACGTTTGAGATTTGAAATTTTACACGGTGAAAGATCGGCAGAGGAAGTTTTCATATACAGTATAGTTCACTGTACCTGCACATGATGATGAATGTACACCGATAGCAATATCTTAGTTTCGACATGTATTAAGCCACTTCCAAACTATTAAATAATGCACGGTTAACATTTAAACAACGTGTAAGACTCCAGTAGTTGGGGAAAAATATCGCGCGTCAGTTTAAGACACTAATAAATATTTAACGGCATTGACATCCAATGTTTACACAGTTTGCTCTTGAAGAAACATATCTGTTGCAAGTTAATACTTTTTGATGAATGCAACATTCATGAATCCGTTTATTGATTTCCATCAATGCCAAGGCAAGTATTTCAAAACCTACTTGGAAAATCGGGAAGTAAGGATTTCTCTTCCAGTCTAAAGATCATCGATGTAGTCTATACCAGGGGTGGCCAACTTTTGTGTACCTAAAGATCTACTTTTTATCTCAAAAATGTGTCGCGATCGACTTTTTATCTTAAAAAAAGTGTCCCGATCGACTTGTTGTCATAGGCGTAGTCAAAGTGGGGAGGAGGAGGTTCGATACTGGACCCACATCGGTCCAGTATCGAACCTAGAACCACTGACGCAGACCTAGAAACACTCAGGGGAGCGGCGAGTTGCGTTGGACACACCAGTTCTCGTCTGATCACTGAAGTTAACCAACGCAAGCCCAGTTAGTACTGACATGGGTGGTCGCTCGGGAAAGCTGGGTACTGCTAATACCCAATAATCGTCGCATTAGTGTAGTGTCTGTGCAGTGTATGCATTAGAACTATACAATGGACGGGTCTCTAATGACCTTGTAGTTGACGGGACCTTAAACTCCAACAAACAACAACAAAAAAATTGAAACACTCAGCCACTACGTCACCAAGGTGGATGTTAAGTCAACACATCGCGAGTGATCGACCAAAATTGTCTTCGTGGTCGACCGGTCGATCGCGAACGACGTGTTGGCCACCCCTGGTCTATACCAATTGAGGATTGGCCTCCTTGAGGTCAAGAGTACAGAATGGACTGAACGGCTGTATTGCGTTGGCCACACCAGTTCTCGTCTGCTTATCACTGAAGTTAAGCAGCGCAACCCCAGCTAGTACTAACATGAGTAGCCGCTTGGGAAAACTGGGTACTGCTAATACCCAAAAATCGTCCCATTAGTGTAGTGTTTGTGCAGTCTCTGCCTTAGAACTACGCAGTGGATGGAGATCTAATGACCTTGTAGTTGAAAGGCCCTAAAACACCAACAAGCAAACAACCGAAGTTAAGCACTGCAACCCCAGCTAGTACTAACATGGGGGACCGCTTGGGATCACTTAGTACCGCTCATACCCAATAATCGTCGCATTAGTGTAGTATCTCTGCAGTCTCTGCACTACACCTATGCAGTGGACGGGGCTCTACTGACCTTGAAGTTGAAGGGCCCTAAAAACACCAACGAAACAAAACGAAAACCCAATAATCGTCATAACAGCATAGTGTCTGTGCAGACTCTGCATAAGAACTACGTAGTGGACGGGGCTCTAATGACCTTTGTAGTTGACGGGCCCTAAAACACCAACAAATCCATAAAAACAGAATGGACATTTAAAGAAGGGGTTGGCCTCAAACGCCAAGCTCAAACAAACAGAGCGGCTGCATTGCGTTGGACACACCAGTTCTCGTCTGATCCGTGAAGTTAAGCAACGCAATTCCAGCTAATACTAGCATGGGTGAGCATTGCATTAATGGCTTCAGTTTGTTGTTTGCGTTTTAGGGCCCTTCAACTACAAAGGTCATTAGAGCCCCGTCCACAGCATAGTTCTTACGCAGAGACTGCACAGACACTACACTAATGTGACGATCTTTGGGTCTTAGCAGTACCCAGTTTTCCCAAGCGGCCACCCATGTCAGTACTAGCTGGGGTTGCGCTGCTTAACTTCAGTGAACAGACGAGTACTGGTGTGTCCAACGCAATTCGCCGCTCCCAATGGCTTCAGATTTGATCCCAGGTATGGGTGACGGGTTGGGAACACTAGGTACTGCTAATACCAAAAATCGTCCCAACAGCCTCGTGTTTGTGGAGATTTTGCATTAGAAGTACGACGTGGAGAGGGCTCTAATGACCATTGTAGTTGAAGGGCCCTAAAACACCAACGAAACAAACAAACAAACCTCTTAAACGACACTAGGCCCTCTTCTACGAGCCCTAGTTGAGGGAATTTCTTAAAATTCATCACCATTAATTTTGAAATGTCATTTTTACTAATAAGATGTGATTTTTTTTCAGCTTCTCCGGTTGAGAGTATTATTCTACTTTTGGCAGCTCTAAATAGCTGTACCAACCCTTGGATTTATTTGGCATTTAGTGGAAGTCTTTTAAATCATTTAAGAGTTTGTATTGGTATTGGAACGAGACGTTTTCGAGACAATGACAGTATTGGAGATGAAGAACCAGAACCAAAACATCAGAAACCAAAAACGAGCAGCAATCACGTTAACCAGCCTCACGCAAGTGCTAAATGTCACTCAACTAAATCAGACCTGGTCTAAAACGAAAAAAACATCAAAACCTCAGCCTGTTTTCTACTTCAAAGAAGAGGATGTTTAGTGACTATTTAGGTATTAACAATTTTTGATATACGTAATCGTCTCTCAAGAGATGAATCAAACCTGATTCAAATTAGCTGTCGAAAATTGATCTGAAGACAAATTTCAAATTTATTTATTACCTTCAGGTCTAGTGGTGATGTGTGATTGTTATTCTGTATATAAATATTGCATCAATTCGATATTTCTTCTTCAAAGTCTCTTCTTAAAATTCAATTAACTGCATATTAAGTCATTTATATATCCAACATAAATTATTTTCCAATAAATATTTTATCTTGAAAAGACCACATGAACAAAGAAATCATTTTGTTACCTGTTACAAATACTTTTATGATTTGGTTTGAAACTCATGCTCATTTTTTTTGGTTTCCTTTCCAAATAATTTGCCAAAAATAAAATTTAAACTTAATTGCGATTAATTTATTGTTGAATTTCGCAGTTGAAATTTAGGATGTCAGATCTTTCAACTGATTTGCAAAGACGAGAGAAATCACATCTGAAAAAAAGAAAAGAAAACACTGAATTAAAATATTACCAAGTTGAAATTCGGATGACGTTCACAGAACTTTGTCAAATAACAGGTGAGGAAATATTTTATTCAGTCATCTGCAGAAATTAGAAGTGGTGGTTTTGACTGCCACGAATAAAGAGTATCAAATTACCACTTTCAAAACTATTTTGACTGCAAGACGGATTCCTGTAGAGCTGATTCCTGTCAGTCTTTTATCAGATCGGCGACATTTGAAATTAAGAAATTCCTCAAACTCCAATCATTCTTACTGAGTTGCAACTACCGTAAGTAAGATACTAAGATCTACAAACCTAATTCTCGAGAAATGCTACAAAATCTGTCAATTTCGTGAGCTGTTCTTCGCTTGGAGCACAAGGAACTGGGAGGGAATCTAAAACCAAACCATCAAATATGACTTTAATAATTTCATAAAACAAATCAAATTTTTAAGACACCGAAATAAATACCACTTTTAACGGGAATTATCATTCCTGATGCTTGATCGACCGACCATCCATTTTGTTTGGCCACTACACGAAATATTTGAAGAACAAATCACTTTCTTTGAAAATCGTTAACAACTTCTGTAAATTAGGTAATTCGCTACTAACATTGTACAGCCTGTTCAGTATGTAATCCTATATATTTCGAGAAGTCTTCAAAGCCGATTGAGGAGTATGCATGTGATATGAGATGCAAAGCTCGTTTCCTCGTAGTTTCTTTCAAATAAAAACCACCCTAAATTTTCCAAATTTCCAAACCAGCCCTAAACATCGCAAATAGTTCTTACCTGCTAATGCCTGTATAATATCAGCAACATTTTCAGACCATTCTTTATTTAGAGAAGTGTAAATGCCAGCAAAATCTCTCTGCCACATCTTCTGACCAATATTCCACACTAACGCCAATTCAGGAATGGTCTAAAGTCACGATATCACATTATCCCAATGTGAAATATTAAGAAATGAAATGAAATTCTAGCTTAATTTTACCACTTTGGTGGCTGAAGGTATCCGCTTCCATAAATACTTTGCATTACACCTGGAATAATAAAATGTGTTGTAAGATCATTAGGACTACTATCAATTTTAAAAATACCGTGCTGTTTTCAAACTCAACACTTACAAATCGTTTTGCAAAAGATATAACGCCAGCAATTTTAGATAAATCTGTCCATTAGCCAGACCACCAAGTGCCTATGCAAACAACAAGAGTAAACACGTATTACCAGATAAGACTTGAGCATACAATCAGTGCCGGATTTAGATATTGAGAAGTCCTAGGCTAATTCAAGTTTGAGGCCGTTTTCAAGCGCTTTTCGTAAGTTTTGAAGTCCGCTAAATGTTGAGGCCCTAGGCTTCAGCCTACTTAGCTGTTGTTGTTGTTTGTTGGTGTTTTAGGGCCCTTCAATTACAAAAGGTCATTAGAGCCCCGTCCACAACATACCGTAAAATCTCACGTAGTGCCCGCGGATTATACGCGAAACATAAGGGTCATTTTGTGCGGACTCTAAATGAAACCAGGGGTTCTCAATGAAAACTGCTCCTCATTTACTGAACATTTTATTACACATAACGATGATAATGCAATGTAAAATCTTTCACATTTCAATTTTATCGTCAGAGCAATCTGACATTTCATGTCCAAATTCATTTGATCCCATGCCCCTACAAGTTGCGTCACTGCTACAGTAGGAATTTTAAAGTGCGGACTATATTTGAAACATACCCATCGCCAATGCGGGCTATAGACGGGTGCGGACTATATTTGAGATGCGGACTTTACGTGAGATTTTACGGTAGTTCTTATGCAGAGACTGCACAGACACTACACTAATACGACGATATTTGGGTATTAGCAGTACTCAGTTTTCCCAAGCGGCCACTCATGTCAGTACTAGCTGGGGTTGTTGTTTGTTTGTTGGTATTTTAGGGCCCTTCAACTACAAGGGTCATTAGAGCCCCGTCCACAGCATAGTTCTGATGCAGAGACTGCACAGACACTACACTAATGCGACGATTTTTGGGTATTAGCAGTACCCAGTTTTCCCAAGCGGCCACCCATGTCAGTACCAACTTGGGTTGCGCTGCTTCACTTCAGCGATCAGACGAGAAATGGTGTGTCCAACGCAATTCGCCGCTCCCAGCTGGGATTGTGCTGCTTAACTTCAGTGACTCGCCGCTCCCTACTTACTTAGCCTAATGGTAAATCCGGCACTGCATACAATGAAGTATGTCACCAAACATTTCCTATATACAGGCACCATAAGATAATGGCTCTTTATTTTTCGCCAGACAATGCCTGTGTCTATGGATACTGATTAATAAAATATTAAATAATTGAATAAACTTTTCAAATCTTCATACTCACGTCTAATTCTTGTTTTTCAAGCTCTTCACACAACTTCTTATGCTCATCAGAGATCTTAATCAGTACGTTGGATGACCCCATAATGCGGTTTTGACGCTATCACGCCAGCTAAAACAAATTTCACCTACTAGCTATCAAATTAATAGATATCTTGAACTAAAATAGAAACATTTTTTACATTAACGGAACAATAACCGACTGTAAAATTCGTTATTTCACACAGCAGATTAATGATCTCAGCCAACAACCATTTGAACGACTCCTTTCAACCACTTGCACTCAACAAGTACATGTGCTAGACTAGTCTTGAGTACAGATATGCCGGCTAAAGTTTAGTCTTTATTAACCGTTTGACAAAATGCAGAACTGAAATTGATCATTAATTTATTCTCCATGTGACAAATAATATCAGAAAAATATGAATTTGGTATTAAAAAAGATCACGAAAATGCTATTCTGTGGGTATACATTACCTTGTCTTCGTTGTATGATTTGCACTCCACAACAGCTCGGAGCTTTGCTAGACTCGAGTATATTATAACCGTTTTCATCTTGTCAAAACATTTTTTAAAAACGACAATAATAATAATATAAAATTCATTTTTGTAGCGGGATGAATTAAAAGTTGTTTATCGTGATCGAAGCATCTCACTAGTTCATATATATATGATTAAATAAAAGAACGGACGTCATTTTTAATTAAACTCGTTGTGTGGTTTGTATCGTCGAAGGGAATAGGCTGAACTGGTATGTACATGGAAATTGAAGAACGAGTCGAAGCAATTTCTCAAAATTATGAAGATGAAGAAGAGGAACCTGAAGGAGAAATTGGAGAAGAACCAGACGTTGATAATGATTGTGATGAAGAAGTTGAAGGTAGTGGGACTTTCGGTGAGAAATCTAGAAGAGGACGTAGTGTAACCCTTCAGATGCTAATGGCAGATGGAACTCTGCAACATGGAGATGGAGTGATGTGTGTTGAATACCTGGTATAAGAAAATTCTCGATGAAAATTCATAATTTTAAGTTGAATTCGACTATTCTCTGATATACCTAATAGTTAGTAGATATATGATAAAGTTCTGCACGCTTTAACTTGTTCTTGCAGGGCAAAAAGTTCATCGGTGACCTTCTACCTGACGGTAAGATACGTTGGCAAGAAACTGGAGAAGTGTTCAGTTCACCTAGTGCATGGGCCAGCCACTGTAAAAGATTGTTAAATCCTGAAAAGAAATCTGGATGTGGTTGGGCATCAGTGAGTAAAGATCTTGGTTCTTTGAAAGAAAACCCCCAACATTGAAAGAAAACTCTCACTTTAGTGAGTAACACAAAAAGTTTTTATTCAGATAAAGTATTTAGGCAAGAAATTGGACATCTTGAAAACGGTTTGGCTCGAAAAACATAATAAAAGTTACAATGAAGAGGTAATTGTCATGTATACTTTGTTAACTTCATTTCTGACAGATGAATTTCATCTTAAAATTAACTTAATCACAACAACAATGGTTCTAGTTGTCAAAGTTACCAACAAAAATTACCAACGATGATATTAGTCAGTTGCAGTACAAGGAATCCAACGTCAGGTCTGGCATATTCATTTTTATTCCCTTCTGACATATCAGATCAGTATTTTTTCTGCTGAGAAATGCATTTTAACAGTTAAAAAATGATAGGATCGGTGAACGCGATCGATACACACTAAATATTCTTGTACAGAAACGAACTCTGAATTGTTTCAGGTCTAGAGTCACATCCGTGAAAATTGAATCCAAAACAGAAGATGGAAAACGTCCACTAGTAAAACATTCATCACTTGGAAACCGATCTGTTGACCAGTAAGTTTTTGAAGTTATAAATCGTGCGAGTTTGTCTTTAAGAATAACGCAAAAATTTAAACAATTGTTTCAAATTGGTAGTGACAGCAACACGTTAGTGGAATGCACTCCATTTTGTGCTCTAGGCAAAATCCAGCCGTTTACTGTAACCATAACAACCAACTGTCTATTATTAATGGTTAGTACCTGTATTTTTTGACAGTTTTCCAAACTCATTGTTTAGACCAGGGCTGTCAAAGTGGTGGCCCTTGAAGACTAGAGTCGCGGAGGGCACAATCGATGCCACCTAGTATACACATGGGACCTGCCACTCAGAGGCGTCACGAGAGGTCGACAGTAGCCCCCATGGGCACTTTATGGCCCTCATAACAACGCATATGTTATCAATGTGGCCCTTGGGATACCCCAATTTGACATGCCTGGTCTAAACTATAATAATTTCGTACAAAATGTGTCCCTGCATGTTGGCAACTTGCAACGAAAAGGATTGGGACATTAAGCTCGCCTCTGTGGCTTAATAGTAGCGTGGTTGCCATTTGAGTAGTGGAGGCAGGTTCGATTGTTGTTTGTTGGTGTTTTAAGGGTCCTTCAACTAAAAAGGTCATTAGAGCCCCGTCCACAGCGTAGTTCTTATGCAGCTACTGCACAGACACTACACTAATGCGACGATTTTTGGGTATTAGCGGTACCCAGTTTTCCCAAGCGGCGACCCATGTCAGTACTAGCTGGGGTTGCGCTGCTTAACTTCAGTGATCAGACGAGAACTGGTGTGTCCAACGCAATTCGCCGCTCCCTGGCAGGTTCGATCCTGGCAACTTCTCTCCCGGGTGTGAGAGAAGTTTCAAGTATGCCTTCCATCCTGAATCAGTTTGTTGTTTGTTTGTTTGTGTTTTAGGGCCCTTCAACTACAAGGTCATTAGAGCCCCGTCCACAGTGTAGTTCTGATGCAGGGACTGCACAGACACTACACTAATGTGACGATTTTTGGATACTAGCAGTACCCAGTTTTCCCAAGCGGTCACCTATGTCAGTACTAACTGGGGTTGCGTTGCTTAACTTCAGGTCATCAGACGAGAACTGGTGTGTCCAACGCAATTTGCCGCTTCCTGAATCAGAAAATAAAAGTCGTTGCTTACCGTGTGAAGGTGTTTGTCGCAATAAAACGACATTTAGCGCAGTTAATCGTTGATGGCAACTTGAATGACTCTTGTCTAATTACTAAGTAAAATGGCAGCTAAAAAATGATCAGCAGAACTAATCAGAAATTGTATTTTATTTTTATCAATTAGGATTTTCACTGTCATCTTACAACGAGTGAGATTGTGGGCTATTTAGCAGGAAGTTGGGATGTGAATTCGCACAGTAAGATGATCTGTTTTTTATTGTTATTAATATCTTGAACGTTCGTTCTAATGGTTTGTATTTTCTCCCAAAGATCTCGCCATTCAACAAGCATTTCCATGTCGATGTCGCTTAGGAGACAGAGAAAATGCTCCGTATGTTGAAGAAGAGGTAAAACGTTTTGCGAATGCTAAAAAACGTTTACAAACTCGATGCGATTTTGGTGGAGAGCACTAGCGAACTCCCTGTGACAACGTCAATGAACGGTTGTTGCTCTTGGAGGTTTCTGAACACCGAATTTGGTGGAGACATCATCCCCTGTGCAGACCGGCGGTTTACATTCGCAGTACCGTCATACGAATCAAAAGGAATTGCTCGCAAAAAAATGAAATTGGAGTCTGAACCTTTGTTACGTTGAGGTGATGAAGACACACTCGTTGTTTCGAATGTTTGGAAGCATTTGCAAGTATATCACAAACAGCCTTGAACACAAAGGCGCACACAGATGTATTCAGTCTTGAACACACACACAGATAATCTAGTTGGAGCACGGCCACATGGAGATATCCAGCTCGAGCACGAACACAAGCAGATATCCTGCTCGAGCACGAACACATGCAGACATCCAGCTCAAGCACGAACACAAGCAGATATCCAGCTCGAGCACGAACACATGCAGACATCCAGTTCGAGCACGAACACATGCAGATATCCAGCTCGAGCACGAACACACAGACATCCTGTTTTAGCACGAACACGTAGGTCTATAGTCGAGCATCCACCAAAGAAAAACAAGCGTTTCCAAATATTTGTAAAGTGTCTATGACATTCTTTACCTCTACCTAGCGAACGTTCACGAATCATTTTTCGATTTGTAAGAGCATTTGTTTGTCGGATCCATTTTGCATCCTGAGAACACTGCGTGTAGGTGTGGCACAAATGGAGTCTCCACCAGACAGCAAACATTTTTTTTGGCTGTTCTCACAACGATTAGAACAAGATACAAAAACGTTTTCACTTTGCTCGTGACTTCTCTACCAAAAGTGAGCTAAGTTTGTCAATCCTTTAGGAGCATTGGCAAAACCCTTTTTGCTCGAATTTTTTGACATGTTCGTAAAAATGGCTTCAGATTCGAATGCAATTGGAGAAACATCAGCTGTTATTAATTGGTTGGTATCACAGTCATCCAACAGCCTCAGTTCATCCAACACTTCGAGATATTGACTGTCAAATGGATTATCAAATTCGGCTGAAAGGTGACAGCGATGCTTGTTACACCCCCTGCATCGGAGTCATTTGTTGTAAGCCTTTTTGTTTTCCATTTTGAATTTCGATCTTTACATTTTTGTTTTTTGAAATAATCAACTCTATTCTTAGCTCCATATGACAAGGATTGCATGTCTCTCGAATCAAGTATTCAAGCTTATTGGGTGATGCCACCTCCGGAAGTAAGTTTCTAAAAAAATTAAAGGAGATTTCGGAATCCGCACAACGTGCGAATGAACTGAGTTCCATTCCCAGCTGGATGTTACCACCATCGCTGTCCTGCTCCTTTTTATGTTAGTATGTTACGTCAACGGGTTGGGGAGTCGGTGGAGGCTGCTCACGGCTGAGACGGTTCTCGTCTGTCACTGAAGTTAAGCAGCGCAACCCCAGCTAGTACTGACATAGGTGGCCGCTTGGCAGAACTGGGTACTGCTAATACCCAAAAGTCGTCGCATTAGTGTAGTTTCTGTGCAGTCTCTGCATAAGAACTATGCTGTGGACGGGGCTCTAATGACCTTTGTAGTTGAAGGGCCCTAAAACTCCAACAAACACCAACGGCTGAGAGGGAGGAAGGATGTGGGGGATGCAGGAGATTGGAACTTAGCAGCACCCAATGTTCCCAACCAACCACCCATGTCGGTACTAACTTGGGTTGCGTTGCTTCACTTCAGTGATCGGACGAGAACTGGTGTGTCCAACGCAACTCAGCCGCGATGAGGAGGGGGAGCTCGTTCGGTCCATTACGGGAATGGGGCAGGGCAAGACCAAGGCAGACATGGGAGCAGGTTGTACGTAAGGATGTGGTAGTGTGTGGGGTGGACGGGGACCTGAGAGCGGCGAATTGCGTTGGACACACTAGTTCTCCTCTGACTACTGAAATTTAGCAACGCAACCCCAGTTAGTACTGACATGGGTGGTCGCTTGGGAAAACTGGGTACTGCTAATACTCAAAAATCGTCGCATTAGTGTAGTGTCTGTGCAGTCTCTGCTTAAGAACTATGCTGTGGACGGGGCTCTAATGGCCTTGTAGTTGAAGGGCCCTAAAACACCAACAAACAAACAGGCGGGGACCTGATGGGCCACTATCGTTGTCCTCCTCCTTTTTAATGCAGCATTTTAATGGGAAGTGGTGATGAGGAGCTCGTTAGGTCCAATACGGGAATGGATCCAGGGCAGGGAAAGTCCAAAACAGACGTGAAAGCAGGATGTGCATAAGGATATGGTAGTGTATGGAGTACAAGGGGACCTGGTAGGGAGATAGGCGGGAGTGGAGGGCTAGAATCTACAGACCCGACCCTGCCACAAGCAGGATAAGGGTATGATGATGATCTTGAAGGGTAATAGCTTGTTGTGCCACCAATTTCAAAATTTGATTGCTAAACTTGCCTTTTCAAATGCTGCGACGAAAGGATTAACATGGCTTTCCCTCAGCGTTGAGGTGATTCAGGTTCAGTTCCTGCCTATAGCGATACTGGACGATATATGCTGCTACTCATTTGCACACGGAATTTTTTGGTCATCCTCGGTTAAAATATTTCATTAATAATAATTTAAATTACTTAAAATTAAATTTTTGAATTTCTAGAATAAACCTCACGAATATGGCAAACCAATGTTGATGACGTTCAGCCTCATTCAGGAAAACGTGGTCGCCCAGGAGGTCAAAAGTGAAATTGTAAGTTGAAATTAAAATGTTGTAATTAAAAAATTGTCAAGAAGATCAAACGAAGAAATTGTTTTAATTTGAAGGAGAAACTCAAAATGTATTACAAGGAGGCGCCGGATCTCATCCCGTTTGATGCCATGTGGAAAGATAATATAACATATCAAGAAAAACTTAAGGTTTCTGTTTTTCTTTAAAAGAATGTTAATTGTCCTACCCATGCGACGAATCCAGTTTTTAATTCACAGAATTGTTATTTTCGGCTAGAAATCCCTTCTACAGAAAGCACCTGTTGAAGAAATCGAGAGGATAATTGAAGACGTGATGAGGACCATGTTGAAGACGTAACTAAAGAAATACCAAAATCAAAACATTCCAATATTTTGCAATGTCGTCGCCGCTGCCATTATGCGAGTCGTAATTTCGTTTTGTTTTTCACCTTTTCTGACTAAAAGCTGACAAATATTTACCTTACCTAATTACTTTTTTACACCTGAGATGGCCTGATGTTCATGAAGCAATAGACGATTTTATTTACAACTTTTCCGTCACGTGTTTCCTTTACTGCAGGAAAAGAAAAAAACTTTCAATCATAATTCGGCACTGAAAACCCACCTCGGTGGCGCAGGAGGTAGTGTGCTCGATTACTGCAGCAGCAGTTCTTGGTTCAATACTGCATCGAGGGGAGCAGCTTATTGCATTGGACACACCAGTTCTCGTCTGATCCCTGAAGTTAAGCAACACAAACCCAGCTAGTACTGACATGGGTGGCCGTTTGGGAAAACTGGGTACCGCTAATAGCCCCAAAATCGTCACATTAGTGTCTGTGCAGTTCCTGCATTAGAACTGCGCAGTGGACGGGGCTCGAATGACCATTGTAGTCGAAGGGTCCTAAACCACCAACCAACGAGTGCGCTACCTCGCCACCCTACCGTGGGGCGTACGACGTCACCATTGCACGGAAAAGAACCCCCTCTGCTAAGCAACGAGTAGATGAGACAAATTTCCAGGTGTAGGAGTTCGGCCCCGCTTGCTGCCGATGGGGTGCCCGAACGAGCAGTAGGCCGATGGTAAATTAGCACGGGGGTGCAGCTCTGGTCGGCAACCGACTGCGTCACAATACCGCCCCAAAGATAGAGCATGTGTCCATTCCGAGGGACAAAGATGGGCACCGGACCTTGCCACTGGTGGAAAAAACGGGAGGTAAAATCCCTAATGACAACAAACCACACACGCTAGAAGCAGTGACTTCTCAATCCACTAAGGTACACGGTACACTGGACTCAAGGTCCACTGTGGGGTCAACATTTAAACACAGAGGTGAATTTGGGGAAATAATTGAGGTAAATAACCCCTTTGCGCCCTTCAGACTCAGAATTTAATCATCTTATGCTGAGAGTCAGTATATTGGAACACGAGTTCATCGTTTCCCTGGTCTAGGTAGTAGTTGTTGGCATGTGACTAGCCAGACGCCCGACACCCTGAGGTCACAATTTGTCTTTCCGATCTGACGAAAGGCCCCTCTCGAGTTGCCTCCCAACGTCGCCCGGGGATCGGTGTTTGTTTGTTTTGTTGGTATTTTAGGGCCCTTCAACTGCAACAGTCACTGCGTAGTTCTAATGCAGCGTCGGCACAGGCACTACCCTGTTAGGGCGATTTCTTTTTTGGTATTAGCAGTAACCAAAATGTTCCCGAACGGTCGGGCAGCTTATTGCGTTGGACACATCAGTTCTCGTCTGATCACTGAAGTGAAGCAACGCAAGGCCAGCTAGTACTGAGATGGGTCACCGCTTGGGAACACTGGGTACTGCTACGACCCAAAAATCGTCACATTAGTGTAGTGTCTGTGTTGTCTCTGCAGTAGAACTATGAGACGGACGGGGCTCTAATGGCCATGTAGTTGAAGGACCCTTAAAAACACCAACGAACCAAGAATCCCAAACGGTCACCCAGACCCAGGAACGAATCTGGAGCCATTAATGCAGTAATCCAGCATGCTATTATGGGGCTCGTGCCAACCAAACGAGCCCCAGACTTCTTACTTGTCTGTTGATTCTTGTCCTTTTGCGAGCGTATCCAGCGATTGTGCCAACTGTTTCTGATGATATCCGAGGTGATTGAGTGTGGTAGAGGCGGACAACGTCAAAGTGCTGCTCAAATGGCTGTACATCACCTGTAACGTTGGAAGTGCAGCATACCATTCGAGATCCTCTTTACTCAGCAGGCGATTTTCAAAAATCCCAGCTGAAAATCAACAAGCAATAACAATAACAGTCAGAAATCAAAACAGGATAATAAAACAAGATAAAAAAATCGAAACAGCAATTCAATTTTCAGCCCTTCTAACCTAATAATATGAACTGCGGCATCTTCTTTTGAAGATTTAGCAATGTCTGCACATCGGGCGATTTGCTGAACACCATCGCCATGTGGGATACAAATAATGGGATCACCGCTGCGTAGTTTGAATTCTAGAAATGAAATATTTAAAAAAAAGGCCATAACCAATTTCAGAGAATAGATTGAGGTGGCATGGTCACGGAATGAGGGAAGGGGGACGAGTTCGTTAGGGCCATTCCAAGGATGCAGGTTATTACAAGTAGCTGGGGCAGGGGGTACCCACCCACGTTAGCACTATCAGGGGTTGTGTTGCTTAACTTCAGTTGTTTGTTTGTTGGTGTTTTAGGTCCCGTCAACTACAAGGTCATTAGAGACCCGTCCACTGCATAGACTACACAGACACTACACTGATGTGACGATTTTTGGGTCTTAGCAGTACCCAGGTTTCCCGAGCCACCACCCATGTCAGTTGGTTGTTTATTTGTTGGTGTTTTAGGGCCCTTCAACTACAAGGTCATTAGAACCCCGTCCACTGCGTCGTTCTAATGCAGAGACTGCACAGACACTACACTAATGTGACGATTTTTGGGTCTTAGCAGTACCCAGTTTTCCCAAGCGGCCACCCATGTCAGTACTAGCTGGGGTTGCGCTGCTTAACTTCAGTGATTAGACGAGAAGTGGTGTGTCCAACGCAATTCGCCGCTCCCGTTTCCGAGCGTGTTACCCACTAAGCCACCGAGGAGGGTCATAGGATCCATGTAATGATGATGTTAAATTTGATTTGTGGAATGCTTTGCCTTACAACGTACGGTCCTCGGTGTTCCTATGCTCCAAATACAAATGCTTAACAAGCTGCCGACACTTTATGACTACCTTTCTTACCTGGGTGGTCTAATATTTCTAATGTTTTGTGTCGTTAATAATTGTACCGAGGTAGGTGAATGGTTGAATAAATAACTAAATTTTACCTTTAAAGTTTCTCGTACGATAAATCGGTTGTAGACACCCAGTCTCATATTATTCCTTTGTAATAATTTAATGATGGCATGCTTTTGGTGTCCGTCCACGCTGTTTGCGTGATAAAATCCAACAAGTGGACTGTCATCTAAATATTTTAACAATTGCTGTCCGAGAAGCGTTTCAAACTTGGTCATCTACAACATGAACGCAGACTTAGAATGAGAACATTTCTCGGCACCCATTTCTCAATTTATTTGAAACTGAATTAAATTCTAATTACCGATCTGTCACCCGTAGGACTTGTTACTAATTCGCATTTTTCTCGCGGCGGTCGTAAATCGGGCAAAAAAATTGGTTTCACCGTTTCAAGGCATTTCAACCTCTCCCAATGTGGCAGTCGAGTTCTCTGAATGTTTGGTTTACTCTTATGTCGTACAAACATCCAGCGAGAGACAAACAGTTGAACTATAACATAACAATCAAAGAATTAGTATCTTTGAAACGATACTAATCAACGTTTTAACAACGAAATTGAAGCAAAAATGTCGATCGTCATATTACCATGCCTGTACACCGCCGTCGCCATTTTCTTCTCTACTCTTTCGCAATGCTTTCCAATGCGCTCAATAGATGGCAGCACTATTGTAGTTATTAGGCTCGTAGACTTCCATGTTAATGGAGCCTTATCCAAAGTCCGCTAGGTGTCAGCACCTCCCGGACACTTTCAACTCCCCCATAGAATTAACATTAAGCTCATAGACTTCCATGTTAATGGAGCCTCATTCAAAGTCCGGTAGATGTCAGCACCTCCCGGACACTTTCAACTCTCCCATAGAATTAACGTTAGGTTCGTAGACTTCCATGTTAATGGAGCCTTGTACGTGGGTTCGCTTCTGGTCATTGTCCGATATGGTCCGATGTGAGCAGGGCCGGCCTTAGGGCAAGGCAACCGAGGCAATCGCCTTGGGCCCCGCGATGGTGTCTCGAAAAAAAAATTAAAATATTTATTTTCCTAAATTTGCGTAAGGCTACGGGTTATGGCATTACAGTATTTTGATTTCATGTGAATTTAAAGACATTCATGTACTGCTTTGGTAAGCAATCAACTTCATTAATCTCGTCACTGGGGCCCCGCTATCGCCTGCTGCCTTGGGCCTCTCAAACTCTAAGGCCGGCCTTGATTGTGAGACTTCTTTCTGCCAATTATGAAACACAAGTATGAGATATAGCTTTCTCGTCCACGACTAGAATCAAAGTTGTGACGATAAATGAACGAATAAATGGACCAAGCGAATAGCGGACCACCCCAAAACAACAACGGGGAAGGTAGCTTATCCTCTCATCTCGGCCAGTATATGTTAAGGAAGCTGTTTCGGGCTTGAACTGGATCACTCGAGACGAAACGGAGGATGGCAAAGAAGGCTGTGGACTGTGTTGGAATCAATTGGAGGATGTCAGCAATGCGATACTGGCATGTCCAACGCTAGGCCACTGCTGGAGGGGTTGGGGAACCCCCACATGTAAAGAGGTCTTGGGGTGGAACGGTTAGAATGGGTGCGAAAGGCAAAGGTGTTGCTAAGGTGCTGGTAGTAGAGATCTAGGCATATACAGTAAGTCAGTCTACCATGAAAAATCTCACTAGCAAAGCATCCGTCACAAGGGATTACATGTTCATGGGATAAACTTTCGATCCTGATTAGTATAAATGTAGTTGTCAATTATTTATTTAATTAGAAATCAAATGAATGGTTGCAAAGATGTCAATTCATCGTTTTAACTTCTTTCCACATTCATTTGTTCTTTGAAATAAAATATTTCAAAAATGAATGTGTACATCATCGAAAAATAATAGCATGCTAGAGATAAACTGGAAAATAGAAAGTGCCCAGGAGGTGCTGACATCTAGCGGACTTTGAAT